>RJWH01000998.1:0-497751 GCA_004363575.1 Solenodon paradoxus
CCTCCTCCTCCTCCTGCCCCCTCTCCCCCTTCGTCTCCCCCAGGATTTGCTGTCCCTGCGGAGAGTGGTGTTCAGGAAGTGGAGGTATTACAGATAATAATATTTATTGAGCAGAAAGAGCCTGTTTATTGGGAGCACTACGGACCCGGGAGCAGGCCCAGCGTCCTGCACACGCGCACTGCAGCCACACGGCACCCAGGAAGCGTGGTGAGACCACCTCTGCCCAGGAGAGGGGGGCTCAGAGGTCAAGTCACTGGCCAGAAACAGCACCAGGGATAGTGGCCCTACAGTCTGATCTCTGGCCTCTGCATGTCACACGAGGGGACATTCCAGGAACCTGTCCTTATCTGACCTCAAAGGAATAGGAAGCGTTTAATATTAATAGAAAGAAGCGTCAACTAGACTGGAAATTGCTTGCTGACTTTGCTAATTTACTTCTTTACACATTTTTCTGCATCATCATTCTAGTTATATATTCATATTCACCTGTGCTAGTGTTTGTTATGTTTTATTCGTTTACTCTCACTCGTTTGCATCTCAGAAATAGACACGGAATATAGAAGATCATAGAAGCTTGATTTATATTTGGGGATTTCAGGAGAAATAACTTTTGAAGGATGCTTTATTTTTTTTAATTAAAAACATTTTTTCTTTAGTTGTTCACATTGGTTGTTTCTCCTGGACCCTGGACTTGGGACTGCAACCCAGGTGTGTGTGACCTGTGCTCCTTCAGAGGTGATTGACCCAGCCACTGCTCCTTCAGGGTACGCCTTGAAAGATGCTTTAAAGTTTACAAAGTACATGTACATTGCTCTTCTTATTACTAATTTATATATTTAATATAGGGCTCATTGTGCTGGAATTTATAAAAATATGTTTTGATACAGTTTTTCTTTGAGATTATGTTAATTTAATTCTACACCAATTCTGTGTACCAGATTATATATACAGACCATACTTTTTCTTTTATTGATGTAGCTTCTGCATTTCATATTGCTAAAGTCAGGCCTGAGGGCAGAGCGAATGGAGGAATTTGCTCACATAGGTCGTTCTTAGCTTCAGCAGTGAGGTGACCTATTAAGAACTTAGATGAGGGGAAATAGGAACACTGATTAAACTAGCAGACGATTCCCTAATAGAAGGGATCCTTCATCTAGGATTATAATCAGGAAACTGAGAGTTTGGGAATGTCAAGTCCAATCAAGGTAGTCGGTATGACCCGGGGACTGTCCATGTGATGTGGCTGGTCTGCCGGTGGGCGAGGGCAGAAGAGGGAGAAAGACAACCCCCAGGCCAGTTGGCAGGGTTTCCCCTGCACCGTTCAAGATGACAGAGGCCTTTGGCCACTGGACTTGAATATTTACCAGCTTGGCAAGAAGATTGCAATAAAAGAGAAAAGCCTCTCTCATGCTTATTTGACAGCCACTTTTTGTATCTCCTGACTGCAAACCTCCATCTGACGCTCTCCTGACCCAGTGGACCGCTGTGAAGTCTGTCACCCCCACTCCCAGCTTCTCTCCTAACCCAGTCTTAGCTCTTCCTTTAAGACAGTGTGGTTCACTGCCCTGACCGGAAGGAGAGTTAGTTTCTGCACTTTCCCTCCATCTCTCCCCACGCCTAAGACAACAGAGGTTTATCCTGTGACCAACATCACTGGGCACTGTGAGTGGGGCTGGGGTCATGATTTAGGTCCCAGCAAGGGGCTGTTTTGATGAGCCAGGTGGCTGGAAGGCTGATCCCTTGGGCTGCTCCTCCCCCTCTCTAAGGCATTGAGCCCACTTGGGGTTAATGTTTATTTCCCCACTGGGACTAAACACTCCTCGAGGGCAGATGGGTCTCCCCCATTCCCTCCCTTTGCACTTAGCACAGATATATTTTCACTCTCACGATGGGAATCTGATTTGCTTGTACCCCAAGTCTCTCCTTCCCCACCTCCCAGCCCCCTGGGAAGAGCTCCTTGCCAGTCCTGTTCCTCTCGGCCCACCCCTGCGCCCTCCCAGATGAACCTAAAGTGAAGCTCAGATGATATATATATATATATATATATATATATATATATATATATATATATATATAGTGTGTGTGCGCTAGTGTGCGTTTATCTGTACACAAATGCATCTTTCTGAATACATCAAAGACAAAGCAAAGAATATTGTGACGAGGCCAGAACCATAACATTCATTGGAGACTTCGTAAAGATCAGTCACGTTTCTCAAACTGCTCTGAAAAGAGAAGGCGCTTTATAAGTCTGGCTCCAGTGCTGCCACTTGGACCCAGTTTAAATTCTGTCACTCCTCTTCCCTTGACAGGTTCACTCGTGACAGAAGTAGTACTGCCCCATCCAGCACTCTTGCCTGCAGTCACTGCTGTTCTGTGGGGACTTGGTTGACGAGAACACTCCAGGAGCTCTGTCCCCTGAGTCCACCTGGACAGGCAGTTCCAACAGGCTGCAGGTGACTCTGGCACACGGGACATCCGTGTGGGCTGTGCTTGTGTTACGTGGCTCACTGCTGAAGCAGGTTTCCCTTTGCAGCTTGCTTGGCAGACGTGGCTGACCTTAACCAGTTCCAACCCGCTGGTTTGAAAGAACCCTGGTGCGAAAGGGAGCGAGTCCCTTGCAGGCCCTTTTCCAGAACGCAGGACCCCTGAGGTCACCAGAGAAACCCTTTAAAATGCAGCAGCAGGTGCCCTGAAGCTGCGACCTGAACCGGGAGGATCTGGAACCCCCTGGGCCAGAGCCAGACGACTTGCCCTCCCTCCACAGCCCCATCCGCACCCTTAAAGCTTGTTCTGCCCCCAGGGTTGTGAGCTCGACCCTCTGTCTCCTTGCCACTTGAACCCCCAATGACACCCTTTTCCTCAAAACCCGGGGCCTTCTTGTGGGCTGTGTACAATGGGCTGTGGACCCCGACCGCCACCCTTTCCCAACTGACTCCTCTTCTGGGAGAATAGAAATGAGCTGTCCAAAATCTCTCTGGACAGTCGTTCAGGTCACAGCCCTTTGGGACCACTCGGGGTCTGCCTTCACTTTGAGCTGCAGACTGGCCTGTGTGCCCCTTCCGGGAGGAAGTGTGTCTGGGCAGCACTAACTTCCTGGAACCCCCAGTGCCGCACGGTTCCGCCTGAAATCAGAGGCGATCATACTGCGTTCTCCTAGCTTCTTAGACAATCAAGTGTATTTATCCAACAAGGTTTTTTTCTTAAAGAGGAGCAGACAGGAATGAAGGCAGGCAGGGAAAGAGAGAGGAGGAAGATGCATTATATTTATTTAGTTGTCCATTTCAATTGTAGCCCCTTTCCTGGGCCACAAACATAGGTCCTTGGGCTATATGTGGACAGTGTCCCAGGAGTGGACTTAACCCCCAAGCCATCAGGGTGTGCCTATTCAACAAATATTTATTTATTATTAATTAATTTATTTAAAGGCATGGTGCAGGAATGAAGGTGAGTAGACAGGCAGGAAGACAGAGAAGAGGCGGAAGCACTTATTAATTTTATTCAGTTTTAGAATCTTGATTCCCTCCTCCCCTGGCCCTGGGCTACTACCCAGGTCCTTGGGAGGTATGTGGACTGCACTCAGCAGGAGGCTGCAAACCTAACCACTACACCACTGGGGAGGGCCGTAAGCCCTGGTTTTAAGACGATAAAATGAAAAAGACAAGATGCTGCTTTTCCACTTCATGCTTGTTGGAAGCTCCAGTACTTTTACGAAATATTTCTCATGGACACTTATCTTCAGAAATGGCTCAGAGAGGCGAGGTGCTTGGGCGTGTGCACTGGACACGTCACTTGGGATGGACCGCTGTGCACAGATCTCCCGTTGCCCGTCCGCAGCTTGGGAGCCACGCCCAGGTGGTCTGCAGATGCGCTCAGCTTGGGCCCAAGGCCGCCTTTGGAGATGGGTCCCATCGAGGTCAGTGACCTATATTCACTTGTGGAAGGTGATGGTTCCGATTTTTAAATGGGCGTCAGCAGCAGCTGGAGAGGCAGCTAGAGCTTAAAAGCTTCAGACGCAGGCAGAGGGCAGGGGATAGAGAAGGCAACGGAGGAGAGATGAGCAGACGACCAGACTGGGAATAGGGCACTGCTGGACCGAGTGACGCACGAGGCCAGTTGTTTGCTGCTGAGGGCGCTGCTGCCCTTTGGGACTTAGAATCAGGGCCTCTTCACTGAAGCGGCCCCAGCCCAGCGCCCACCAGCGATGCTGGAGGACAGGCAGCTGTGAGCCCTCGTGCCCCAGAACTGTGGTCAGGGAGGAAGACGAGCAGAGGACATGTCTGACTCTCTGTCCCTTTGTTGGTCTAGATGAGGGCCAGTCTGGAGAATCTGGCCCAGCAGGAAGTCGCTGGGGAATCTGGAGAAAATCTTCCATGCCAGGGTTCGAGGGCTGGTGGTTCCAGGGCTGGTGGACCGGGAGGGACCCAGATAAACTAATGAAATAAAATGAATAAATGCTTTTTCCTCCTCTCTTTTCATGTCTGTCTACTCGCCTTCATTCCTGCACCCGGCCTTTACATAAACAAATTACTTAATAATAAATATTTGTTGATAGGATTTAACACCCCAACGTAGACTTGGGTGGGAGTTGGAGTCACAGCCCTGGGAGCAATGCTGGGGCCTCTTTCAAAGCAAATTGAGGAGTGGGTGTCTCCTCAGTCTTCTGTCTGCCTTCTCGCAGCAACGCAGGCCCTTTGTGACTAAAATGGTCCCCGGGGTGATGGTGGACAGAAGGCTGGCTTGGAAAATGCAGGAAATAAAATGCAAGAATAGATTCACTCACTTGATATGTCTTCACATGAAGTGCTGTTGAGAGACGGGGTGACCTGCCTCACCAGGAGGGTCTGACAGTCACCTTCGGGCTTCCTCAGTGAAGGAAGGGGTCGGGTTAGGACAAAGCAGGTCTCTAAAGTCCCAGCTCTCAGAACCTGTGAGTCCAGCTGGGGAACCTACCCAACAGGCTCCGGGTGACTTCATCCGATGGTCGCTTACTCAGTGCAATGGCCGCCATGCCGCGTTCCTGGGGATGGATCACAAGGCGTGGCTGGGAAACGTAACAGCAGAGACAAAATCAAGTTATTTTTAACCAGCACACTCTTCAGCCTCAAGACTAGCAAAAGGTGACTCTTGTTTTAGGGTCATATTGGGGCTCATGGGCGACACTGTGGGGGGACACACTCCTGCAGTTACTCTGACCGTAACGCACTAGTCGGCAATCACCTTCCTGTCCCCCGCAGACGCCACTGCTCTCGGCTCAGTGTTCTCAGCACCTTTGTCCACCAGGAGGCTTACAGTGTGGGGGCGTCGGGTCGGTAGGCCTCCCTCCCCCTCTGGACTTAGGTCTCCTCCGAGGCCAGGACTGGGTCTTGTTTGCTTCTGCATCCGTGGTCTATACTTGAGTCCGGTAGCTCTCTGTGTATTAGCTGAGTGAGGAAGAGCTCGGCCGACACTCAAAGCCTGGCTCTGGGAGCTCCTCACAGTTCCGTAAGAGTCAAATTAAGTCTGAATTAGACACAGTCACTAGCTGGGTTTGGGAACAAAACTTAGAGGCAAATCCAAAAAGACTGAGACCTGATAACCTGGCAGCATATTGAAAATGGTCAAAATCCTATTTGCCTCTGTTGATTAGTTCACAGTGATACGCTGGGTGCGATGCTTCTGGGGGAACCAGGCCCCTTGGCGCGCGCCGAGCTTCTGCAGGGAAGGAAGCTGCCGGCTCCTGATGCTGGGGTGGAGGGGCAGACTTCCTTAGCACTAGACAATGTTCAGATGCCCAAATCCACTGCAGACAGGTGCCGTGATGTCGCTACTTGACTTTCACTTTCCTAGCAATTTACCTATGACAATGAGCTGATTTATCTATTTTTCTCATTTATTCATTTATGCAGAAAATATTATTTTTTTAAAAGAAAGGTACAGATAGGAATGAAGGTGAGCAGGCAGGCAGGAAGAGAGAGGAGGAAGAACCATCTTTATTTTTCATTTAGTTGCTCACGCTGGTTGTTTCCCCCACTAGACCTGGGACTTGAACCCAGGGGTATGGGCCTGTATCCTTTGGAGATGGTTGACCTAACTGCTGCTCCACCAGGGAGGTCTGTGGGGTCGGTGGGTTGGTGAGGAGCCGAGCAAACATGGAGAGGGGAGATTAGAGGGGAGCGTGGCTCACACACTTGGGCCGGGAGGAAATGGCACTTTGATTTAACTTTGGATGGGAGAGAGGCCATCAGAGGGGACTGAGGGGAGAATGACTCAGGCTGGCCCGTTTTAACAGGGGCACTGTGGCTGCTGTGATGAGAAGCTTCTGCAAGAGCAGCTGCAGGGGCGCGGCTGTGAGATGGACCCCAGTACTGTCGACAGGAGATGGCAATAGCTTCGACAGGGCAGGAGGCACCACAGAACCAGCAGCAGAGACTGTGAATGAGCCTTCCAAGATGAGAAGGAAAACCAGGCCAAGGTGACATCTTGGAAACCGCAGAGGGCGATCCACGGGGACCAACAGCCCTGCTAGATCAGATCAGAGGAGGCCGGAGGAGTGAACAGGGGGCTTAGCAAAGTGGAGGTCACCATGACCTTGAGAAGAGCAGCTTCGGGGGGCATGTGTGTATGAGGGGGACTTGAATACCATGGAGAGGGAGGAGGGGCTGGGACAATGGGTCTGTTCATCAAGGACCTTTGATGAAAAGGGATGGCGAGAAATTGCTATTAGATGAAGTGGACAGGTGGATTTAGAGGGCTATTTTGATACAGGTAGGGAGCTTGTGTGCTGATGGGGATAATGCAGGAGAGAAGAAGATGGCTGAGAGGACACAGGTGAGCTGAGGAGCACGACAGGACAGCCGCTCTCCATGGAGCAGGAGAAGGCCCAGGACAGGAGACTGGAGATAGGGGCCGTTCTCATCTGGCTGCTTCCACTTTCCTCTGCAAAGCAGGGAGCGGGGTATCCTCCAGTGAAGATGGAGGAAGGGGGATCCAGGGCTGAGAAGCAAACAGGAATAGCCCTTCCTGGCAAAAGGAAGAACTCTACCCATTTGGACATTTATAAAATGGAGCAAGCTGTCAATTTAACTGGGACAGGGTCCCAGTTGTTATGTGTCTCGGGGGAATTCCAGCCTTAGGTGGAGGTGTCTTGATGGTGAAATGTCACTTTCTTAAGTCTTTAATGTTTATTTTTTTCAAAAACATATATCTGGCTGCATCCTGGTAGCTCCATCACTAAGCAGGTGACTGGTCCCGCTTTCTCGTCCCTCTCTTCCCTTCCCTCTTCCTCCTTTCTTCTCTTTCTTCTCTTCTTCAAACAGGCTTAGTCCTCCTCTCCCTTCCTTGCTCTCAAATAACAACCTAAAACAAAAAGAAACTTATGTCTAGAAGGATTTTTTACCATTACATCTGAAATCACCGATGTGGCATAGAAGTACAAATATATATGCATATAGACAAAAATATATATATTTTCTTTATCCATATACATTCTACTTTACGTAAGACTTTGAAAAGTCCAGCTCATCACAATACCAGTAAAACACTTAAGAAAACCCTGGAAAAAACTGGATTCACGAAAATCTGAAAATTAAAATTAAGAATTTAATGGTTTGAGGGGAATGTCTGTTTTTTTATAAGCACCAAAACTCCTCAGTAATCTTGCAATAAAAATATTCATATACTCTCAGCACTCAAAGCACTGCTGAGAAATTGCCTTATTAACCTTTATCACACCCTTGTGGGATGGGCAGGAATTTGATGAGATTTCCAGTCTCTCTGGTGGGTACGGGAGACAGGGAGATTTGAAGAAAATTGTAGACATAGCACAAGTTTAAGTAAATCTTGGCTGAGTCCTGTGAGAGTCTTCAGGTTAGGGGCCTAAAAATGAATTAGAGTCTGCTAATCACCTCAGCAGCCAGTCATCTGTCACTAGTGTCAGATCTCAAGACTAGAAGTTCCTACTGGAAGACAAGATAAATGTGAAGGGAAAGGAAACAAAATTCCGCCAGCACTTTCTCTGTGGCTCCTTGAAACTGGGTCCAGTCCAAGGTGTCAGAGAAACAAGGCCTCATTTCCGGCAGCAGGAAGGGATCCTCTGATCAGGAACAGGAGTTCTGAGAGAAAGGAAACAGAAAGAGGCGAAACAGAAGGGTCTTCTGTGTGAGACATGCGGGCTGGAAACGGAGAAAACTGGTGAAAATTCTGGGAAAGCTGGTAACTCATGGATGGTGCGTGTGTTTGTGTGTGTGGGGAGATGGAAGGAACTGATAACCTCCGAAAAATAGCCCTCTCCTTTGACACCCACATGACTTCTATTAGTAAAATGCAGCATCTAAGATTTACTGGGAATTTGTCATTTCAGGCCCTCGTCTTAGCGTTTTACCTGGAGTAACTGAATTATATCGCACACCTGTTCAGGAAGGCCTATTATGCTCACTTTACTGGTCAGTAAGTTAAGGCACAGAGCTAAAGCCACCTGCTCACAGTCAGTCACAGAGGCGCACGCTGGTGGCCTAGCAGGTTAAACCAGGCCAAACTGGACCATCCGCAGTCCACATACATCCCAAAGTCCCCGGTTCAAGATCCAGGGCCAGAGAAACAGCCAGTGATGAACAACTGAATAAAATAAATAAACTGCTTCTTCCTCCTCTCTCCACCCGCCTGTCTACTTGCCTTCATTCCTGCCTGTACCTTTCCTTTAAAAACAAAACAACAAAACCCCAGTCATGGGGTGGCCTGACAAACCAGTTCAGGAAAGCTGCTGGCCACAGACACAGAGATTTCGGCAAGCCTGGTGCATGTCTCTGCCAACAATAAAAGCAATGATTTCCGCTTGCCCATGGCCCAGTACTCCTGCTGAGCATTGTCTATGTGCTTTGGCATAGAATGCTCTCAAGGACCTTGAGAGAGAAAAAAATAGATTCCGGGGGTTATCTTGACTAACAATCAAGAGTGGAGAATCCAGGGCTGCAATTCACTCTCATTCTGAAATGGGTGGACTTTTGCATTTCAGCCCTGGAGCCCATCGGCTTCCTACCAGGGATAAGATGGCAGCTTTCATGGCCCCAGGCTCCATCACCTCCCCAAGGAGACCTCCCAGCAAATGCTCTTCTGAGAACATGAAAGTGTCACTCATCAGTTGCAGTCTTTACAATATTTATTTTCTGGAACCTCTTCTAGTCCCATGAGCCCCAGGAGAGACATACCCCTGGGCCCCATTGTTACTGAAGAGACCCCACCGCCCTCGGTGTTGGGGACAGTGAGAAAATAGTCAACAACAAATTCCAGCCTCTCCCTAAAAGATATGAATCTTTTTTTGAGAAGCTTCCTTTTGTGTATCTTCTCCCCTTTCTGAGCCCACAGACCAGGAAACTTATAGAGGTGATGGTGTCTGTGCTGGTGTCTGATGACCTTGAATCGTCATTGAGGTCTGTCTGATAAGCCCCCCCCCCCAATAATCACTTGATGACAGGGATCTAGTCCCTTTTTTTAAAAAAAAAAAGGAAAGGTGCAGGCAGGAATGAAGGAGGTCAGCGGGCAGGCAGAGAGAGGAGGAGGCAGCATCTCTGATTTTATTTTTATTTAGTTGGTTCTCCCCACCCCTCTGGACCCTAAACCCAGGACTTGAACCCGGGGGTATGTGGACTGCATCCTTCAGAAGCAATTGACCCAAGCCTGCTCCATCAGGGCTGATCTAGTCTTTGTTGGTGCTGTCTGCCCAGCGCCTGGTTCTGCCCGGTGAAATGTGTGCGGGAGGAGTAGGTCAAACGAGCAGGTCAAACTTCACTAGCCTGAAGAAAAATAACAAACTACCATAACACCTTAGCCCTAGGGTATTCAGGAATTTTGCAAATACAGATTTCCAGCTCTTCAGTAGATCTGCAGAAACAGAATCCCCATGGCTGGAGCCTGGGGAATTTGAACCGTTAATAACAACACCAGCTGCTTCTTAGTATTAGGCACGTTTTGGAGATGTGGCCCCGGGGTTATGAATAAATAGGCTTCACCTGGGCCAGTGTCCCAACAGGGACTCCTCTTCCTGGCAGTTAACACTCATTTACCAAGCGACTGCTGTGGAATTACCACGCCAGTCTTTCCCACTACATAACATGTTCACGTTGATTCCCGGGCTGTCGTTGGGTTAATTCTTTCGCTTCATTCATTCAGCAAACACGTATTGAAAGTCCATCATAGGCTGGTTGTGACCAAATAAGTCTGGTTGAAAGAAAAAATGTTCCAGACCTGTCCTGATGGAGTAGCGGTTGGGCCTGCTGCCTCTGGCTGAACGCAGTCCACGTGTATCCCAAGGACCCAGGTTGGCCTGGGAGGAATAATCAAGATGAATGACTAAATAAAAATAAAGTGCTTCTTTCTCCTCACTCTTCCTGCCTACCTGCCTGCCTACCTACTCACCTGTATTCCTGTCTGAACCTTTCCTTTAAAAACAAAAAAAGAGGAAATACTCTCTGAAGTTCTGATCTTTCCACTGCTTGTACTGCATGTGATCTGCCCATGATGGTGGTGGGAGAACCAGGGAAGGGGAACAGCAGGGAATGCTATGGCCTGGCCATCTGTTAATACTAAGTAGAGTTCAAACTATGGCAGTGAGTAGAATCCCCTGATTCCTTTACTGGCCACAAATGTGGTCAGAAAAAATATTACCAGCCTCTGGGCTCAGCAGTTATGACTTTCAGTAAAGAGAAGCAGAGGTGTCATTTATGTTCCAAATCTCTTTTCTTCTGGCCACACTGCCATGACCTTGTCTTCAGAGTGGAGTCCTTCAGCTGGACAGCACTATTAAGCCGCGTTGAAAGACCAGCTGCAATTACAGGCTTGACTCTTTGCCCTCCTATGTATTAAGGGATGCTTTTATTAGTGGGGATCACAACCAAGCTAACTAGAATAGGTGCGTGGACAAGAAAGCTCCTCTGTGCCCAAGACCTGTCCTTGGCCCAGCGCTTAGGTGGCTGGAGTCTGGGGGTGGCGACTTGCTGGGTGTCATTGCACTTGTCTGCTTCTCTTTCCTGCCGGACCCCCACCTCAGGCTTCTCATTTTAGCTCTTTGACTTCAAACATAAAGAAAAGCTTCCCAACAAGCTCCATTGGTGAGTTGGTTGGATCTTGTCTCATAGTAGCTGAAGGTAGAAAAGGGAGCTAAAAGGAAAAAGCACACACGCCTGCTTTTTCCTGCAGTAAAGCTTAGAGCATTTTCATTGGCCAGTCCTTGCAGCAGAGACTGAGCGCCCCGGTGTCCCCTCCTCGGAAGCTCATCCTGCTCATCTCCCGGTCCCCTTCAAGCTGCCCCAGCCTCTTTGGGGTTATCTAGCAACCCTCTCGCCTGCACTGTCATGGCCCCAGGGCCAGCCCTCCCTGGTGCCCACTCTTAGAATGGACAGGATAGGAGCCAACACCTGGCCTTTTAGAAACAACCTGAAAAGAGATTCTCTAAATGGCTCGAGGCGCCATGACCTGGCCACGGGCCGTTTTCCTGAAGCAGGTCAAGCGTGTTGCTGTGCACGTGGGCAGTGGAGAGAATGAAGGCGGTGTAGCTAAGACGCCCCCTGGCTCACCTGGGGACCTTTTCATCCCAGTGCCCTAGAGGTCCTGAATGGCCTGGTCCGGCTCAGGACTCTCGCCGCCCAGCTCTCCAGGTGATTCGAGCAGCCAGGGCTGAGATGCGCAGCCCGAGAAAACATGGGAAAGGAGAAAAGTCCTGGGAATTTATTAGTCAGGGCTTTTAAAACCCAGGCCTTCTAGTCTGGAGGACTATTAGGCACCTGCTGGAGCCAGAATCAGTGCGGACTATTGACTCTCTCCAGCTGAGGCGGTCACAGCTGGACGGTAGGCACTCCAGCCATGCTGAGCACAGACGCTGGGGCGAGCATGCCTCCGTGGTCCTGAGCCCCCTCCTCTGACTGCAGCGGCAGGGACTCACCAGGGACGTTTGCGGACAAGGTGGTCCCTGGCTCTGTCACAGGGATTAAATGAACAGGGTCAGATCTTGCTCCCCAGCACCCCAGGTTAGTCTGATGCATGTGGGAGGGTCCCCAAATGATACTGCTTCCTCTGCACGGAGCCCCAGCACATAGATGCTCAAGAAAAAGTCACCAGAGGGGCGGGAGGGAGGAAAGGAGGGCGCTACTAGCCACGCACCAGCAGACACAGACAGGAAGGGCCTGCTGGGGGCCACGGGGGAGCGCAGGGTGCCCTGGGCTCTTTCTCCCACCCTAGCTTGTGTTTTTGCTCCTTTTTGCATGAGGTCTCACTGGACCTCTGAGGAGCAGTTTCTCTGTTCCTCTGGGCACGGTGCCGCTGGCTCTTCCTGGCCCCAAGTCTGTGTGATATTTCTAGCTAAACCAGAGACTCAAATCACTGTTTGTTGCCTTTCCAAATTTTTCAGCAGGGTCTGGGGTCACTGGGTTCACTGCTGTCTGGGGTCAGGTATTTCCTAGGAGCACAGACAATTAAGGCCCCACCGGTGTGGGTTTTGGTCATTTTATTTCCTTAGAGGTGGAACAATGCGGCTGTAAGATGCTCAGGGTGTGGCTGGGTGCTGGGGTGGGTGCTGTCCTTCCTGCCTTCGCTCGCGTGACAGAGCGATGCTCACCGAGCCGTCCGTGCAGGGGGTCGCACAGCCACCTGTCAGAGAAATGTCACAGCGACAGTGCCACTGTGACCGTCTCCCGCAGAGGAGCTGGTGTGTGTGCCACCGCGACTTGAGTCCGCGCTGTCACAAGCACGTATTTAGATGCACTGCTTCCGAGGGACACTGGGCAGGTCATGACTTCTGTGAGACCTAGTGTACTCACCTGTAAGGTAACACGTCACGTGAGGACCACAGAAATACACCTGAAGTGCTTAGCAAAATGCTTGGCATGTCTAGTAATCACCCCTTTATTAGGGGTGTGTCCCGGTGGCTCAGGCAGCTGACACGCTAGTGTGTGGACCACGTGAAGCCCACGCATTCAGGACCTGAGCAGAAGGGAAAAGCCAAAATGAATAAAGATCTTCTTCCTCCCTCCTCCTTTCCTCCTTTCCTAGCTTTATTATTGTTTTAATTTTTTACTATTAAGGGACCAACCTTGGTGCCCAACTCATAACATAAAATGTAATAGAGGGAGCGCTCTGGTGGAGTAGCAGTTAGGTCAGCCGCCTCCAGTCGAGCACAGTCCACACACATCCCAAGGATTCTGGGTTCTTGTCCTGGGACTGAGGGTGGGAAAAGCCAAGATGAACAATTAAATAAAATAAGTGCATCCTCCTCCTTTCTCTTCCTGCCTGCATCTTTAAAAAAAATAGAAAATATATATAATCAAATATTATTTATGTATGTATATATGATATATATATATCATATATATACACACACATAGAGACACACACACACACACATCTCCCAGGGCCTCCATGGCACTATTTCAGAGAGCTCTCAGTTCGGAATGTATTATTGGAAAATTCAACCCCCTTGCCTATAGCTGGCAGTGCCATGGGAGGGTCAAAGTTTACAGGTGCACCCCCTGGAGCCAAGGACAGACTAGAGGGTGGGGAGAAAGGCCAGCGTCCATTGGCGGCTCCAGCGGGGGCTGGGTGGAGGGCAGCATTATTGATTGGAGTTCACTGTGCTTGACACCCGAGGTGACGAAACGGACAGCTGGCATGATTTCCAGGAAGAGCAGGAGACACCCTCCCTGTCCAGTCAGCACCTTTTCATCCGGCACAGAGCGAGCCCCAGGCCGCGTGTGGCGAGGGGGCAGTGCGAGGGGGCTGCCGGCTGCGCCCCTCGACCTGCAGACCACATCCTCTCCTCTCGACTGGGCCGACACCGGTGTGATAACTGCCCGTTACAAGCAGCAAGGGCAGAGTTAGAATTTAAAAAGGGACTTCGTTATGAAATAACAGACACGTATTAAGTAAAATATAAATACTAATTTGAGTATTTGCAAGGCAGACACCCAGATAGCGACAGGGTCAGTGCAGGTCAAGAAAGCAAGGGCTGCTTCATGGCACTTGCAGACCAGGGCCTCTTGCTTCCCCCTCAGCAGTGAGCACAAACTTTCGTGGCCATCAGTCCCTTCTTCCATTTGATTTTAAATGTATCCATCTCTAAACCCTGTAGATTAGCTTTCCCTACGTTTTAACTTTTTGCAAATCAAGTCATACTATACGTGTGTCAATTCTCTCGAAATCAGTTTATAGATACTCCAATCCCAAGGAAAATTCCAGAATTACGTTGACAGCTGATTGCACAGAGGCCAAGAACCAGGGAGACCCTGGCCGGGGTGGAGCCTAGGAGAAAAGTGGCCAGGCAGGCAAGCCTGTCCCAGCACATAGAGAAGTGCATGCCACATGGGTGAAGGCAGGTGGTGTCTCCTAGGGGCGGACACACAGACCAACGGACAGAACAGAGCCAGAAACAGGTCCCATTCAGGGACGTTTCCTGCCCATGTCCCCATCTCCCTGCCTCATGTCCCCATCTCCCTGCCTCATGTCCCCATCTCCTGCAAGCACTTCTTGAGATAAACTGCACACACGCTTTGTCAGTCCCCTTGCCTCAGCTGAGGTTGGGGTGCAGGCGAGAGGCTCCTTGGAGATGAGGGCTCAGGCTCAAGCAGGCGATGCCTGTCCAGGAAATGCATAGCCAGTGACTGGAGGTGCCCCCAGCTCTGCTAGGACCCCCAATTGGAGGTGTTCCCTGCATCTGGTAGGACCCCTGAGCAGCTAGGAACTTGGTGCCACTGCTGTCATTTTCAGACACTTTCTTGAGCCTGACAACCATTTCTGGTCACATAAAGGGGGCAGCTTTACAGGCAAGCCACCACATGGTAGCCGAGTCCCATCCCCATTCATATTGTCCTGAATTCTTTTCCTTCCGGGGAGTTGGAGCAGCTGGCGGGCACGAGGAAGGTGGCTCGGGGCAGGGCGGGTTGGGAGGCGCGGTGGAGCCCCTCTGTGTCTTTCAACCTCGGGGTGGAGGGGGTCAGGGCCCTGGGGGGCAGGTGAGCCCTTCAGACAGCACTGGCTAGAACGTCTCTTCCTTTCCTTGTGACACCTTAGCCCCCTGTCAAATGATGGCAAGAGACTGCTGCAACCCAACCCTGAACTCCCCGCTGGACGAGACAGGGAGTGACAACCTTCTCCTTGGTTAACCTCTCAGGCTCCTCCCACCCCTCGTCCACTCTGGCCAGCTGCAGGTCTGCTTGTCCCCCCACATCGGTCACAGAGTGGGGACGCCACCCTCACATGGTGGGACACAGACACAGGAAGAGCAGCCTGGCATGGGCGTGGCTTTAGAAGGAGAGAAAGACAAGAATTCCAAGTCATCGGAAGTCACTTCCCATTAATACTTAGCCTTTAGCTTATGATTTCAAGTTCTTTGTTACAAGACCCACGTGAGGGTGGTGAGGCCAACCTGACTGCTTGTCTCCCTCCCACGTGCTCGCTCCTCTGGGTCATCTCTGGACACACTCTCTGCCCCAGTCCTTGCTTGGGATCTGCTTTGGGAAAAAGCCAAACTAAGGTATTTGCAATCACATGGCTTCTCCGTGGGGGAAAATCACTTGTCTGACTTAGCTCTAGGGATGGAAAGTCATCCTGACCTTTCATTTGGAAGCTTTACCACCTTTCATCTGGAAGCCCAAGTCCCCTGGTCATTTAGAGACTAATTCAGAGAACGCTCCACTTCTCTCACCCTGACTGGCAGCACCTCCTTTTCCAGAGGCTGCGTCCATCTGCACGTCCAAATGATAGTGCCGAGAATCCAGGCCAATCGTAGACAACATGAATGTGGGACTCTCTAGGGCAAACAGGCCATTAAAAAAGGACTGTTTTTCATCACTCTTGGATTTGACCTGTGATGCTTTCAAAAAGACACGGAATCAATCACCTTGAAAGGATTTCCAATATTTTGGC
Organism: Solenodon paradoxus; assembly: GCA_004363575.1. NCBI lineage: Eukaryota > Metazoa > Chordata > Mammalia > Eulipotyphla > Solenodontidae > Solenodon > Solenodon paradoxus. Next base: position 15,886 of record RJWH01000998.1, read on the forward strand.
AGCAAAGCTTATTTATATTATCTTTATAGTTGGAGCCTATCATGGTCAAGGATTTTAGACAAGTATTAATATTATTATTTGGAAGACAGAACATGACCCAGTTTGAGACTCCAGTTCAAATTTTGTGTTAGTCACTGGAGAGCTTCCCTGTTGAATGTTCAAATTGATTCTTTTGTTTGCTGTTCCCAAAGCAGCTCTCGGCAACAAGAGTAACTGCTCACATTCTCATGGAAAAGCCAGCTCCGCGTGAAGGACCAGTTGTGGAGATGTCACTCGGTTCTACGCTGTTTTATTTCTGTAACTTTGAGTATGGGAGAACATCCATCTTCTTGCTCATTTTAAAGCAGATGCGTCAGGGCTTCAACTCCATGCTCTCACACCTCTGGCGGCGGCTCCCACCACGAGCTGGGCAGGCCCCGCTGTCTGAAGACAGAGCGTCTGCTCCGTCCAAGTGACGACACTGTCAGCTAGACACCCTCGGACTCACACGGGGCTCGGAAAACCTCCAGCCGTCATGTTGCCCACACATGTCTTTCTAAGCAATTTTTATTGAGGTAACTTTGATTTGAAATTATGGTGGCAGAACCCCTGGACGATGGTGAAGGACATTTGGTGATTTGGTGGAGGGCAGGGTGTGCAGACATATAGGTGAGGAATGGGGAACCTTTGCATGTGAGTTTATTTTAATGTATAAAAATAAATATAATTAAAAAAACAAATAGTGTACATTTTGATGTGCAGATCTACTATTCATCAGATTAACTGGCGACACACCACACCCACCACCAAGTTACCCCAAGTCCTTCCCCACCGTCCACGGCCCTGCTCCTGCCCCCTCCCCTCCCCACTGATAACCTCAGCTCTACCTCAATGCCCAGGGGTTGGTTTTTGTTGTTTGTTGTTTTCTTTAACTACTATGTTTAAAGGCCAGCCCACCATTTGAAATAATTTCCCCTCCATTCTTCTAAACTAATTGTCAGGATGACTGGGAAGTGGGAAGAGCCGTGATCTCTGGTCGTGGGCCCTCTCCACCCTCACCCCCGTGACATGAGTACCGGGCGAGTGAGGCAGCGTGCAGTATATGACGCTGGACAACGACTCGAAGTCCAGCAAGGGGAGTTGTGGCAGGAGCACTTGAGGCAGGAGCGGGAGGTCCACACCCCGAGGAACTGGCATGGCGCAGGGGCCCCGTGTAGGCCTCTGTGCAGGGTGGGCGTGCAGCAGTGACAGGGTCAGACCCCGGGGGCTGGAAGCCCCGCTGCTGAGTTGGCACAATCTCCAGCCCTGCTGCCTCGGTCGCTGGGCTCACGACCCCATTGGTCAAGGACAGGAGTGACAGGTGACAAAGGAGCAACATGGATGGAGCAAGACCGGGGGGTGCTCAGTGAAACCGAGGAGAAAGACAGACAGGGACGGTCTCACTCAGGTGGAGCAGAACGAAACAAACTCTGACCTTGGTCACTGATGCGAGAGCTGAGCGTGAGTGGTGGAAGGGGCCCTAAGTCATGGTGGGGTTTGGCACAAGTGACTCATTTTGGGCCCGTTTCTTTCTGCCCCTTCCCTGGGCCCCGGGGCGGGGGCATGAGGGCCTCAGCTTCACCACTGAGACACTGAGATGTGCCTCTTTTTTTGTTGGTTTTGTCAAGATAAGTGCAGGCAGGAATGAAGGCAAGTTGGCAGGCAGGCAGAGAGGAGGGAGCAGCGGTTTATTTTCTCCAGTTGCTCATCTTGGTTGTTCCCCCGGCCCAGGTCTTGAACCGGGAACCTTGGGATGTATGGGAACTGCATCTGATGGGCTAAGTCACCAGGTCATGAGGGCACGTTCTGGCTCCTCTGTCACAGGGGCAGACCTCAAAGTGTGCCGGGAGCCCTCCTGGGGGGAGCCCTCCTGGGTCTCTCTCTCACAGGCCCAAACCCTAATCAATCTCGCACGTTAACTCCTTGGTGTCAGATCTCCCCACAGAGCTCCCACTGACGCAGCCTGTTTGACGCCAGGCTGACACCAGAGGAGGCGCTGCAGACACCCTCACACAGGCGTCCCTGTCCCTGCTGCAATCCGGAGGAGTCGCATTTCCATACCGCTCTCCTGAGAAAGACTCACCACTCTCTTGACTACCTGGAAAAACGAAGATTGGGAGCGTTTTCCAAATTTAAGGTTATCTCCATAAAGAACCTTTTTACTGGAGAAACCTCTCTGCAAGACGGAAACATCCAGTTACAGAGCATCTGAGTTTGGTCACAGTCCCTTTGAGTCCCAGGCCGCTATCCCACTCCTTATCTCAGATGCACGAACACTGGTTTTATGCCATTTACTCCGCGATCTACAGCCTGGTGGCTCGCCACACCTACCGAGCTAAGTTATTCTTTCCTCCTTCCTACTCATCTGCCTGGTGTGAATTTGAATGCTAGTCCAGCCCAGAAGAAACTAGAGGAATGGGGTGTGAGGGATTTCCTCTAAGCCCCTACACTATCTTTTGCCAATGTCTGGTGTCGGGGGGCAAAATGTGCTGCCCCAAAATATGCCTGCTTGGCAGAAGGACTATATCATAGGAGAAGCTCTGAAGGTTAAGTGTAGGCTGCGTTTGTAAGACACTTTACAGGTGCACAGAAATATCTCCTTTATCAGGGCGTCAGGAAGACCTTATCTCCAACTCTTAACACAGAGAAGGAGGCGACTTAATGCAGGACAGTCCTCCCTGTGTGTACTGCCCTCCTGGCGAGCAGCCATCACGGAACTTCCCTCTCTCCTCCCATACCCGTGACTTAGTGGACATCATTGAAGGAGGCGATGAAGCCATTCGGTGAATGGCTGACTGTTACTGGGCTTCCCCATGTCTGTAGCAGTTCTGCATGTTTTTAGACTTCTTTTAGTTGTTTTTTTCTTGTGTTCTGGTGTTCATTTGATTATTTGCCAGCCTCGAAGAACCGAGATGGGAAGGGGGTTACCCCCTTCACTGGTAAAATGGGTGCATGAGAGGGGTGCAGGGGTGTGTGTACCCATGATCACACAAGGAAGATGGTGGGCTGAGAGTTAATTTTCACCTGGCAGCGATGTGTGACCATGGACAGAGCTAGGGCCGCCTGTCCATGAGGCAGTGTTTGTCTGCTGCTGTTCTGTTAGCTACCTCTTTATAAGTGTTTCTGGGTATACCCCTTGTCCCCTAATCTCTCCCTCGACCCCCGGTCCCCCTGCCAGAGGTCTCTCTTATTCACTTTTTAAAAAGTAGTTATTTTTCTTTTTACACATTAAAATAAACTCGCATGTATGAGTTCCCCATTCCTCCTTCTCTTATTCACCTTTTAACATCTGCTGTGATTTTTCCAAATGGCATTGATTTTACCAACCCGATTCCTTAATTATTTCTGCCAAAGAAGGGGAAACACTTTTAGAATAAACATTTTTGAGTTTCCATCATCTCTCATTTTATTATAATTCATAAATATACTTAAATATAAATGGAATCATTAAAGAATTCCTATGTTAAGGTGCTGATTCTCCGAGGTGAAGGAACTTACTGAATTTTGCTCCCTCATTTCAAACATGAAGACCTAAGAAAGCTGCCAACTTAATATTCCATTTGAAGCTTCAGTTTAGTAGAATACGTTAAGTTCAGACGTCTCAGTAAGGAATTAACAGACTAGAGGCTGAATTAATAATCTTGAGATGGTTTGAAGGTCCCTGGGTTCATTCGTGTTACCCTTTTACCTTTTTACATACACCTCTAAGGGGGCGTGCAAATTCCACCTTTTGAGGGCTGCTGCCGAGCTGGTCACAGAGGGGACGCTGACTTGGAATACAGATCGGCTCTCACGTCTTCAGCCTCTTGCTGAGCAGTGAGTGTTTATCCGCGGACAATCTGTTTCTCTTTTGGCTGGGGTTGTCTTTGTGGCCGCTGCTGCCACTACCGGGCCATTCCGGCACGTCGGTGGACATCTGCAAGACAGGTGTGCCGGCCCGTGGGAGACGGCCCTCCAACCTGCCAGCCCACACGATGCCACAGCTTGGGGGTTCCTTCCCCAGCACTCAGAAAGGTGACATCACCTAAAAACCTGGGCTCCGAGGCACAATTTCAGAGCCGAGTGTGTTAACTTTGCTCACTCCCTAGTGGGATTTCCCTGGGTGAACCCCCTTTTTAGGGAACCCCTGTCACTACTTGTTCAGGGCTTACAGCTGTGATCCTGTCCTGGGACAGCAGAAGAGAACCCATTTCTAGACTTGGCTTCTGTTCTCTGAAGAGACAGAAAGCAGTCCTCTTAGCCGATCATTGGCTCTCCTTCAGACCCAATGTTTTCCAATCAGAAAGAAGCTTCTGGTTGCAGGGTCTCTGCAGGCAGGCCTGGACGCAGGGGTCCTTTCTGCAGGGGGTCATACACATAAAAACCACGCAGGAAAGGCTCCCAAGGCCTGGCCTTTCTGTCTGCTCTATCTCACATCCCAGCTGGTGGTCTGGGCTGGAAGCACATCAAATGTAGAAACTGGGTCGCTGGGGTCACATGGTTCCAGCCATGGGGAGGAGTTCAGACTTCAGTTCATTTCAGAGCCAAATGCTGGCATTTTGGAGCCAGGCAATGAGTGGTTCTGAAGCTGTTAAAGAGGGGTGTGTGGGCTCCCGGAGGTCAGCAGGCCCCAGCCCAGCAGGAAGTGAAGCAGGAGCCCTGCTAGCAGCCTCCACAGGCCTCTGCAGGTCTGGGGTGGGTGCAGAGCACTGCTCTAAGTTGGGGTCTCATGTCTTCCTTTCCAGAAGCTGGCTGTCCTCTAACAGTCCTTGTACACTTAAAAACATTTTCTTTTCAAGTCCCCATATTTTAAAGTGTCCTCCTAAAAACAGAATAGTAGTTGTTACCTTTGCTCTGCACGGAGGATTCTCAGAGATCACACCTTCAGCTGGGGCTCTGCGGCGTCTTCTAAAGCTACAGTGAGGAAGACAGAGGAGTCACATGAAAGTCTTTGAAAATGAAATCTGGGGGTCTCTAGAAATACTTTAATGAAGCGTTGAGAGGAAAATGCATCCCTAGTGCTTTAAAACGGTTCTCAGAGCCTTTCATCATTATCACTTACAAGTGGCACCAAGCCTGTTCTCTTTATTCAAAGGAAGAAAAAAGAATGAAGAGGAAAGGAGATAGGCAGGCAGGGAAAGGAGGACACTTTTTCATTTATTTATTTGTTCAAGTGAGGTCCAGCAGACTCCAGAGAAACTTCTACCACTTTCTTAATTATTGAGAAAGATGAAGATTTGAGGGGAAGGGAGGGCATCCACATTTAGTTACCTTAGAAAGAATCTGTCTATAGAAAAAACCTATGTGCCTGGCAGGGAAACATCCAGTTACCAGAACTAGTTTTTGTCACATGAGCCACCCTCTCCCTCTGTGAGGTACCAGGCCACTGTCCCATTCTCTCTCCAGGACACAAACCTGCGGTTTGCTCCTTCACAGAGTTCACTTCCACATATGCGCCACACTGTCACTGAATTTGTCCTTTTCTCCTACTAGTCTGTCTGGTGTTAAACTGATAGCTCAGCTGGCCTGAGAAGAGCCTGGACGGGCAGGGAAGATTCCTCTCTGCCCTACATGGACACGCAGTTTCAAATATCCTAGGTAGGTGGAAGAGAACATAAATGATGGTAATCTGTGTGTCATTACAGTAAAAACTTAAATATGGAGTTGGCTGGATGGCAAAAGAAAATGTGACCTAAGAGTCCCTGTCATGATTACTTTGCAGCTATGTTTTACAAGTTCTGACTATAAAACGATGCATTCATTTCCACCCTCCTTCACGTCTGTCATGAAAACACGCCGTCAAGCACGGCCAGGCTGGGGTCAGGGTGGGACTGCGAAGGAGAGGGGACAAAGCGGCACTCGGAGATCTGCGGACCCACCGGTCAGAATCCCATCCAGCTGGTCCACCATGAAGGCGGCGTCCTCCTCGGTGAAGCACATGGGTGGTTTGATTTTCAGCACGTTCCTGTGTGGCCCATCGGCGCTGAGAAGCACCTGCTTTTCTTTCATCCTGATGAGCGGCGGGAACCCACGAAGTGCAGACAAATGAGAACCGAGGTTATTTTTGCAGGTGGACAGACAGCAGTTTCTCTCCACACGCAAGGAGCCCACATTTATACACGGCACGTGGCTGAAGGGTCCTCATTCAGAGACGGGAGGGAGGGCAGGGAAAGTCCGAGGGTGCGGGTGTCACCACTTACTTGTAGATGACGTGCTGCGCTTCTGCTGTGGCAGGTGTCCTCTTCAGAGGGTCCTGCACCAAGTCAATGCCGATAAAGAGGCCAAGGCCCCTGACAGAGGGGAAAGGAAACAATGCACACTCCGCTGGGGGCTGTGCTGTCACCAGGACAAACACTGTCCCCAAACGTCACTGTAATTTGAAATGGGCTGTGAGTCTCTTTAAGGGGACTGTTACTGAATTCAAGAAATCAACCCGCTGTTCACAGCTCTTCCTAGTTACTCTTTGTCAACCTGCTGTTTCCCCTCACTTAAGTGTAAAAGAAAACATCTTAAAAACAACTTTCTCAGTGTGCCCAGGTCGAGAGGGGTTTGGATGCAGTCCACGCACATGCGAAGGTCCCGGGTTCGTGTCCTGGGGCTGGGAGAACAACCAAGATGAACAACTAAAGAACATAAAAAAAGTGCTTCCTCCTCCTCTCTCTTCCTGCCTGCCTGAACCTGTCCTTAAAAAACAAACAACTTTTCACGCTGTCTTCTCAAGCTATTCCTGATGTCTATATAGATGAAAAACAGTTTTCCAGCATATCATCTAAAATAATTTTTCATAGATGATTTTGAGTTATTTCCCCTTCCTACTTTTCTCCTTTTGGGTGCTAAAATTATCCCAGCTTCCTATTTTTAAACAATGGAAAAGTCAAGAAGGACAGACATTGAAATTTTAACTGATGCTATCTGGAATCCAAATTAAGAACAATTGTTTTCCTTTTCTTTTTCTTTTAATTCTTTTAAATAGACATATTTCTTATTTATTTATTTTTATTTTATTTATTTTTTCCCACCCAGGTCTCGAACCAGGTCCATGACTTTCCTCGCCTATACCTTAGCCACTTGAGTGACTTTTGTTTTCTAATTTTTGTATGTCTGCTGCCGAAGCAAGCAGTGATGGTTGTCTTTTAATATTTTTCAGGGCTTTCTAGATGATGCAATTTATTTTAAAGCTATAAGATAAAGTCTAAACTGTTTTCTTTGGAAAATTTGATAATGACATGACAACCTCATGATAAATGTACCTGACATCTCCTATCAATGCGTGTTTAGCCTTCTGTTTATTCAGCAAGTCCATAAGGTAATTCCCTATCCGTGTGGCATTTTCTTGAAGGTTTTCCTTTTCAATTACATCCAGGACAGCCAAACCAACAGCAGAAGACACAGGATTTCCTCCATACTTCACAGGAAAGATAAAGGAGGAGACATAATAGTTGAATTAGTGGTGATTGCTTTAGCTATGAGAAACCTGGCTCAAGTATAAGAATTTCAATAACATTTTCTCTTAACATAAAAATTTCTTACACAATTCCATTCATTTAGGATTAAGTGAAAATCCTCCCAAATGGTTTCTCCATGCTGCATAGCTGGTATAGAGGACTATCAGAGAAATTACTGGTTCATCCAAACAGAGAGACATTGTGTTGGAATTAAGGACTCTGGAGCGTGGTTCAGTAGCGGATATCAATTTCTATTCTTAACTGTGGGTTTCTCTGATGGTCGCCCTATCACCTGTGTCATTCTGAAACACCTAAATTCTTTGAAAGTATTTTGAAATTTACACATTACATAGACACACAAGGAGGATCATACCATCTGTTCGTGAAATGTCATAACCCCTAGAGTTTATCAGGGAAGCCATCTATCTTCAGAACAAATAATCGGGACATTTTAGTGACATTTACCGTATTGAAATACTCCCTCCCAGAGCTACTGAAGGCTTCTGCGATTTCCTTGGTCGTTACCACGCAGGCCACTGGGTGGCCGTTACCCATTGGCTTCCCCATGGTGACGATGTCCGGGACGAAGTCCTCGCCATGCATTTGGAAGCTCCAGAAATGGCTCCCAACTCGCCCAAAGCCGACCTGAACCTCATCAGCGATAAACACACCCCCTGCTCCGTGTACATATCTGAAAAGCAAAAGCACAGCCTATAACGTCTTTAGGCCTCCGAGAGTCCCCGCGCCCACCCGCGAAGATACAGATTAGGGAGCACTTTGGGCCCCGTTAACCCGAAGCCCGCGGCCTTTGTCACACGTGTCCTTGCTCAGACTCCCAGTGACATCTGTGTGATCTCACGGTCACATCATCACATAATTTCCACGTACCATGCACTGTAGCCTACATCGCTTGGATTTGTGCTGCTTAAGCAGATGGGAAGAGAAAAAAGTGAACAGAGGTAGTTTTCAGCAGTGTTCATCCTCAAAGGTGTAGTAATTAGTAAAGCTAGGGCACGGGGCACCGTCCAATCCGAGAGGATGAGGGGGCTGGGGCGGCAGAGCCTGGAGGCAGTCCCCCACTGGACCGCGTGTGACCTCTGATCTGCTGGATTTGGGAAGCTGGGGCCATTTCCCAGCTAGTCCAGCAGCACTTCGTGTCTGAACCAGTATGGTCCCAGAGAACGGTCACCGTGCCCTCAGCTTGCCCAAGATCTCCAAATCCAGTACATACTCTGCCACTTTCTGGAAGTAGCCTGTGGGAGGGATTACTTGTCCGCCACAGCTCTGCATGGATTCAGCAATAAAGGCAGCGATCTATACAAGAGAAGATGCAGTCAAGCCCATTAGGTCCCTCCTGTTCCCCAGAAGAAAGAGGGCTTCTTAGAGAGCAGGTCACTGAACAAGTGTCTGTGGATGGAGTGTGGCAGGTGGCAAGTTGGTCGTTTGATTAAAGAAAACAAAGAAAACAGGAAAGACGTCTACGCTGGAAAAGCAACTGACTGACATTAGTGCCTGGACATTAGACCAAAGGGAACAGGCAGGAGAAGCAGAGACAGGGCACCATCCAGCCCCACAATAATTGAAGTGCAATGCCAGCATTAGCATCTACTGCATAAGACTGATGTTTGGATCAGTCTTTGAAAAAAAGCCTCTAAAAGAATAACCCCCCAGGTTCCAACTGCGTCCTGGTAATGCCTGCTTCCTTGGCCTGGAGAAACAGGGTTGTCAGAGGCCGAAACTTGCACTAAGGAAATGGGGAGGGGCTCTGGGCACCCGCCGCGGAGCTTATGTCTAGCTCTTGCCCTGACCAAGCTTAATTCAACAGAAGAGGCAATCCACGAAAGGAACTACAGAGCTCAGAGAGGAGAAACAGAAAATAACAGTGAAGAAAGAGGAGAAAGCACAGCAAGACTAGGAGATAAGAAGTCACAAGAACCAAAGTTCAAGTTCAGACCATGCCTTAGTAGCAATGCTACTAAGATACTAGTCCTTTGTTTTCAAATATTTCACAAACTAGCTGTAAAACAGGGACGTCAGACTCAAAAGAGATTTTTGCTTAAAGTTATAAAGCATCTGTCTTATATTCCCATTGCTTTTGTATAGTTAACATGACAGTATTAATAACTATTGAATGCAAATACTCTCAAAAAATTATCCAGTGGCAGAAAGACTACTTGTTCTCATCACTATATATAGATTTATTCTTGGAAACGGGTGCCAAGAGGTACACACTCCATTTGAAGAGCAAGAGTATGGAACTCAAAGAACAGGTAGTGCTTCAGTCTACCTGCAGAGGTATCTCATCAGAAGGTATGAGAAATGAATAGGATGGAAGCAAATGAGGAAAGAGGTAAGAAAGGCAAATGATCCTTCAATCATTAAGGCAAAAATATTTGAACTGGAAAAGGCAAAGCTTTATTTTTATCTCACTGGAGAGTTCTGATTGCCAGGCCTATGCCCTAAGCATAGGCAAAAGGCAAATCATTAAAATCGTGTTAAAACTCCATAGAAGTAACCCCCACGTACGCTGAGAACTTGATGATAAGCTGAACACAGTTGTAGTGACTGAGAAAATGGAAATTCTTTTACCTATTCTGAGGGATTCTGGGTCCGTGTGAGAAATCCAAGCCTAGATTGGAAGGACATTTTTCTGCCTTGGCTGACTCAGGTGCAGACCATCTTAGGGTTTACGGCTTCAGAAACTTGAGCCAGGGATGTTCCCAGGCTCCCTTTTGGGTCTGGTAGAACCACTTGGCTTCTTCCCCTCCCTTCTCCATCCAACAATCCCTGACGCTGCTCATTTGGAAGAGTCTGTCCCTGGGATATCAGCTTTCTTAATCCTTTCTCCCCGTCTTGGACAATAGTCTGCCTCCCACGGGGAAGGTCAGAATTAGGCCACCAGTTCTGGAATGGGTACAGTGATTGCATTTTTCATAAATAAAAATACTTTTAGGTAATATATAGTTATGATAATGCACTTTTTAAACTATGACCCAAGAGAAAGGTAACCAAAGAAGGGAAAGGACATTGAGATCTAATCCTTTTCTTCAACCTCTCCAAAGTATCACAAGGGTTTCATCCCCTTTGATAAAAGATGCTGACATATTTCCAGAGCTGTAAATACAAACCTTCCTTCCACCATTATGAGCTTCCTCAATGATTTTTTTCACTTCATCCGCATAAGCACCAGCTGGGTCGGCATGGTCTTCTCTGTATTTTCCTCTGTAAGTGTCTGGACTTGGTGCCTGGAAGCATCACATGATAGTTTAGTCTCCTGTTTGTGATTTGCCTCTTTGACAAATTAGAAGGTAATTATGCAGGTTTCAGAGATTCTAGTTTTGTTTTGTTTTCTTAGCATTTCTGAATCCTGTAAGAACTGAAATCTTTGCATTGTGAACAGGAGTTTGGATTTGCTCCTAGACCCTTATAAGTCAAGACCATACCTCTATTCGCTGAAGAAGCAAATTCAAACTATCAACTGCAATCTTACTTGAAAAATTTAATGGAGAGAAATTATATTACCTATTCCACCTGGAAAATAAGCAAACACCTTCATAGGTATATCACAAAATGCAATCTTGCCCCAATCAGAGTGCCTTTGCTCTAATCCGGATGTTAAAATTTTGAACAGAGCTGGTTCCCTTAAGAAAGTATACTTGTCTTTAATATAAACAGACAAAATTATTTTTACTGGTTCAGCAACTTGATTGGTTTATTTTGCTGAATAAATCTATGTAATAATTTAGTAGAGAGCAATTAATCTTAAGACAGTCAGACACATTTGATTCAACTATGAATCTTGAGTTGGCATCAGTGATAGAAAAAGTAATTGCTGATCAAGGAGCTAGAAAAAGAAAATGACAATTGTGGACAACAGTTCTCACGACCACTAGACGAATCTGCCCATTCGATCCTCATCGATGGATTTTCAAATACATCCATTTATTGTCTTTAATGTGAGCGAGTCACATAACTGCTTCATTTTGATGAAAGGATTGGACTGGGTGGGCGCGAAGCAGCTGCCAGTGCTGACAATTATGATTCTTGCATTTTAAGATACTTACCACATGCACATATTTTTTCTTGACATCTTTGCCCTTTTGGTATTTATATGGACTAATCTCAATTAAAGATGACAGGTGACCATGGTAAGCACTGAAAATAAAAATAGTAATCACTCAAAACAAGTCTTACCCGCCGTGGTGAGAGATTTAACTATGCAGGCTCTCGTCTTTCATGGCAAGACTGGCTATTTAATTTTCCCCTTCTTATTCATGTAATAAAGCACATAGAAACAAGTATGTATATACTATGCATACCTATTTTTAATAGGAAAAAATTAATTCTTAGGATTATTTAGATCAGCTAAATTAGATGAAATGTGAAAAATTATTTTTCTATAACTTCATGAAAAACTCCATAGGCATCTATTTTTTAAATGTATTGGACAGTTATATTCTAGTAATTTTTTTTAAAGGGAAGGTACAGGCAGGAATGAAGGTACACAGAGACAGGAAGGCAAGAAGAGAGAGGAGGAAGAAGCACTTCTATTTATTTTCACTTAGTTGTTCATCATCGTTGTTCCCCTGAGTCCTAGACATGAACCCAGGATGTATGTGGGCTGTGCTTGGTCAGAGGTGGTGGAATTAACAGTAACTCCACCGGGGCATGCTATATTCTAGTAAATTTTAAAAACAACCCTATATCATAGAGTGGGTTTCACATGGAATGGTTTCTAGAGGATATCCAGTTGCATCTACTGGGCAAATGCTAGTTGTGAAGGAATGAGCAGCACTGATGTGGAGAGGAGAGCAATGGTTAGGAAATTCCTTTCTCTCACTTAAAATACAGGGTGTTATGATAATCCTTCTTCTGTTGTTTCCCACAGATACAACTGGGAGATCTGTAAAAGAGATTTTCAAAGGCCCATGGGTAGACAAAGCAGAGCGAGGACGCCCTACTGCAGGTTAAGACATGTTACAAAGCCACAGCAATAAAGTTAGTCTGGTACTGGAATAAGAGCAGAGACCCCTGAGACAGAAGGTGAGCTCAGATACAGCCACATGTACATGGTGACAGCAGAGACTCCAGGGGAAGGGGAAAAATGTCAGAAACAGAAAGAGTGACAGCGATTTTTGTCAAATTGAAATAGCTGCACATAAAATGTATATTTCTCAAGAATACAAAAATGAAAGATAACAGACACGTTACAAAACTTGTCCACAGGCAGAGGAGAATTGAATAAACAAGAACAAAATATTCCACCGTGGTCAGCAAAAGAAACCACTTCATCCAACCCCACCCCCAGCTGCCTACACCCTAATCCTCGGAACCTAAGAATGTGCTACATGGCAAAGGGGACCCTGCAGATGTGACTAAAGCGTGGATCTTCTGATGGAGAGAGTCCAATGTAATCACAAGGGTCTTTTTGGGAGAGAGAATCTGGTTGGGAGGGGGGTCAGAGGCAGAGATGGTGATGTGAGGGCGGAGGCAGGGCTGAGAGGCTAGGTGTGTGAGGGCTGCTTCTGACAGCCAGGGAAGGCAGGCCGGCAGCCTGGAGCCTCCAGCAAGAGCTCAGCTCTGCTAACACCCTGAACTTGACCCAGTGAGACCCATTCTGAACTTCTACCCATGGAACTGCAAGAGAATAAATCAGTGTTGCTTGAGTTTGTGGTAAAAACAACAAAAAATTACAAGACGCCGACACACAAAACAAGAAAAGCTTACAAAAGAGCAAGGAGTGAAGTGTACATTCAATCCCACCATGGTTTTGAGAGCAGTGGGGTGGAGAGGGAGGAAATAAAAGAAAAAAATCCCCTTAGTAAATCTGGACGTGGTCAGACTTCTTGTTTAAAATGTAACACATTTATGTTTGAGAGGTAAGATGACAGTCAATGAGGACGTACTTGGACTTAGCTGCTGATTTTCTTTACAACTTGTTCTAAATTGTTATCTTTTAAATTATGTAGGTAATCACAATAGTGAAATGCATGCCTGCATCTTTAAGAAATTACATATTTAAATTTTTAACAAGATTGAGCTACTCACACCTCAGGAAACATGCATGTGTGAAAACTCAGGCCTGGGTCCTGCAGAGCCCAGGCAGCCAAGCCAGAGCGTCCCACTGCATCCCCTGCTCGCAGGCACTTGGAAGGGAGTGAGCATCTTCCAGGTCTAAGCTGGTCTTGACACCCACGACATAGTAAAAACCTCCTCACCATATCCCCACCTCCTCCGGCTGTGCTAAGGTGTCAGTGTGCTCACGAGCACAGTTTTGTCTCTGAAGGTGCTCCCTGCTAAGAAGTCTTGCTTCTGAGACTTACTGGTCAAGAGTGATCACATCTTGGTGGCCTCTGAACTCTCGAGCCAGGCGTAAGGCTAAGTCATTGGCTTCAGATCTGTAAGAAAACAGAGAGGGGACAATGGAACATAGCTCCTTTAAGAAACTTAAAATTTCAAGGAAGAGACAAGCTCAACTCCTTTCCCTTCCTTTGCATCTCAAGCCCCCAGCAATCTCACCCCATCCCACCACTCCTAGTTCCCCAGATGTCTTCAATAAAGATGCTTGTGAAGAAAAGAAATAACATATATTAGCATTAAAAAAAAAATAATGAGACACACAGAGAAACCCCATACAGATTCAGGACGTGTCCATCTCAAACCTGAGCCCAGTTCAGTCAATGCACAGCATATTAACTTTGCGGATTCTACGTAGTTGGCATTAAGCCTGATTTCAAAGGGAGGGACCATTAGCTTGGCTGCCAGACTGTGTTGTACTGACCCAGCATTTGATTCAATCCTTATCTATAAAATGAAGATCACTACTGTCCTATCTGATTCTGAGAGACTGATTTCACTACTCATTTAAGAGGAAGAAAACAGTCATTTGTGGGAAGTTTACTATCTCCCAGACATCAGGTTAAGTGTTTTGCTTATATTTATTCTCAAAACTACTCTGCAAGGCAAGGTTTGTCATCTTGTATAGATGGACGAGGAAACCGCCTCCAAGAAATTAAGGAACCAGGGTAAATCCACATAGCTGGCAAGATGTCCACCAGCATTCAGATTGACACTAGTTTAATGTCAAGATTATTCTTTGGGTGAGCCCTGGTGGCTCAGAGGCTAAGTCCATGGCTTCTGGCTGGTGTAATCCACATATATCCCACCTACCCAGGTTCATCACCTGGGGCTGGATGGGTAAGCGACTAAGGTGAACAATTAAATGAAATAAATGCTTCTTCCTCCTCTCTTTTCCTGCCTGCCTACTCCCCTTCATTCCCGCCAGTACCTTTCCTTTAAAAAAATTCTTCTTTATGCTAAACCAGGCTTATCACCTCCACTCTTTGATGGCTGTGCTCTTTGGGACTAATCCCTCAGAAAGGATAGGATTCTTTCCATGTTAAAGTCACATGTGTTGTCTAATGTATCAAGGGCAAGAATGCTTACTAACAAAGTTTCTTTGATACAAAGAAAAGATAATTATCTTCTGGTTAAAAATAGCTCATGGAAAAGAGACAAGCGATTCACAGAATCACATCAAACACCTACAGATTTCCTAATAGCTAATTTTAATATATATATATATAATTTCAAAAATATGAGTTTATGCTGTACAGACAAACTTCCTCCCAATATGACATTGCATTGTGGTCTTTTAACATGTCATTAGGCACGTCTGTCAAAAAACCACCTTTTTAAAGTCTGCATGATATTCCATAGCATGGATACACCATAATTTAAATTTACAGAATTTAACAGTTGGAATGTATCTATTCACTTGAATTTACTCCTTCCTTCTGTGTTTTTGTTGGGGAAATCAGCTCAAGTGTCTAAGGAAAAACAACAAACGTCTTGCAAAGGCTGTACATGTTCAGTAGAGTTCTTTCCTTAAAACTCATGATTCACGCTGTGAAAGAACTACTTACTCTCCTGCCCAGGGAAGTCCATGCGTCACTGACTAGCTGGCTTTCTCCAGTGAACACTGGACTAGGGCACTGTTGCCATGTCTAGGTCCTTAGTAACCATCCTTTAGGGCTACGGAAAGGCATGCTCTCCCCACCTTGTCAGAGGCTGTGCCCAGCAGCCGGGAAGCCTCAGATTATGTCCCATCTGCAGAAGCTCACTGAGCAGGGCAGAGTCATCCGGGGCCCTGCGTGTGGTCACTTAGCAAATGGCAAGAATCCCAGGAAAGCTTTTCACACATCCGTGTTCCACCAGGAAGGAAAAGAAGGGCTGTGGGAGAGTGAGGAGACGGGAGCTGGGGAGCGGAGGGGAACCTGGAAACACACCCGGAGTTTGTGAAATAGCAGACCGAGAGCTTCTCCGGCAGCGTGGCTGAAAGGCGCTTGGCATACTCCACGATGTTGTCGTGCAGAAATCGAGAATTGGTGTTGAGCAGCTCCATCTGTCTCAGGGTGGCCTGGACCACTTCTGGGTGACAGTGTCCCACTAAACGCCAGCAGACAAAAACCCAGGAAATGAGCCTCGACTGGACAGGCCTGGGCAGCGGCCAGGCTGGCTCTCCCGCACTGTGCCCTGGCGTTCCCTGCTGGGGTCGGGGGGACGCCCCCACCGTCGCCGTCAGGGACAGTGTGTTCAGACACTCACCATGAGCCACGTTGTTGATGCAGTCCAAGTACCGCTGGCCTTTCTCATCGAACAAGTACTGCCGCTGGGCT
This sequence comes from Solenodon paradoxus, assembly GCA_004363575.1. Lineage (NCBI taxonomy): Eukaryota > Metazoa > Chordata > Mammalia > Eulipotyphla > Solenodontidae > Solenodon > Solenodon paradoxus. The sequence goes on from RJWH01000998.1 coordinate 32,006, forward strand.
CTCACGATTTTGATGGGATCCAAAGCAAAGAAGACTTTGCAGGAGGGCCTAGAAATAATGAAGGATACCCTTAGTCTGATGGGACAGCAGTGTTTTTCCTTCTCAGGGAAGGTCGTCATCAGTGGAAAATTACAATTAAACAAAGGGAAAAATACCTTGGTGACATACTTTTTATAAAAAAGTGCTTACTAGTATGCTGGAGGCTTTTACCTTAACTTCCCTCAGGGACACTGCTCACATTTCTTACGCTTGTTATATGAAATTTGTCATAACTGACAATATGCAGAGGTACATGGACAACCCCTGACAGCTCTAGTGACATAAATAAATCAGTAGCTAACTTTCCTAGGGACACCACCAGGAAAAAGAAACCCGAAGCTTTTTTTCTGAGGCTTACTACATAAGGATGTGACAGATATCATAAAGATTATCTCATTTAATCTTCCCAACAATCACACAGGGTTATTATTACTCTCCTCTCTCTCTCCTTTTTAAATAAAAGAAAGGTGCAGGCAGGAATAAGGCAAGTAGACAGGTGGAAAGAGAGAGGAGGAAGAAACATTTTCATTTAATTTCCATTTAGTTGTTTCACCCTGGATCTGGGACTTGAACCCAGGGGTATGTGGCCTGTGTCCTTCAAAGACAATTGTCCTAACCGCTACTCTACCAGGGTGCACCTTATTCTCATTTTTATAGGTGAGGAAATTGAGGCACCGAAAAATTAAGAAACTTGTACACCCCCCCAAGTAAAACCCCCCACTTAAGTAAATATAAAACAAAAAGAAAGAAAAAGAAACTTGTTCCAGTGAGACAAATCACTTAATGGCTTTTGACTCCCTGAATTTAAAGACTGCCTTATACCGGAGCCCAAGAGAGAGCTTACTTGCTCTCTAATTTATGAAGTACAAACAAGTACAAATACTTTGTGTTAAATACTATGAAGGAGCTTTTATGGGCGATCATGTCCATGTCTTTTGGGTAGTATTTTATTCTGCACCAAGTGGATTTACCACTCTTAAATAATGACATCCAATTGTTCTTCTAAACTCTTAATCCAGTCTTTTGAGCACAATAAAAACTCTTCCATATTTTTGATTATTTGGATTTTAGCAGCACATCAGAGAGTTTTGGTCTTGGCTCTATAGACATACAGGAATTAAAATAGGATATACGATTTTTATTTTGGGGACTTTGCATGCTCCCAAATGCCACACACATTGGAGGTAGTTTAGGGGATACATACTTAGATATTAAATTGAAATACAACCATTTAGAAAGTAGTTTGATTATCATGAATAGGCAATCTTACATTTTAATAATGCCTAAGATTATGTATGATCAGTTCAAATGAAACCAATATTTAATGAGAATTTCTTATTGGTTCGAACACAGAAATTAGTTTATCTTTACAAGCTTATTTACTTGTTTATCTATTTTACCACTGGTCCCTAGCTTTACAAGGCCTGCATCTTACCTGCCTGAATCACCAGGGTGCACCTAGCTATGAGTTTAAATCCAAAGAAAACCTTTGTTGTGAATGTGGGCAGAAAACTGCAGACTTCACCTCGACCTTTAAACTTCAGGTAAAATTCTTCTAGCAAATCCATGGCTATGTTTGTTCCTCCTTTCTCAGAATTTGCTCACATTCGAATCTTCAGGATTTCACTGGACTCTAATTATATAGGACTGAAAAGTATCAGAAAGGGGTGGTGATTAGGGAAAAGGAAAGGGGGTGACTGAGTAACAAGAGAAGAATCTGCCATTCTGACTCTACAGTGGGGTTGAGAGAGGTCTAAACTTCTTAGGTTGAGATCAGGAGTCTCAGCATGAGAAACTAATTGGAGGATACTGATCCCTTTCTTTCTAGTGTCCTGTCTCTCATGCCCACGAGCTGCAGCCCTTGCTAGTAGGAGATGGTTGATTTTCCAGCCACAATCATTCTTTACATGTACCTTTTCAAAAAGCAGCTCACACTTTTCTCATGTGTTTGCTCCAATGAACCAGAATCTCACTCCTACTTTCATAGAAGAGGAAATTAAAGTAATTTGACAGGTCACACAGGTAACATGACCCGCTACTAGGACCAGAGCCCAGAACCTTCATTCCTGTAGGTTCACCAGTATTCATCAAGTTGCTGCTTTTAACCCGAGTAACAAAAGCAGACGCGGGAGCACACTGCATCTTTAAACTGAAGCAAGGATTCAACTCGGGAGGCCACCTTGGCCAAGTGACAGGTAACCTAGGGAAGGAGGTTTCAAAGTCCTCCTCCTGGATGGATTAACCCCTTACCTCCTTACCTAGTAAGCAAGAAGAAAAGGTTCGCTTTACACGAAAGTTGTCAGAATTAACTTTCCTTTGCCATCTTCAAAAATATTTCTGAATTCATGGCCCTGAAAGCTTTCCGGCTGGAGGGAGTGGCGGAGCTCCCATCTCCCTCCCAGAGCCCATCTCTGGAGCGGTGTTCGGCGGTCACGCCGCTGGTGCAGCTCGTCCAGGGGATGCACAGCCCGTGGGCCCGGGGCTGCAGAGGCAGAGCGCGCCGAGCGGCCGGGCCGCAGTGCGCGCCGTCGGGGGACTCGCGCGTGCGCAGGTGAGGCCGGTGGCGGCGGGCGCGTGCGCAGAGGAGGGCGGAACCGGGCGCCGCGGCCGGCGAGTGGCTCCCCGTCGCACCCGTGCCGGCTGCCCGCCGCGGCTCCGGCTGCCCGCCGTCTGCCCTCGAGATTTCCCTTCTGCGCCTGTCCGGTCCGGGCAGGCTTACCCGATGAGCTGCCGCCTGAGCGCCAGGGTGTCGTCCTTGGGGTACAGCTCGCACATGCTGGCGGCTGCACGGTCGCCCCTCTCCGCCGACGCGTCTGCCTCCTCCGCTTACCCCTCGCTGGGGTCCGAGTCACTGGTGGCATCAGCTAAGTAGGGTCATCTTCCTTTTAAGTCGCCCTGCCTTTGCCCAGCGCTAAGCCCCACCTTCGTCCCCTCCTCCGCCTGTGCCGCTTGGCAGGTCACCGACTAGCCACGCGTTCGCCGCCCTCCCCGCCCCCGTCGCCCCCGGCGGCTCGCCCGGGATGCCCACTTGGCCTCCCCGCCCCTGTGACTTCTCTCCGCCTTCTGTTTCCCGAACTTTGCTTTTTGTCCTGCTCTGCCTGTGAATTCCTTCCATCGCACTTTCTTGCTTCTTTCTAGGGCATTCTTTTGCTTTCTTGTAAACATTCAAAAAATAGGCCCCTGGAAATGTCTGAGCGTATTCAATGACCATAACCAGGAAAACAACCTGACTAAACAGTGGCACGCCCTACAGATAAGATTTGTGGGGAGGAATAGGTGATAGTTTTCCAGACATCTGCTTTAAATGCACTTCTTATCTCGCCAGTGCTGTTCCGATTACAAAACCCGTTCACACCAGAGTCTAGTTTAGTCCTCAAAACGACCCTGAGAGATGATTTGGAGAGTTGTCTTCCCATTAATTTATCGGGAATGTATTCCCTGATTCCTGAGGTCATGTCTACCTGGTGGTGGATTTGAACTTCATTCCTAGGTTTCTTGACTTTCTTTGGGATAGTTTTCAAACACTGATCACGTGGTACAGCAAATATGTGGGCAGAGGGAGCCCTAATCACCAGAACATTAAAGCAAACATTGTTTTTCAGAGCTAGAGATCATTTAGCTGAACCCCTCTTTTCAGTAGGTGAGAACAATGAGGCACAGGAAAGAAAGTATTGTTCAAGGTCGTACAACTGTTTAGTCATAAAGCTAGACTCCTGAATTTTGTGTGTGCATGTTTCAGAAAGGTAGTTGAGAAAACTTAAATTTACCTATAACACACTTGAAAACTTGACAAGTGGTCTTTCTCTTGAATAAAGCTACTAATTTATATGCACACACTGTGGGAGTGGTAGAATTGCATTGCTCAAGACAGGTTGAGAAATGGAGTGCTGCGAAGAAAGGCGTCCTAGATGTAATGAATGAAGGGCAGAAGGCACTGAGGACACTTGCAGGAAATCCCCATCTGTAATCCTTCTTGGTCTGCTTCCATATTGAAAGATGTTGCCAAATGTGTGTCAACTCTCAAGCCACCTGGACCTGATGAAATCATCATCTCATGTCCTCCCTAAGCCCTCCTGGCCCCTTATTATTTCCGGTGCTTTAAAATATATTCTTTAAATCATTCTAGAGCAAGAGTCTTGGGTGTGAGAGCTGGTTCTTCCACAAACTGGGTGGATTTCTTGACCTTTCGGAAGCCATATTTCTCTGTATAAAAAAAGCAAACTGACTTAAAGCATTACAGGTAGGACTTCAAAGAGATTATGATTGTGAAATGTGTGGCAGGATTTTTGTTACAATCTCAGTGCTTCTATCCTCCTTGTCTTTGGTTTTTGGACTTGAACTCTCAGCAGAGATGACCACTCCTTTTCCTCTGAAACACCTAGTCCTTTGATTTCTTGACACAAGAAGCTCTTCTGACTTTCTCCTTCTGTCACGCAGTGTTAAAATGTTGGCATTTCCGGAGCTGGGGTCCTGGACCCTTTATTTTCTCTCCACTCTCCCCGAGGTAATTCACAATGTTTCCCTTAGATTTAGAACCTATTGAGGTACCACATTTGCATGTGTCCTCTCAACTCCAGACTCTCTCCACTTCTTTTCTTGACATCCATGCAGAGGTCTCAGAGACATTGCAAACTGAAGGAATCCAAAATGGGAATTTGATCCCCCCTCCCCAAATCACTGCCTCTAGTATATTCCCACCACCAGGCACTTATTCACTCAAAGTACATCAGAAGCACACTGTGTGCTACTGCTGAGCTGCTGGAGAATGGAATGGCTCAGATTTGCCTTGGAATCTCAGCCACTGCCAGTGAACATTAAAGACTGGGGGTGTGGCTCGTCTGAACTGAGATTCTCTGTCAATGTAAAATCCATGCCGTGCTTTGAAGACGGTATGAAAAAGAAAGTCGAATCTATCAAATGTTTATATCACCTACTTGTTGAGATAATATTTTGGTTATATTGGGTGAAGTAAAATCGAGCAGTAATTTCATTTCTCTTTTAATGTGACTATGGGACTACAGGTAAATGTAGAACAACCTCTGTGGCTTCCATGACTTTTCCACTGGAGAGGTTTATTCTTCATGGCCGGAATTCACAAGTAAGCAAATACATGAACACATTAAAGGCTTAAGTTACTTTAATTGTGGAGAGTACCTTAGAGGGAATAAACAGAGGCAAGTGAGCCATAGTTGGAAATTAAGAGTCCTGGATAATTCCCATCTCCTTTTTTTTTTTTAAAAAAAAAAAGAAAGGTGCAGACAGGAATGAAGTCAAGTAGGCAGGCAGGAAGAGAAAGAAGGGTGAAGCATTTTTATTTTATTTTATGTAGTTGTTCACACTGGTTATTTTTCCCCCAGACTGGGGACATGAACCCAGGGGCTATGTGGCCTGCTTCTTCAGAGGTGGTTGATCGAACCACTGCTCCACCAGGGCGCACCACCATCTTTTTCTTAACCTCAACCCCATGTCAAATTATTTTTAAGCCCTGTTGACTCCGCATCCTAATACATCTTAAGTCTGCTGCTCTCCTAGTACCCTCTAGAGAAATCATCTGCATCTAATCTGAGACCTAAGCTGAAGCTCCCTGTACCGAGGTTTTTGCTTCCCCACCCCACCCTGAGATCACGATCAAGCCCCTTCCTTCCTTAAAATCTATCGGTGCCTTCCAGCTTTCTTCTCCAGGCCCCTTTTAGACTCCCCCTGTCTCCACCTCCTCCCTTCACTCAACACAGGCACCACTTTGGTCTTCCTTGTCCTTAATCACTTCAAGGTTTTGGTTCAATGTCACAGACAGCCGCAGAGAACTCATTCTTGACTACCCTCTCTCAGAGTCCTCAACTAGGGAAAAACAAACAAAAGCAAATGCCCGCCCTGTTCCTCTGTCTTAATCTGCTCTTGTTTGTCTTCATCTGTGTCACTCATCAGTGTGCCAAGCATATCACAGGCTTGGCTTATAGGCTGCTTGATACAAATTTGTTGACTGACTGGCTACAAGGAAACTCATTTGAATACTTAATGCTTTGTTTTGAAGATGACAGTTCTAAGAGTCCCTAAAACCGTCCTCTCCACTTGGGTGTTGATGGCCAGTTTATAGCTGAACCATTTTTTTAGGTAAGAGATACTTAGACTTCTGAGGGGAAAGCAAGTTCCTGCTGCATAAACGATCATTTCCCCATAGTTTAACATTTTATAATGTGGAATATATAATATTAACTCAGTACAAAGGACAGCTTTTAAAATAAAGAACAGACACACAATAGCTTCCAAAGGAAGACTGGTGAAAGTCAATCCATTTTCATAGGTCATCCCAGTGTTTAGGTCGCCCTATCCAATGCTCTGTCCTAAAGCCAATGGTAAGTATTTGGAGTATAGTTTCTCGTGTCTTCTGCATTGTATGACCTCTGGCAGGAGCACCTGTGAGATGCCTTTCTTCCCTGAAGTTGACGTTCACACAGGTCTGGTCTTGGCCAAGCAAATCCCACTTGTGCATGACTGAAGTGAGCAGGCACAGCTCCCATGAGCTTAGGATGGCAAGAGTCCCCTCGACAGTCTGGAGACAAGAGTCTGATGTCTCTCATCCTGTGTCCTGACAGCAGACATTCCCAAGTTTATTGTATGATCGCAGTACGAACACGGGCCTTTGACTGGTTACTCTGTTCCTGTTAGGATGCCCTGCCCTGCCCTGCCCTGCCCTGCCCTTCATGGGACTTGTCTTTTGTGACGAGCAGCATTGAATGGGACACATGCTGGGTTGGTGCTCTTCTAATGACAACTCGGGTCTTCTCTGGCCCTGGTGGACCTTGCAGGAGACACAGGTCACACGTCTCATGCTCCCCCAGGAGGCCGCACTGGTGCCGGCCTGTTACAGCCAAGCTCACAGCTCCTAGTTCTCATCAGGAGGACTCCCCACTTCCAGGCAGCCCACCCCTGGGAGCTCCGACCCTCCTTCAAGGAGCCATTTGACCACACATAACATGTGTGTTCCTGTACATACCAATGTCAGAATCATACAAACCGATCCCTTTCCTCTCTCCTCTCCATCCTGAAGTTCTTCCCAAACAAGAGTCTTCAGACACGTCCGTGCGCAGCACAGGGACACTGCCTGGGGAGGGCCGAGGTGGTGGAGCAGGGCTCTGTTTACCCACCTGTGGCAACTGCCCTTCTGGAACCTAGAGCCAGTCTGAGCCACACAGACACTCAGGAGCTGGTGTTTCGTGCTACAGTGTGTTGTTTTATTTCTGTTGATGAAGGTGTCCAGATGATGCCATGTGGCATAACCGCTATTTTGAGCTGAGGACATTTGAGAACTGACAGAGTGAGATGAGACTTTTTTCCCTGCAGCCCCATATTTACTTAAAAGAAGAGCCTCCTGGCGCCGTGGTGGAGTAGGGGTTGGCCATGCTCCACTGCATCCCCAGGACCCAGGTTCGCGTCCTGGGGCCGGGGCTGGGGGGCAGCAAGATGAACAGCTGAATAGCACACATGCATGTTTCTCTGTCCTCTCTCTTCCTGCCTGCACCTTTCCTTTATAGAAACAAAACGAAACCAAACATTTAAAAAGAGCCTCTAAAAGACTTAACTGTCTTTGACCCTCGCCTCTGAGTCTCACAAGCAGGGAATCTGACTCTGATCCCTGGACAGGAGACCACCTGAAGGACCAGGACACAAATGATCGTGTCTGTCATCTCTTCTCCCATCTTTTCTCCTGTTAACCTGTTTTTTTGCTTTTAATTTTGCCTGTTTATTTTGCAGACCCTCAAGCACTAGATATAAGTGGTAGGAGGAAAACTTTTCCAGTTAGTATCAACTTTCTACAGCAGAGATCAACAAACTAGGACCCACTGGCCAAATCTCCCATTTCTTCCTACGGCTCACAGTGCTGGGTGGGGTATGTGTGTGGGTGTCGGGGTGCTGGTGGGGGGCCAACAACCCAAACAAATAAAAAGTGCCTCCTTTTCCCCTCTTGCCCTCCACCCTCCCTCCCTCCCCTGTCTTCCTCCCCTTCCTGTCTTCCTCCCTTCCTTCCTGTCTTCCTCCCTTCTTCCTGTCTTCCTCCTCTCCCTTCCTGTCTTCCTCCCTTCCTTCCTGTCTTCCTCCCTTCCTTCCTGTCTTCCTCCCTTCCTTCCTGTCTTCCTCCTCTCCCTTCCTGTCTTTCTCCTCTTCCTTCCTTCCACTCTTTAAATAAATAAGTAAACACCACACTTAGTAACCAGAGTCGTAGCCACGTCAACCACATGTTAGCGTAGCTACCTGGCCCTGCCACTGTGGGGCTGCTGACGATGCTGTGTTGGCTTACACCTTCCAGCCAACCTGTCGCAGGGAGAGAGGCATCTTCCTGGGGAAGAACATTGAGACCCAGGAGCTAGGAGGTACCCAAGGGCCCTGAGCTGCTTGGGGAGGAGTCAGGACAGGCCAACAGGTGCATTCCCCATCCTGCAGGAAGGCCTGCAGGCACCCAGTCACAGCCGCCACCCCTCATGGCAAACACCTTTCTGAGGAGCAGTGTGTTCTCACGCAGTGGGAGCAGCAGCTGGTCCGGAGAAAGTCTCTGAGTCACGCTGAGCGGTGGCAGCATTGGGCTGAGGTGTTTGTGCCCTTCTAGGTGGAAAAGTTCAGAAACGTCTGCATCTCTTCCGTCTCATTTGGGTGACATTGTAAGAAGAGATGGGACGCAGGTGTGGAGCCTTCAAGGGAAGATGGTGAGGACAGAATGTCTGGAATTGTCCAGAGGAGCCAGACGCTGCCAGAGCCAGGCCTGGACGCCTTCCTCTCTGGCCCTTGTGCTGGGACTGGCTCTGGAGGTTGCAGAGCCACGTGATGTTATGTGTGATCAGTTCTCCAGCAGGGAAGCCAAGCGGTGTCTAATTTGATGTGATAGGTTTCTATGAATATACTGCAAATATATGAGGTTTGCAAGACATTCTGTTTTTGTAGCCTTAGACTCCCTGGGCCTGGTTTTCCTGATCAGAAAGGTGTGTGGGTGGTTTGCAGCTGGGGGAGTGTCAGGGCCAGAGACCTGCCTCCCACGGGACGAGAGCTGCCCAGAATTAACTGTCTAGGGGGTTTCAAATCGAATCGCTGACCTCAGGCAGGGTCTTGGATGGGAGGGGTCATGATACTGCACTGCTGGACCTGAGAAGGCCCAGAATTCTTGTCTGGAGATGAGGGTCCAGGAACACACAGGTGAGCGTTGTTGGGAGAAACAGCCTTGCTGGAGGAAAATGGCAAGGAATTGCTTTTGTTTCTCAAGAACCAAGTCTTCCACCAGAGATCCCGCATCTGCTGTGGGAGCGCGGTGAAGATCACCAGGAGACTGAACCCCACAATGGGCCCACTGGGAGAGCGGAGCCTGGGGCCCATCCCCAAATGTGCCCATAGATTTGTAGACTGTCGCCTGCACTTCCCAGGTCGGGGACACTCCGGCTGACCTCTGGTGGCATCTGCAGGGCTGGCTTCTCAGACAGGCCCCTGTCTTTCTCTCCAGCACCTCTTTTGCTTCTGGGGAACCGTGTGGAAGGAGCAGAGGTCCTGGAGGCAGAGGGCCCTGAATCGAGACTGGCCTGTTTCCCTGAGAAGTGAAGGTCTCCGGTGCCTCTCGTTTGGATAATTTCAGAGGGCAGCACGGCTTTATGCAAAGGGAGTATGTTAGAAATACGCTTCGCTTCCAAGTGTCTGTTACTTTTGGAATTCTAGGTCCACATTTTATTTCATACCCCAGTGAAAAAACACACCTCACAGTTCGTACAGTGTGACGAGAACATGCGTGCTCATCAGCTTGGTCTAAGTGCGGGGTCCCCAGATCGCGTATGATTCTCCCACCCTCCTTTTGCCAGGAATCCCTTCCGACCTCCGGGGTCACTGTGGCTCAAAGACACCCCTGGTTTCAGGTACCAGCCCGAGGACACCGGTCCACTCTGCAGTGCCTGCCAGTGTGTGAGTGTCCCTCTCTTTCTCGTAGAGAACAGATTTTTTTCTTTTTTAAAGAAAAATGCAGGCAGGAAGAGAGAGGAGGAAGAAGAATTTATTTTTTTAGTGGTTCACCTTGGCTGTTCTCGCCAGGACTGGGACCTGGCACCTCGGGGTGTGCTTGGAGTACGTTCAACTCCTCTCCACCAGGTCGTGCCGCAGAGAAAAGGTTTCTCTGCAAAAGACCCAGATGCAGAGATAAGGGAGAACCTCTGTTTCACCCCCGTCGTTAAGTCCTCACTTGCTAAGAAAAGTCTGATTCGTGGCTTAAAAACCAGCCAGAGAACAGGAAGCATACGTCTTCTGTTGAAGAACCACAAATCCAAGAATTAACCGGTCTTTTTTCCTGGTCCCTCACCCCGCTTCGTGGCCCCAGTGTCCCCAGTGCTGGGGACTCCAGCGAGCAGGTGTCCTTCATCTAGACTTGCAAACACTGCCGGCGGGAGCTCATTCGTCATCTGACCCTCAGGCTCTGTGTTGTTATGTGCCATAGAGCTTTGGAAGTGAATCAAGTGTGGGTGGGGAAGATGGACAGATTGGGAAGATATAGAAAAACTGGACATACTCTAGTGGCTCAGGTGTTAAGTCTGTGCCTGGAGTGTAGTCCACCTGCAGCCTAAGGACCCAGGTTCGAGGCTCAGGGCCAGGAGAAACAACTAAGACGAACAGCTAAAGAAAGAAAATGCCTCTTCTTTCTCTCTTCTCCTAAGTGCCTGTTGCCTGTCTTCATTCCTGCCTGTTTTCCTTCCTCTTAAAAAGAAAAGAACAAAAACAGGAGAGAAAAAATATTGAACAAATTTCATTCTCTGAACATAGCCAACTAATTTTATATTAATGGACTTTGCTGTCAATTCAATAAGGTGACTGGGTAAATGTCATGTTCTTCTTTTAAAGAGCACTTACACAATTTATTTCCTTTTAAAATATCAAAATTCCTGAGCCCTCAGGGAAGTTCTTGCTTTTCAAATAGATGGAACTTACTGGGGCACATATTTTGTTTAGAGTTTTAAATGTTTAATTGCTAGGTAAGACCTTATGTTAATTAGCACTCAGATTTCTGGGTTTTAGCAAAATACACATTTACCTTGGATTTATTGGGAAAACCTAATAGCTGTATCTGTGCAAGATTTTGTTTTAACCTTTGTGTTATTTGGATTTTGGACTTAAAGAAATATTTATTTGGCGTAGTTGTTTTAGGAGACTGTTTTCTTAAAAACAAGAGAATATTTGAGAGATAAGACATGTATGTAAAGGAGATGTATTTCAAATAAGTGGATTAGATTTGGGGTTACTAACAGAACCAGAAGAACTTGCAGCTGCAAATCTTTATCTTGTGTGAACTTGTAAGGACACTGGGTGCAAGGTCATTTAAGAATGTGTAACTTCCCTGGGCATTCAGAATCTGCCCTCTGTTGGTGGATGGGCTGGAAAAAATTCCACACGAGGTTGAAATATATCTTTTTTTCTTTTTAAAGGAAAGATGCAGGCAGGAATGAAAGTGAGTAGAGACACACAAAAAGAGAGGGGAGCAAGAAGCCCTTTATTTTATTTAACTGTTCATCTTGGTTGTTTCCCTGGCCCCTTTGGATGTACATGGACTAAGCTTGGCTGGAGTTGGTGCAAACTGGTATTTCCTCAGGGCACAGCAGGGATTGGACACTTTTTTTTTTTCTTCAAGGAAAGGTACAGGCAGGAATGAAGGCCAGTGGGCAGGCAGGTTGGAAGAGAGAGGAGGAAGTATCTTTTATTTTGTTTCTATTTAGTTGTTCACACTGGTTGTTTCCCTGAAGACCTGGGACTTATGGGTATGTGGCCTGTGCGCCCACAGAGGTGACTGACCTAACCGCTGCTCCACCAGGGCACGCCAGGGACGGGACACTTTTGTGGAAGCAGCATTAAGGCCATTCTCTCCATGTACCTAATATACGACTTAATTTTTCATAACTACATCCTGACCCTTTGTATTCTAGTACTTTAACAATAACCCTCGTGTGCTTGTGAGTTATTAATGAGACTCAGAATATGTTGAGATACAAAATGTGTTTACTTCGTCGCAGAAGACCACCAATTTAAGAGTTTCTAATTTACAGTGAAGTTACCACTTCATTCAATAATGAAATGGTAATGTCATTAAAAGTAGTTTAATGGGATCATTAAACAAAAATAATAGTTCCCCTAATGACAATGCTACACTATCTTGCAGTCTTTTGATTTCTTATGTGATCTTTCTTTTTGCATTGAGACAATTACATAGGTGAGAAATCTTGGAGAAGGAAAACACACTTTGATGTATGACTCCTAGCGGGGAAAGCTATAAGATGGGGTTCTGAAGTCGAACTGGGCTTAAACATTGACATTTTTATAATTTAAAAGCTGTCACTGGTGACTACGGTTCAAAGCTTTGTGTTACCTGTCTGTCCCAGCGTGTAAACTTTGGGACAGTCTGAAGAAGAAATCAGTCTCTGTGTTAGCTCCATAAAAACTTGTTATTAATTAACAACCTCAAAGTACACCAAAAACAAACTTTCTTTATTATGAAGCCCTCTCTCTTTTTTTTTAATAAAGGCATCCAACAGAAACAACAAAAAAAAGAAAGTCTGATTAATGGAGGAGGCAGTTGGGTCATTCCACCACCGAAGGCTTACCTCAGACTATTTGAAGCATTCCATGTTTTCTGATGGTGAGTTTTTCCTTATCCCTTAGTTCTCCCTTTGGATGATCTGATTCACACCCCTCATAAGTGATCTTGGTGTAAATGGTTCAATATTTTCAGAGTATGTTCAGTATAACAAGACAGCGCCTTAATCATGTGATGTCCAGAGTCACCTCTGAGGTTTGTGTCAGTTTAATCACTCGGATTGGCTTCTTCCTTTTCTTGGAGTCACCCTGTCAAATAAACAGGTGCATGATGTGGAAGGAGAGGTGTAGCAGACGACAGCTAGCATTTTGAAAAGGGGAATCTCATCAAGAGAAAATGCATCAGTGGGGATACTACCTAGTTCAGAGAGTTTCTGGGATGATTAAAGAGAAGTCATTCAAAGACTGTCTGCAAAATCAGCACATAAGTTAGTTAAGAGGTGCAAAGCAGCTTTTTATAGAATGACCTAAACTGTAAATAAGACATGTTCAACAGGTGTTCGATGAACAAATTATGGTACCTGTACCTCTGGGCAATACAAAGAAATCATGACTGGTGTGCACAACAATATGGGTGAACTCAAAATAATCATGTTGAGTTAAAAAAGTTAAACACCTCCCCCCCAAAAGTATGTACTGCATGACATCATTTTTGTAAACTTCTAGCAAATGCAACTAGTCTATGGTGAGAGGAAGCAAATGGCCTGGAACAGGAAGGGGGCAGATGAACAGTCTCACAGGAGGGGTTCCCAAGGGGCACCGAGAACTTTCAATGGCCGGGATATGCTCATATCTTGAAAGAGATGGTTTTCTGAGTGTACATCCATCAAATTAGAGACTTTCATAGGTGCAGTTTCTTGTATCTCAGTGAAATACCAATACAGCGATTTTGAAGCTGACAATACATCGATTTAAATAGATATCTGATTTGTCTGCTCTATAAGACAGATGATAGTTTTCTTAAAACAACTTACTTAGCATCTCAAAATAAAAAAGATAATGAATGAATTTACTAAGGATTTGGTATATGTGATGGAGAGGACAGAAAACATTTTTAGCAAGGGGTTAGATCCTGCTTTTGGTTCTCATCTTACAGAGGAGGGGGGACTTCAGCCTCCACTTCCATGTGGACCAGTCCCGGTGCTGGGAGCAGACACTGATTTTCAGGGCCGACCTCCTGGGCTGTGGTGGATCCGTAGGCTCCTCTCCTGAAGCCACATCCTGGTTGGCATTTGCGAGTGGCAGAGCTGGAGGTGCAGCTGCTTCGCCCAGTGCTCCTCCTTTGTGCCACGTTGTGCCTTGGAGGTAGCCCTCTCTCTGCGCTGAGTGCAGGGCCATTCATCCCAGCTTGGTGTGAGCTGATGGGCGCTGAGGGCTTGGTTTCTAACTCCAGCTACTGCTTTCGAGCCTTGTGGGCTGGGGGAAATGACTTAACCCTTCAGAGTTTCAGTTTTCTAACGTGTAGCTCACAGGGCGGTTTAAGGATTCAGTGAGATAATATATATGATGGCTTAGCATTAAGATATGTGTAAGCACTCATTAAATGACATCTATTACTATTCTTGTTTTTTTTCCAGACAAGAAGACAGGCAGGCAGCAATGAATGCAGGCAGGTAGGAAGAGAGAGGAGGAAGAAGTACTTTTTTTTTCTTCTTTACACAGCAGTTTATTTTCTCATTTTTCTAACAAACACCTACTTTTCTTTTTTAAAATTGTTTTTAATTGCAAAATAGTAATTTTTAATCGCCTAACAAATTTGCTATGAAATATGAGATTCCCCTGATTCCAGAAAGCTCCTTACCCGGTTCCTCTCCTGAAGAGCAAATACTATCAATGGTTTCTTGTGTATCTTTTCAAAACCAGGCCTTCTCTGCTCACTCACACATATACAGCTGACCCTTGAATGACATGGCTTTGAATTGCATCAGTCCACTTATATATGCACTTTTTAAATAAATGCAGTGCACCACGGTATCTTTTCTCTTCCTTATGATTTTTTAAAACTTTTTTTATTTTTATTGTATGAATTATTCTACACATTAAAATAACTTCCTATGTATAGGTTCCCCATTTCTTAGACATATTTCAACACACCCTGCCCTCCACCAAATCAGCAAGTGTTCTTCCCCATTGTCTAGTGGACTCAGCCACCATTTGCCCCCGCCCATCCCATTCCCTTTTGGTCACCTCAGTTCTGCTGCAGTGTGTGTTCCAGGGTTGGTTTGTTTCATCTGTTCCTTTGTTTTGTCTGTTCACACTCCACCTGCGAGTGAGGTCATCTGGTATCTGTCTTTCTTCTTTTGACTTGTTTCACTGAGCATCATCCCCTCTAGTTCCATCCATGTTGATTCACACAACAGGGTTTCATCTCTTCTAAGGACTGTGTAGTGTTCCATTGTGTACATGGACCAGATCAGGGAGAAGTACTTTTATGTGTTTATTCACCTTTTGTTGTTCCCCCAGCCGTGGGTGGAGAACCCAGGTTTCTGGACTTTTCATGGTCCACACCCAGCTGCTGACTTAATGCCTCAGTCACCAGGGCATGCCACGATGACCTCTTGACCTGTATAGATCATGATATTCTTTGTGTCGTATTTCACAGAAGCTGGTGGCAGCCTTCTGTGACAGCTGAGCTCATCTGGGTCATTAAAGTTGGGTCAGATGCGGCCCACGGAACCGTTAGGTTTGGACATGGTGGTGGTGGATGACTTAGATCATGCCACTGGCTGCGGGGACCCGGAACAGGCCTTTTCTTGGTTCATTACAATCCTATCATGGCATTAAAAAGAGCTCAAAAACATACAAAGATAAAAAAGGTAGAAAACAGCTCAAGTGTTCATGAGAGGTCTCTCCTGTTTGGTGGACATGTCACCAGCCTGACTTCAGGCCCTCCAGCTGCCCGCGGTGCCGCTTCATGGTCGTTGGCTAGGGCCTTCGAGGACAGAAAAGGTGCTGCGGTTACCTGTGGTCTAACCTTACTGCTAGCAGGACAGTTCTGCTTACTGAACTTCATTGGGAAGAGACTCGTTCATGGAAGCCCAGTACCCTACACAAGGGGTCAGTAACCTCTCTGTCTCTGTTAATACTGCAACCTGCTGAGTGCCACCGGGTTGAGGACACAGATGTTCTCAGTTAAAGGTTTTGGCATAAGGAACTGCTTGAGAACAGTCACTTGGAATTCTAGTTTATCCAGTAATTTGATTTGACTGTGCAAATGACAAGGGTAATGTGGCAATATGCCTGTTTCCCAGTTTCCTTCTATGTCGTCTGTGGATGGCCCTTCTGTCTAATGGCTGATTTCCGAAAGGGCCATATCTTTCCCCTCTCAATAGTTACTTATCTTTATCTTTCTCCATCAGTAGTTAACTATCTTTGTACAAGAAAACCGGTGAAGTCTTTGGGAGGTGGTGACATTCACTTTTTCTTTTTTTTAAGGAATGCTGTAGGCAGGAATGGAGACGAATAGGCAGGCAGACAGGAAAAGTTGTTAAGTTGTTCACACTGGTTTTTTCCCCCTGGACCTGGGACTCCAACCAGGGGTATGTGGCCTGTGCTCCTCTGGAGGTGACTGACTTAACCACTGCTTTACCAGGGTGTGCCGGCAGTCACTATTTTTGAACTCAAGCTAGCAGAAGAGATTACCTGCAGCATTATTCATGATAGCCAAGGTCTGGAAACAACCTAAGTGTTTGTTCACACAATGATAAAGAAAATGATTATCTATACATACACACACACACACACACACACACACACACACACAACAATGCTTCTCAGCCTTACACAAGAAGAGAATCCTGTTAATGAACCTGGAGGGCATTATGCTAAGGGAAATAAGCCAGAGGAAGACAAACACGGCATGCTGTCATTTATAACATGGAATCTAAGACATGTACGAATCCACCCACGGATTGGATGTTCTAACACCACCATTTTTGTCCTGCACAAATCAGGAAACTGACCACTGAGGGCAGACAACGTGACCAGAGATTTAAGTACAGGCCGTTTGGCTCTGGCCACTGAGTTCTTAAACACTAAACTACTTGTCTTTTGAATGCCAATAAAGACTTTGAGAATATTCTAGAAATAATTTATTTCTAATATTACCAAAAAAAAAAAACAAAAAAAAAAAGCTTAGCTCAGAAGAAAATAATGAGACTTTAGAATAGGTTTTCCCTGCCCAAAAAAATCTCATGGAAAATACATGTTAGAAAGGCTCTTGGAACGCTGTGTGCTTTGCGGATTGTCATGCTCTGCTTCTTAGGGAACGGACATTGTTCTGAGCTCAGAAGGTCAGGCGCCAGGCTCTGCTGTTAACAGCTGTGTCATCTTGGCTAAGTCATTCACCCTCTTTGAATCCCTGCGTACAGCACTGACACGAGGTTACCATCGTATGTCATTCTGGGAGAGTCAGATCTAATTGCTCTGGCTGTGGCTGTAGAAACAACATAGTTCATAGGAACATGAAGAGGCGTGGTTGCTGAAGTCGTTCATCACATGTGGAACCATGTCATCTCAGAACTGGAACAGCAGGGGCACACGTCTCTCCCAGAGGACACAGTGGGTGGCAGGAGAGTGGCGTTTTCCAGAACTGTGCATTTGTCCTACATTAAAATTCCTTGCTCGGTCACTTATTTACTGGATAACCAGTGATTCAAATTCTTCGCATCTCAGCTTTTTTTATTTGTAACAGAGGGAAAGTAGTATTGACTTCTCAGTGTCGAGGCTTTGGTGTGGCTGTGACTCTGGTACCCTGTCAGGTGCTCTCGCAAGAAAACCCGGGTGTAGAATGAAACGAAGCAAAAGCACCTTCCCAGCTGAAATAAATAAGAACAGCAAAGCCACACCCCATCACACTTTGAAGACAAGCATAAGTCAAGGGATATCTAAGTACTACAATCATGAGCTGGGTTTCAAGTATTTTCACTAGTGCAGCCATCTGAAAGTTCTGGGACATGAGTACCACCTCTACTGTCAAAAAGTGTCAAGGTGACGTGAACTGTAATTTTTAGAAGACACCATACTACAAAGCCAGATAACTTGTATTTTCTTTAGAGTTAGCTATGGAACCAATCCAATAATCCGATAACACCAGTGTCAGAAGGTAGAAGAGTGACTCCCCCCATCCCACCCTGAGATAATCCCTTGAACCCAGGGGGACTCCGGCATGGAAGAGAATTTTTTACGGATTGTGTTTTAAACAGAAAAAACAGACCCAGGTGTTCATGAACAGCAGTAAAGCTTTATAACAATACAATTCATTACCATTATTTGGATTAATATTGTAATACTTACACACTTTTTACATTATGAAAATAAGTCATAAATAGTGTAAAAATAATTCTGAAGATCAACTTCTCACAAACTAGGAACCCTGAAAACAAGTTAAAAAAGAAAAAGCAAATCAAAACTAATTAGAAATTGAACTCAATGCAATTATCTCCAGGCTGCAAATCAAAAGCCACATGTGTCTTTTGAATTAGCAATGTCAGCTGGAGATATTAACATGAAATTGAAAAAAGAAATCAAACAGGGAGAATTAAATCTCACAATTATTTACATTACTGAGAAAACCAGGATTGTGCCGTATTTACAGTGATGAGACACAACACATTCTTAGAAGAATCCGTCACATGACACTGGCCCACAAAACATTAAGAAATATAAGCAGTGTAATGCTTGCCAAAATATTTTTTTTTGCATTTTCTTCTTATTTTGTATTTATGTGATTTTTGGCAATAGAAAAATAGCTGCACATAGAGATGAACTTTAAAATGTAAAAAATACAAATAAAAATATAGTATTTTCTAAAGGGAAATCAGATACATACATCCTTTTAAAATGTTATTAAGTTGCATGAAACATTTACAGCAGTATAGAGAATATTCATGTCAATGTCAACAGTATATAAGATGTTCTCCGAATTCGTTAATATTTCTGAGATATGAGAATTTCCACTGCATTTTGAGAAAGGTTGGTGTTTTGTTATCAAGAAACTAGACACAACAGGTTAGGTGGTAAAAAATCTTTCTCTACCCCCAAAACGAGTTCTGTCAACAATCAGCAGAGGGAAATTGTATGCATTTAAATACGTTTTAAAAAGTCAGAAAGTCCATGAAAATATTTCAGTATTGGATTAGCAATAAGCAAACTCCATGAAAAATTAAGTTGGAAGAGTATCTCTGCTAAGGGTATAGTAAATCTAGCCAACATGAAGACATTTCAACAAAAGTGGGGAAAATAGGAACTGAAGACCCTTCTATTCTGAAATAACTTGGCGGAATTGTCAATCAGGTCACTTCCGTGAGGAATGAATGATTCTTCATTACAATTTTTGAGCATAAAGCATCAGGTTTCTATGGAACTGTTTTTCAGAGACAGCAGGGTTTCTGTTTTTGCTTTTTTGGGTAGAAATTAGAAAAGTTCATTTTCAGTAATATTAACTGTCAGTATAATTTGATTATCAAGACAAAAAGCCAAGGTTTCAAATATCAAAAGCTCTATATTCCTACGGTCGTTTATCACAAGATGTTGAAATGCCACCCACCATACAAACAACGTATTTCTGGGAAAGAGTCTATAGTGGGGGAGAGAAAAGGATGAAAAGTGCTGCTAACTTTTATGCTACAATAAACATTAAAAGAAAACTGGAGAAATAAGCACATTTTCTAAGTGATTAAAAAAAAAAAAAGACAGCTGTTCTGTAGATACTGTTGATTGGACCATTTTCCAAACTAGAGCGCACTGTGGACAAGGGCAGGGAGGATGAACCGCTGGGTGTTTGAAGTTCTTACTGCCTCACTCGAAGCATCATCACAGAAAGAAAATTCAAGAACAGACTTTTTTGGTAGAAATTCAAGATAGACTGATGCTGTCTATAAAATCAAGTAAGAAAGAAAAATTCTCCAAGACTTCTCTTCATAACAAAAAAGGAAAGCTCGACGAGAAATGTAGGCCTATTAGTATGTCAGATACTCTATAAATGCGTGCAAACATGCCTAACAGTGGCTTTGTCATGCTTCTGGAAGGTCAAAGATGAGATAAAGGTATGTGCTACATGAAATCAACATGAAGTAAGAGGCTACGTGCCCCAGGTAAACACACTTCACCCACATGTACAGGTGTGCTGCTTTGTTTTGTTTTACACTAAGCAAGACTGGTCTTTTGAGCCGTGGTGACAGCAAATTCATGAACTTTAGAAATAAAATCACACACTAACAGTTTAGGAATGCCATTAAAATGAGAAATGAAATGATCCATAGTAGAGTCGCATTGTCAATAAAGAAAAATCAAAGAAATATATCAGCACCAATATAAATGAAAAACAATCTTAAAGCTGAAAATACCACTTTGGCATCATTAAAGGATGCTTCTCAGAAACAGAACCTGATCTTCACTTACTTCCCGTGTCTTTCCTGTATTTTTTTCTCAATCCTCTATCCAATATAAATTTTTTTAAAAAAGAAATCTTTAAGGAAAATATGCATCTGCCAACAGATATATCCACACACACAATTCATGAATTCATTTGACAATTATTTGAGAAGTCTAAGTATCGATGACAAAATAGATGCTTAAAAATATTGTAATAAGCAAAAGTTTAAGATTAATCCTGTGGTTAAGATTTAATAATTTCACCAAACAAGAGAGGTATCATAATCCTTTTGTTTTTTTCCCCAAGGAAATAGTTGTAACGGAAGTTTATAGCTTCCTTTAATCATAAAATAAAGGTCAATGTTGTCAAATTAGTTATAGAAAAAAAAACAATTTACCCTAGAATGGTATTTTTAAAAGTCTGTGTTCAAAAATTTTGTATCTAAAATGCTTCTGTCTCAATGTTGAGATATTCTCTTTGAAGCCGTGCAAATTTTAACTAGTGATCCATCTTAGTAGCTCTTCTCTAGAGGAACAGACAGGTAGGAAGAGACACAGCTACCAGACTCCTCTGAAGACACTCCCGTTTGCTTTCCTGGAGAGACTATTGTTCCTTTTTCCAAACCAGTTAAGACAAGTTTGTTTCAGACATCGAACAATTCCTTATGCTAACCCTATCCTACAAGAGATGGTCAGAAAATGCCCTCTGTTTTTAAAAAATTGCCACAATGGCTTCGGAATGTGGAATGTTACTAGAAATGTTACTAGTTAGGCTGACACAATACTTTGAGTATCTTTCCAACCTTGAAAACTTAATGGAAATATGAAGGCGTTCTGTATAACTCAACTACAGATGAAGGAGATCACAGGGATATTCGAGTCCTTGTCTCATAACTGCATCTTAACTATCATCACCATAAGCCACCGATGAGCTCATTTCCCCTCTGATGGTGAAAACCTATGCATGAAACTAGAAAAATTCCCATGAAATGGCACTGAGTCAGGAGGAAAATCACGTCGTCCCATGGGTGGAAACAGTACTTTTCGCTGATTCTCAAATAACCCTTCCACTTAGAACAAGCCCTTTCAAAACATGATACCAACTATTCAGTGTGCAAGGAAATGCTCTCAAATAGGTAACTTCTGAGCTAGTAGATGAAAAAATACTTCCATTATGGCAACTGTATTTTGCCATTTTTTGAGATCTTAGATTTGGTCAGTAGATCAGAGGGTAAGATAAACACGAAGAAATGTGAAAAAAGATAAAGACAAAAACAGATCTAAATAGAACTCAGAGAAATAGAAATGAGTGAATACTATCAAATATGACCAAATCTTGTCTTTATCTTAACTGATAATCATTACAGTCCTCATATAAAAAAAGTAAAAAAAGCACTGAAAAAAATGCTTAACTTTGATACTTTACAATGACTGAACGGGAAGAGGAACTTCTTCATATTCTTCAGTTATTCAAAACAAGAGAAAAGTGAGTAAAAGGTCACCCTGACTTGGTACCCAGTTATTCTGGTAAGACATCACTTAAAAAAAAGTTCAAAATAAATGTGGCAAAAACAGAAACAAATATATTCTTATTCCTGGGAATGAAAAAAATAGAAGAAATGAACAAAAGGAAAAAATATGACAAAGAATGGAAAACATCTTTCTGTTTCTAGAACGTTGTAGAAGACAGATGAAACAGGTGGGGTCGTGGAAGAAGGGCAGCGCTCACATCTGAGGGAGGACGCGCCCTCCTCTGCCTCCAGCAGAGGTTGTGTTGCCGGCCCCTTCGCAGGACAAGCTATTTCTTCAGCAACCCGGCTGTGGTGGGAAGAACACACTCAGTCCTCAGGAACAGGGCTGCCACTCCAAGAATCTCCTACCCCCAACTTGCCATATGGCGCTGTCATTTTCCAGAAGCACCCATTTCAACACTTGCTGGAATTCAGTTTACTTTGGAAAAGTCTGCGGTGCTGGGTGCCCGCATTTGTAACCCTCTTTCCTACTTGGTCACAGGAGAGACAGCTCAGGACGCCAAACTGGTCCTCTTGCCTGGACTTCACTGCCAAGGGCTGCCCCAGGACAACTGGAGGCCCCTGTGCAAGCCCTCAGCATTTCGACCAAGCCGGCCACAAGCAGGCGCACAATGCTGGAAATTGTAGCTCTGCAGGAGGACTCAGCGCCCTCAAATAGGAGACCACTGGTGTTGGCACTCTCCGACACCTTATCTCTTTTTGGCAATAAGCCAGGGTGTGACTCCCTTGAGATGACAAAAGAAATCAAAGCTCAGATGTGATCAAAGGCTTCATCGCGTGGCATGCTAGCATCTGAAATTGCTTGACAGCAAGCAAGCTGGACACACAGTCATGCTTTTTTAGTCTGTTTCCATGGAGATGTGGGCAGGTATCAGGGTAAGAGCCCAGGGAGGGGCTGACGAGCAACTCCCACCAGTCACGAGGGTGCATTCTCATAGCTCGGGGTCCGTGTTTGGTCACGATTTCATGTAAACTAGCTTATGGCACATGGTGGTCCATGCAACGAGCATGCCCCAAGAAAGAAAATCACAAGAACAATCATTCTATCGCTGATAGGTCCATATAAATATGCATCTTCACACAAGATAAAGAGACACTGATCTAGATTTTTTGCAGGCTGCTCCCTGTTTCACAGGTGCCCAGTATTGGGTGTAAGTGAGGGAACGATGGACATGTGTCTACCACAAACAGGAAGAAGCAGCTAACTGTAAACATATCTCAGACTTGTGAAATCTGCCATTCGATTTTCAGCCATAAATATAAAAAGTAGACCATTATATATACAACTCCATGCTTGGAAGGTTAGATTCATCACTGCGGGAAGACAAACAACAAAAAGACAAGCATATCGAATTAGTAGGTTAGGATAAAAATTCCAAGTTAACATTTAAGACAGCAGGTAGAACCCTGAATAGAGGGAGTTTGGTTTTCTTTTTTTAATCAACGAATCAATTGATACATGTCCTATACGTTACTCTTCTCCAACTCCAGGGTGGTTTTACAATTTCTACCCTAGGTTCAACTCACATGTTTTCTTTTGCCACCAAGAACTTTGTGGTGTGTGCCTCAGTCACTATTCTGGTAAAGCAGAAAGTTTAGATTTTTGTCACATATGTGCTGTAATTGTAATTGTAAACATTCTATTTATAGTGGAGACCATCTTCTCCAAGCAGTTATTCCCCCACTGTGGAAAAGGCTGAGGTCCCATCTCAGTGGCATGTGGCCCTGGTAACACCTGACTGCACTTCCGTCCTATGATCTCACTTCCTCTTCCTCCTGTTAGCCCTGCCCTACGTGGATGGAGCCCAAGGGGCCGGGGGCTCCTGGCTGTGCTACGGTTCCCCTTGGGACCTAAGGCACCATAACTCAGGGTTTGTGCAGTCATAATTACTGAGGCTTCTGTAGAATGGATTTTAAATCTGAGAATGTTGAGGGACATGGATCTTCGAGGTTTAAACTTGGAAGCAGACCCTGAGACACCGACTTTTACTCAAAACAACAACAAAAACTCCCAAACCCAAATAACTCAAATGAGAAAAGTAGAATGCCTAGTTCAGTAATTAAATGCACCTCTTCTTCTCTCTCCAGGAAAATCATATGCCCTGTTCGATATGCTTAGTGAATTCAAGATGGCGCTCACCCAGTGTCATGGCCGTCCTGCCAGAGCCAGGAAGGTACCAGCAGTACACTCATTCCTCCAAACCCCTCCCACCTCAAAGTCCAATGAATGCTTTCTGGAGTCAAAAATCAATAAAACTTTAAAGTTCTTTTTTTTTTTTTTTTTTTTTAAGGAAAGGTTAGGCAGGAATGAAGGTGAGCAGAGGCAGGCAGGTAGGAAGAGAGAGGAGGAAGAAACACTAATTTAATTTGTCATAGTTGTTCATCTTGGTTGTTCCCTGCCTGTTCTTGGAATGTGTGTGGATTGCACCAGTGGAAGGCAGCTGACCAAACTGCTATACCACCAGAGGGTATGGAAAATTTTTTTTTAAAAGAGAGGAATGGGGAGCAGGGGGAGGAAAGGAGAGAGGGAGGGAAGAAAAGAAGGAAGGAAGGAAAGGAAGAGGGAAAGGAGGCAGCCTCTTTATTTAATTGTCTATTTTATTTCTTCACCCTAGCCCCAGGTCTCAAACCTGGGTCCTTGGGCTCAATGTGGTCCATACACTGTGTCTCAGCCACCTGAGCCACAAGGCTGTGCCATTTTTAAAGATTTTTTTTTTCAGTCGTTAAAACTTAAAAAATGTTTGTTGCCTTGTGTTAGGAAGATTATACTGTAAACCTGTCAGTCTGGCAACATTATTTAGGGAAACATTACAAAATATTAAGGATATAGGTATATTTCCTATTAAATAGTTTTCATCTCTGTCTGATGGGTGATCATTTGAATACCTGCAAGTATTTTCCTAATGATAAAGTTGAGAAATGTGCCATTTGCTCCTTGTACAAATTACACTGTGACCTGGCACAACATCCTTCAGTCCTGGTGTTGACAAATTGAGGAAGCAACCATATCTAGAAAGAACAGTAATTCAAGCCAAGTTCATGGTGGTTTGCATGAAAACATTATTAGTGAGTAAATGACCAAAGAGACTTGCCCACCACACAGTGCATTGCACTGTCATTAGACACGCACTTTTCCGTCGGCCATTTTCCACGGGGCTCTTGAGGCTAGTAAGGGTCAGAGTGATTAAATTAGCGGTTCACACAAAACAAGGCAAACTGAAAGCCATCTATGGGCCTGCTTTTCAAAATTTAAAAATAATGTGATGTGACGACAGTGTACTGCTCAGTGGATCACAGAAGAGCTTCGAGGGCAGTTCAGCTTCCTCCTGACATGAGGGGAGGTGCTGGGAGAGCGCAACCATAAAGATTTACATTCACATGTACTAGGGAGTGTGGGAAACAACACTGAAGTTTCATCATTCTTCTGACGGAAGATGCTAGAGGCATGGAATCCTTAATCCCAAGCAGAATTCAGTGGAAGGCAGGAAAGTGAGTGTTTAAAAGAGGAATGCAGCTGATTTTCTGGAGCCTCTTGCTGTAGGTCTGGCTGTTTGCTGAGCCACAGGCCGGGGGTGTGGGTGTGGGGGGCAACTTAGCCTGTTGCTGTTACTCTTATGCCTTTACCAGCAAGAGAGTGAGTTACAGAGGGTCTCAGCCTCCAGATCCAGTTTCTCCTCACCCTTCTGTAGCCCTATATTGTTTTGCTATAGTTTTGCCCATGAAGCATATCAGTCAAAAATGACTAAGGACACCACGAGTGAGAGACATAATTTCAAAACAAGGAGAGCAGAATGCACACTCCCTGGGTTTGTTTTCACATCAGCTGATTCCTTTATCCATCAACAGGCCCGCCCTTCACCGTCAAACAGCACAGGGCACCCAGCCCTCCCCCACCTCCCCCTTCTGACATCCTAGCTCGTGTCCTGAATTTCTGTCTGTCCAGAATCTGTCTGAATGTCACTTTCCTCATGGAATCACTGAGGTTCTGCTACCCTGGAGGGTGTGGGTGAGGGTTCTTCTAGATGAAAGAGCTGATCACAGTCTCTGTACAAGAAGGTCTCTATGAGCGGTAAGGCCCCTTCCTGCCGCTGCAGGCACAGTGCCGTGGGTAACCATGCTGAGAGGCGAGAACACCCGATGTCAGAAAGCCACCCACTTAAACACAATCAGATTCTCCTACACAAATCTAGACATCCTTGAAGAAAACACCATCATGAAAACTCATGCTTATATTTCTTGCTTTCTCAGGTTGGTGATTAATATTGACAGGGTTCTACCACATACTGGCCGGTTTGCTAAGTACTTGAGTATAAGCAGAAAAAGCATCACAATTCAGAATTCTAAAGTAGCAGAAGGACAAGGAGTTTATTGCAAGACAAGCAGGCCATCATCAAGATGCACTCCCCTTTACACTCCAAATAAAGGATTAGCTAGGGAAGGCTCCACATTCCAAGGTTTGCTAAGAGCTGTTTTCATTCATTGGTTCAAGAAGAATTAGCAGTAAGCAAATTCATTGAAAGCTATTCTGGAGATGTAGGTTTTGCTTTTTAATATCCAAATAGCTTCTGTGAGTGTCACATGCAAAAGGCCTGTTCTACATGAAAAAGTTTAGGCCAGGTGGAGAGAAAGCGGGAGTGCTTCTTTTCAGAAAAAATTCAGTAAAGCCTACCTTTTGCCAACAGCCAGGCATGGGTAATCCATCGGGCCCCTGTTTTAAAGAGAAGAATAAGAATTCCTCAGGCACCACAGACATAATCATATGTCATACTTATGTACTCAGAGACATACAAAATGGATTTATACACATGAGGTGGTGGTCTACTAATTATTAACTACCAATAGATTACTCAATGTTAGTTAAAACAAAGACAATGCAGATGTTTTTCAGAGTGAGTACATACTTTGAAAATACATTAGGCATAGAAAAAATTTGTACCTAATTTTGAAAATGTAACTCAGAAACCATAGTGGTCTACTCAGCTATACTTTTAGGTAATAAATTTATATTATTTCTCTTAAGGTACTTTTCACAATTATCTTGATTAAATAAATGGAAATAACTTTCTTCCTGGTTATTAAAGTCTATGGTTGAATGCATGAAGATGGTGAATAATCTGTGGTGAACCATTTCTATCCAAAGTTTATAGCTCATTATGTGCCAGTAGCTTTTGCTTTTCTATATTGAAAACAGATATAATAGAAGACATTCAATTAATTGAATTAAAACATAGGCAGCCTATCTTTATAGTAAAATGCTATCCATACCATTCATCAATGTTCCTGTTAAAATTCTTCAGAAGTCAGTTAACAGATTCTGAATAAACACAAGTTTCCTAAATGTTGCCATTTTTTTTCTTTTTTCCCCCCCACTGCCTGTGGGTCTCTCCTGGGTCCACAGCTTTCATAGGCTCTGCCGCAGCTACTTGAGACACCAGGAGTGCTATTCAAAATTTATTTTCATTTAAAGTGTGAGCATTCTTCAGATACAAATGGTACAACTTAGGAAGAGCTGGTATGTTGTGAGGCATGCTTGCATTTCCCCCCAATAAAGTGATTACACAATATTATTTATTATTAATACCAAGCAAACAAGACTGAGCACTTCAGATTGATACGTTCTGTGATTATTGACTAAATAAAATACAAATAGAATCTCTTAATAACTTGAGAAACATAACTTTAAAGAGTCATGCTTAGCACTGAAAAATAATGTAAGAACATGCAGACCAAGTGTAACCAGCAACACAACCATGGAAAGTTGTTTTATCCCTCAGAATATATGAACTTTCTCTTTAAATGTGAAAAAAAAAAAAAAGAGAAGTGTTGAAATAGCTTTATGAAATATTTGGGAAAAATTCGGTAATGCCAGATTGGTACATGGAGAAGGAGCACCCAGTAGGATTTCAGATTTTAGTATAAGGAGGATTTTGAGCTCATGCCAATGGAGATAGGGGAGTTCTGTCTACTTTAGGAAAGTGAGTTTCAAAAGGAAAGACCATTAAATTGGAAGGTTATGTGACAGAGAGGAGGATTCGGGCTGCAGACTATTATATTCTTCAGAAGCTTAGAGAAGTTTGCTCTTCTTCCTCCGGGCCCCTAACAGCCCTTTAGGAAGGCAAGGCTGGGCCAGAGAAACTTCAGTCTGTAGGTTTGGTTGTATTTACAGCATGGAACAGTCAAAAAGAGCTTTATTTCTTTTAAGAGAAAAAGAAAAAAGTTCAATTTAGGGGGAAAACCCAATGTGATGGCCTAGCAGTGCCATTACATAGAAGACTTCTATATAAGTGTATGTGGTCTTCGCACACCCGGGATAAGCGAATACGCCGGGGACTCGGGCGGGCGGCTGTGGCCGTCGGGAGCGCGATGGCAGATGTTTGCATCACGGATAGAAACGCATGCGCCCTCTCTTTCGGCAGAGTCGCCGAGGGAGGCCTTCATGCACGCGCATGCACGGAGCGTGTTATCAGGTACAGTCTGGCCGAGAAGCACTTGACACCGACAGAGGTGAAGACGGGAGAAACAAAGGAACTGCATGCAGGGTGGTAGGAAAGAGATACTGTACCAATTGGCAAGGGGCATCCAGCCCATCCAAGCCAGGCTGGCCTGGTTCCCCCTTTTCCCCCTTAACGCCACGGAATCCCTGTTTGTAAAGATTAACTCATAACGTTACCAACAAGAGAAATCACTTGTGCACAAATTCTGCTAGAGAAATAACTGCAATAACAAAAGGTGGGGAGAGGAGCAACTCTGGAGGGAAAAGTAAGGGCCGGTGAGTTTGGACAAAATACAAAGAGCTGGACATAATCCTGGGGTTACAGAGCTGTCGGGGAGCCCAGGCCTCCCAGAACCGGCAGGAACAGCGCTCTGTGCCGGGCATGTCTCCACTTGGAGCCCAGACAGAGGCGAGTGGAGCAGCCCCGGGGACGCACAGGGACTTCCCAGCTCCTCAGTCTATGTGAAGAGACCCCAACAGGAAGCTCAGCATGTGGACAGCCCTCCAGGTCGCTCCCCTCCCTGCATCCCTGACACAGGACATCTAGACAATTGCTGGAGTCACACATACCAACGGGCAAGGTGCATCTAATCCAGGGGCGCCCTGTTCTCCTTTCTCCCCTTTAGGCCCCTTTTTGCCTTTCTTTCCCTTTTCCCCCTGTGGATACAAGGGTTTAAATGAAAGACACGTTTTATTTGGGGTGGGGGGGAAGGAAGGGGACTCCAAAGGTGGTGGAGCCGACACACTTCTGGAAGGACGTGGACCACTGCTTTCCGAGGCGGGGAGGCGCACTCTTAGGACAGAGAACTGGTCATTCGGCGCGACCGTGGGCTGGGGCAGCAGAGGTGGGATCTTAGTAAGAGACTCAAGAAGACACGAGGCGGGGAAGGAGCCGGTGTTCCCGGCAGGATCTGGTGAGGATGAGGCATAAGCTGTGTTGAGGAGGGGGGCCGGGGACTTTTAGAGGAATAAGGGCTCCTCCTCCCCATTCTCAATACCTGTCAGCTTGCTTTCTCTCTAGTCCTGACACGGACGAAAGCTAAGCTGAGCCAGAGGAGAAGGAAAGACTAAGAGGCGTCTACCTTTTTGAAGTGAGTCCAATTTATGGTATTGTATGTTGTTCTCATGAAAAAAAAAATTCAGTATTAAGAATATGCTCCTATCTCTCTGAATATTCTCCCCCCCACCCCCCTTTCTAAGTAGGTAAACAAATTTTAAAGTGCAGATCTCTCTGGCGGCACCCATGGGCGAAAGGGGCGTGATCATGTACCCCAGGGGTGGGGGGTGTCTTTCGTGGACTCTCACTGAGCTCACGCCAGCGGGTCCCATGGGAAAGGGGATCCCAGCTGACCCACAGTTAACAAAAGTCGCAAATAAAAATGATTTCTGTTCTATAGAGGAAAGGCAGTTTGGACTCCGTGGAACTAACAGTGACAACAGGCAGAAAAATGACATACATGGCGGGAATGAGCTTCTAGGAGCCAAGGTGAAGGGCGGGGAATCTGCCGGAAGCACAGGGCCGGGGATTAGAGAGACGGGCTGCGGAGGCTGCTCCCCCGCGGTTTCCCTCCAGCACAGGCGTCTGCGGACTTAGACACCCGGAGCTGGCGCCACGCAGACCACCGTACCTGCATGCGGCCACCAGGAGGCAGTTACAGTAACACTGAAGAGTGTCGGAAGCAAACAACGGAATAGTCACAGGTGAAAAGACAGCGCGGACAGACACGGAGGAGCCAGGTGCTCAGCTCAGCGCATGCGTCCTGACTGTGCGAGTCTAACGCGCCCCATTTATCTCCTGTGCCCCAAAACCATGTTATCAGAAGACTCAGCCCCCCAAACACTTGAGTTTCTCCTGCACCGGGGGAGGAAAGGCGTTCTGCCTGGTTTCGTCGCCTGTCATCAAAGACCAAGGCGGGAGAAGCAGGGCGAAATGAGAGCAGGTGTGATAGGAGAGGAGGGGAAGGGTGTTGCGGGGGGAAGTCCTCGCTCCTGCGAGACGAACCAGCCGCCTTCCCCAGCACAGCCTGGGTCCACCGCTTACAATCGGTTTAGACGTATTTGGGGGGCGGAGGCGCTCCCCCCCAGCCCCCCCAGAGCCAGTGGACTCGTCCTCACACAGGTGTGACTGACACCTGGTGTGCCTGGCAGGATGAATTCAGAATCCACTCCCTTCTTCGGCTGGGAAACCTACTCAGATGAATCAGTCAAAAGAAAGTGTTGTCCCAGGAATGTTGACTGAACCAGGTCAAGGGAATCATCGTTTAGCAATATTTCAGGAACTTTGTGCTTTCTGGAAATACACTACTGCCTAAAGAATAAGGACCAGTGACATTATTAATACCAACTTCGTTGTGTAAGGGTGGCGATTCCCTCGACAACAAAAACCACCTGTCCTGGGTAAGTTCACATGGACTCTTGCTCGTCTATGTCCCAGGCCAAAGAATATAATCTGATTTTCTTAAATGTAAAAGTTTGAATCATGGAATCTGAAATAAGAAAGTGGTTTTGGATGGGTGTTAGTATTCTGAGGATGAATTATTCGAAATTTTAAATTTTCATATGGTATACATTTGGCAAGTTCTTTACTTAAGTATCCTCATCATAGTGACATGCTTGAGTGAGTCAGATTTTAGATTCATACATCCCACTAGGTAAATATATGCCTGTAATCTTTAAAGCACACAGAGCTAGGGTCAAAAGTTTGTGTTCAAAATTTACCTCAAAAGACGTATATTGTAGAATTAGAATTTAAAATTCAGAATAAAATAATCTTTTTGTGTCTCAGTTTCTTTGTCTGTGAATTGGGGACAGTATCAGATCAACCTGAGAGAACATTATGAGGATTAGACTTATCATATGGAAAACTTTTTAGAAAACAGAATAAGTATGCAATAAATGTGATGATGTTGACAATGAAGTTGATTGTGCTTTTACATAACCACTCACAGGAGCTCTCTTACCAGTCGTAAGTTAAGTAAGGTTTAAGGTCTAAAGAAGACACCGCAGGCCATTTTAATAGGCTTCTTTCTTTGACAACTCTCATTGGGCCTTGCTTTTCAACAGCTAGGAGCTTCACGTTACTGAGAACTTCTAGGGTTTTGAAATACTGGGTTGTTAAGTAGAGTGGGACATGAATAACCTGATATATAAAAATGGTTTACATGTGAATGAGGAAATGCAGTTTTAGCCACTTTAAATATTTTTCACTATTCTATTGAGGTGCAGACTTTTTGTTTTGTTTGCTGTGTCCAATGTAAAAATATTTTTCAAAGACCCAAACAAAGGGGCTGGAGGGAGAGAAGAAGAATGAAAGAATAAGGGATAGGAAAGGAAAGAATGATTTAAAAAATCCATAATCTAAAATTTGCTTTCAGACATAAAACCATTTGACCAGATTTGGCTTCTCTATACCTTGGAGTTGATGGTCCTGAGATAGACCCTAAACACCAACCCCATAACATCCACCAATATCTTCATTCTAAAACGTCTTTGGTGTCTGAACACATTCCTAGTCCCCATGTGAAGGCCTCAATGCCCTCATTCAGTCACGCTGCTTGTCTTCCATTTTCCAACCCCAGATGTCAAGATACAGGACAAATCATCTGTCTCTCTCCTGGGAATGTTGTGACATAAATGAGATGCTATTTTATAGGGCTTGGCAGGCTTGGCCAGAAGAACTTTGCAGATTTGTTTTTCTAACTTTAATGTAACACAGGCCTTCTTTTTGCATTTGCAAGACTCCCAGGCCATTGCATTTTTTTTTTTTTTGAACACAATGGCATCAGAGTTGAAAGACTGTAAGCAGCATATGGGGAGATTATGATGCTTTTCCTCTGTGCTAGACAGTGTCCATCTTCCTGAGGGTAGAGCCCACACCCCTCTGTGCAAACCTGACCTTAGACCAGGCATCAGTTGGTTTTGGGGCACAGGAAGGGGAAAAAGGAGAGGCATGGAGACCTCGCACAGCTTGAACAGCAAAGCAGACATGGAGACTGAATCAAACATGCAGGGGCAGGGAGGTTACCTTTTCCCCCTTTTCTCCTAGGTCGCCCTTCTCGCCTCGTGGGCCTGGGAAGCCCTGTATAGGATAAAAAAGCAAACCAAACACATCTATTGATGGAAGGGTGGCAAAATCACACTGAAAAACAGTGTATGCTTTCTTGTTTCTGAATGCAAATATACAGGACATTGGCAGGTCAAATAATCGCAGAACTTCATCAAGTAAAGTAGCACTTAGATAGAATAGCTTTCTGACATCCCAGTTATCTCTAGACAACAGATTTATTACTTTTTCTTCTAAGAAATAGTGGAAAGAATATCAGGAACCTGGTTTGAATCCTGGCAAGTTGGCCTATTTGTGTGGCCAGGGGCAAATAACTTACCTCTTGGCATTTCAGTCCCGACTTAACAGGAGGTCACGGTCCCTACCCCGGGGCTGTTGTGAGCATCACACATAGTGATGATGGTGCAGAATGTTTGCACATAATGGGGAGGGGTCCCAAAATAGTAACGACCATTAAGTTTGCTATTGTGGTTATTTACATCATACAGCATGAGTGTGATCGTTTCAAGATATATTTACTTTCGATGTTCTCTATTTTTATAGAATGATGTTATTATAAGATATAGAGGGACAATATGCTATGAGGAAAAATACCACATAACATCTTTGAGAACAGATATCATATACCTTTCCCTAAGGGGAGCATGTGAAAGGTACTTCAATTTCACACATATTTAAAGTAAGTGGCTGAACTGCTGATGTTAAGAGTGTCCCTAACTTGGGAAAATCATTTGAAGTATCACTATCAGCTGTCAGTTAATACTTTTACACCAACTGGTTATGGTTTTTGCTTTTATTTTTATTGTATGCAAACACTAGTGGTGTGTTTTATATTGCTGTCTGCATGCCCAGCAATATACGCTGAAAGCATAACTGTGAACAGGAGAAAATGAGATGTGTTCTTGCTGTTTTAGATGATGGAGACCACCTGCATCTGGCAAACTAGGAAGATGTTTCTTGGACGTATTACTTACATCAAGACCAGGCTCTCCATCTTTCCCCTGCCAAAGAACCATATAGCTAGATTAGTGCTCCTAAGTTTCATGAAGAGGTTACTGTTTTATTCAAGGCTGCCTGTACATGCACATTAGTATGGAAACAACCACTCCAGAAATGTGAAATGATTCTCTCTGCATTAGTAATACAACTCTCTTTCAGTCAGTAAAGTGACTGGTAATGTGGCAGGTAAGGGGCATGAAGAAACTATTACATCAGGTTAAGTAGTCTGATCTTCTGCTGACATTTCATGCTTGGTATCCAAGCATTTAAAGCAGGAGTAAGTTGAAAGCAAAAAATGAAGCAAAACAAAACAACAAAACTGTTTAGTTGCTTGAAAAACACACGAGCACTAATAGAGTTTGCAAATCAATGCTACTTTACTTGAAAATTTAGTAGTGAGCTCACAGTGTGAAGAGGCTGTGTTGTTAAAAATAGTTTTAACTTAGCTAAAGGTGCATCTTGTCTATAAATATTCAGGGTGTGAAGGCCACCCCTTAAAAGTGTTTTTAGGCCAGCTTTGTAATTGCCTGGCCCCAAGTATACACGGAGCATGAGACGTAGAAAGATGAGAAGTTCACCCCTGACTGTGTACATGTGATTGTGACAATGACCTTATTGTGTCCCATGGCAGAGCCACCCTCAGTTACTGAGAGGCTGCTTTGGTTCCTTCCATTAGATTCTGAAACCTATTTCAAAATCAGCGTCTTTTATCTCTGAAGCCATCGCGGTTCAAGTTAATGGTTTCAGCTCATAGAAACTGGAAGGTCCAATGCACATGGAAGATATGCGCAAGTTAAAATCTCAACACCTTCTATGGTAGAGTCCCCTCTTGCTTGCGGAGACAGGTTTAATTATCCCAAAGATCATGTTCTGGAGTGAAACTCAGGCCCCCATGTCAAGTCTGTGTAAGTGAGGGTCTTCAGAAGACATGTTCAATGGTCTCTCCTGAAGACCACTCGTCATCACAAGTGACTTCTTCAGAGGGACTGGAAACACCACGGTCATGGTAAACATCACTTTGAGAAATAACTTACTAGCAATAAAGAGCCTGTAGGGACAGATAAAGTCTGAAGAAAGTTTTTTTGCATGAAGCTTCCACCCACTTTGGTACAATGACCTTCCAGGAAGCGCCATCAATGGCGTGCAGACAGCCAGCCCCGTGGGGAGCTTTGCCCACAGTGGGTGGGAATCCTGGGGTCAGGTTAGAGCTGGTTTTCTGACCCTCCCAGTCTCCTGAATGGTGTGTGTGCAGTGTGTGGGGTGTGTGGCCCATGTGTGGCCTGCTCGGGGGACATGGGGAGGTTGGTTCGTAGAGGACGATGATTGTGTTGACTCCTCTGAGGGGAGCAGTGTGCCTGCAGGGACTGCCAGGGCCAGGGCCAGGCACTGTGGGCATGCTGGGGTGAAGATGGCACTCACAGGCAGACCGTAAGGCCCTCTGGGTCCAGGCTCCCCCACTGTTCCTTTTTCTCCCTAAGAGGAAAGGTGGAAAGTTCACATCATATACAAAAGCCTGTCTTCACACCTGCTCTCTAGTGGCTTATGTCTAAAGCCTCTCTTTGAAGGACTGTGCATCCTCCCCACGTTCTAGGACTTGTGGCTCAGACGGGCGAAGCTGGCAATGTGGTAAAGGGTAACCCTGAAAGAGCTGTTTTACTGAATCACCTTGAAAAGCAGACCAGAGTAAGACTGCTGCTGTCCAGCTGTGGAAAGGATTTGCATATCCAGGAGGGTACCCTGGGGTTTTTCTGGCATTCGTGTGAAACAGTTTTTTTTGTTACTAAATATGCTTAATTGCTCAGCTTTTACAATGTCTGAATAAAATTCCTTTTCCTCCCCATCAGCTGTCTCTTCTTGGTGCAGCCTGGCGGCTCAGCTGTTAAGTCTGTGGCTCCAGCATAGTCCACATAAAGCCCATGGACCTGGGTTCACCACCTGGGGTGACGGAAACAACCAACATGAACAACTCAATCAAGAAAAACGCTTCTTCTCCCCCACTTCCTTCTGCCCACCTGCTTCCTCTGTCCTTAAAAAAAAAAGTCTCTTCTGCCAGCTCTTCAACCAGTGGGGCCCTTGTCAGGCCTGGAATAGACTCCTGGTGCTTTCACACCCGGAGACACACCTGCTATCACCTGTTCCTTCTCTGCCAAGCCCCTCAGACTGAGAATATCATCAGGGTGCCGGGGCCTCGGGCGTTGCTCCCCATGGCTTAGAATAGTGCCTGTCATGTCAGTTCATGCGTGTTGGATGAATCAAGTCAAAGCAACACCTCATGTACACCTTCGGAGTTCTTTCCAAACAGCAGGTTGAGAACCTCGTGGGCTTCTACTGAATGCCCGAGAAGGTGGGTCGGTGCTACCTTCACCCTCTATGTGCCTATTTCAACCGGGTAGACTGCCCTGGCTGAAGGGAGGGTCTTGGATATGCAGACGAATCCAGGTGGTGGGAGGTGGCCCTGTGAAGATGAAATCATTGTGGTCACGAAGAAAGAGAAGTTCCACAGTGTTCTCTTCAGCTGCCATTCAAACTGATGTGTACGTCCGTCTTCAGCAAGAGAACTCCAGGAGAGAAGGGCCAGACAGAAAGAGCTTCCTTCTTTTATCACAGTCCTGGAGAACTTTAAAGGTTAGCAAATCCTTTTCCTGGGTAAAATGCCAAATTCAGCTGGGTCTGTGCAAGCAGACCCAGTTCTGGTGTCGTGTTTCTCCTTCACTCGAGCCCACGTGAGCCCACGTGAGGCCACTGTGAGCCTTCTTCTCTGGTCTACATGGGAGGGTTGTTGGAGCCTGGAGCGCAGGTGGCTGTGGGGTGATGAAAATATACACGAGAAAAGCCTGCTGAGCTTTGACTCATGGCTACTTTGCTCCTTACAGAAAGGCCAGCGATGGCATTCAGCAGGGTGGTCAGGCTTTGGCAGTGAAATAACTGAAATTTGAATTCCAGGACTGGCACCCATTGACTGTGTGCACTTGGGTCACTTTCTTCATCTTTCTGTGCCAGAGTTTCATCGGCGTTAAACAGGAATAATAGCAGATATTTTGCAATGATTTTCCAGAGGATTAAATGCGATGATAAAATATGAAGTGAGCTGTTGCCAACACTGTGTCTCCCAGATAGCAGCTATCATTGTTTTTTTATGCAGTTTGAGGCCTTATTTTTTAATGCAAATGGCTCAGCAGCCCCAAGAGCACTAATTCATAATCAGTGTCTCTCAGGGCCCCTGGAGGCATTCTTTCTGGTTTTCAAAGGGTAGTGGAGGTGCAGTGGAAGCAGAGGGCTAAAGGGAGGGGTTGTATAACCAGGAGTAGGTCTAGGCCGAAAAAACTCAACAGAGTAGAGTATGTCTAAGTCGAAAGCTCTCTGAATTTTCTGGATCCGCCCATTTCCTTCTCTAATTGTGTACCTCAGCGCTATTTTGTTTTTAAAACAAAGATATCATGGCTTATTTGATGTAAACTGTCACTAAAACACTGTCTGTGGAACTTCTCTGATCAAACTGCACACACTCCAATAAATACTTGAAGCTAAGAATGACAATTCCCTTTTGTCTGCCCATGACTGCTTCAGACATGGATGTATGACCCAGTTCTGGGCGACGAGGACTGAGGAAGGCAGCGGCGGGCAGTGGGGAAGGGGTCCTCCCTGTTAAGGAAAAGCCGGGGGCAGAGGTCCCTTGCTGTCACTGCCTCACTGGCAGGTTTGGAACCGCTGCTGACCCGCGGTGGGTCAGAAATGCCATATTAAAACGAGGATTTGAACGTGCATCTTCTTTTCCTGGATCAAATAATTGCAAAAGCACATTTGAGCCTCTGAAATTTAACACACGCTGTGGACTTCCTAAGCGGTGGCAGGACTGTCAGAGATGCCACAGCTGCGTGTGAATGCTGTCCACTGTGCATCTGACAACACCTGCAGCTCACTGCCCGCCCCAAGCCCCATGTCTTTCAGGCTGGCCCGGTTTTGCTCGGGCTCTTTAATGTGCACATCTACATGGAGGAATTCTAGAAGGGACTCCTTTCCTGATTCCTGCCTCTTTAAACTGTGAAGCGTCTTCAAGAGCATCCAGGTGGCGTGCCCGTCAGTTAGCCTGGAGACTCACTCTCCACTTGACACTGGGTGCGGGGCACCGGGGCGCAGGATATCTGATCCAGCTGGGAGAGTTAACAGGCTGGGTAAACACAAGTGGAGCACTTCCACGCGCAGCATCTGACTGCCAGCCTGCCTTCAAACGTTCTGAGCGACTTCACTTGCTCTCTGGCTAATGCTGCCCCCGTGCAGAGACCCGATACTTGCCGACATGTGACGCTAACGGAAGTAGCAGCTGATTTACTAAACGGTAAACCCTCTTGAGCCCTGGGGCATTCTGCCAGAAGACTATTTGAGATTGGCAGCTCCATTTTTAGTTTTCTCGGATTGGATTTCGTGATACAGTGCTCCAGCAGCATCAGGTTCTGAGCTTTTAAATATTTTTTACTGAAGAAGATCTTTGTCCATCGTTGGTTTGATTTTAGGAATAAGACAAAGCAGATTCAGATGATTTATTTCTTTAGGACTCATCTCGTTCTAGAATAGTCTTGGGTAAAGCCATCCTTCTTCATTGTTGGTACAGCCTATGCTACTGGCATTCATGCTGGCTTCATTCTCTGGTTATTTCTTGCAGATACTTATTTTTCCCTTCTGCAGTCTGATTGTAAACTCTTCTAGATTAAAACAAAGAGCTGTGCCTTTGCCCTGTGGAGTAACTCTGGAGAGGGTATCAATGAAAGGCGAGAGCTTGGCTGATGAATCAGTTCTAATGGGACCATTCCATTCACTGGAGCAAATGAGCAAAATAAGATTTTACATACATGAGAGGGGAGTGTTCCATTTCACACCTGGAGGACAAGCTTTATTCCTGGTGAGATTTGAGAAATAGTTATTGAACAAATGAATTCACTCTATAGCAAAATACAGAATTATGTGAATCAGAAGGAATGCCAAAGAAATCACTCTGCAGTAGTTTTTAAAAAATTATCCCAGACTATATAATTTTAAAAGACTACAAGCCTGCATATCCAGGCATTCCAACAGTTCAGATTTGAAGCCTTCAATATGAGGAAACTTGCTTGAGATCCCATTCTGGATTGTAGGGAAACCGATGTCACAATTCCATCTGACACACGAAAAATGTCTGAGTTTTCCACAGTGAGGGAACGAAAAAGCAGGAGAAAAGCAGAGATGGAGGGAGAGAAACTGCAGACAAATGACCAATGGCAGGAGCTTCGGTGTGTTTTGGGGGTCAGATATCTATCTTCCACTGGAAATGTCTTATTTCCCCCCAGGGATGTGGGAACATAGCCTAACAATGGAAAGTTTTTGTTTAGAATGCACTGAAATGATTTCCTTATGGTTAAAGAAAGACAGGCTATTCTTTTGCTTGGAGCAAAAAAAAGGCACATGTGTAACTGCAGAGAATACTTAAGATTTGTAATTTCCTTTCAGAAAAGTTATAACTTACTCTGAGTGAATACGGTAGCTTTATATAAAAGATTATCAACCAGACTACGTCGTCCTGGAAATTTTAGCCCCATTGAACTCAACTTTCTGGATGAAGGCCAAATGAAAATATCTTCCTCATGGGTTGAGAAGGAACGGTCTGGTTTATTGTAGCCATGTAAATGCCTGCGTTGTTTTTCTGAAGGCAACCGTGCTCCATTTTAATATTCTGTTATCCTCTTCTCTCCGCTCCAGGGCTCAGCCTAGAACTTACGACAGCATCTATTTTCATTTACTATTAGATGATCTTTATTTCTCCTGGGATTAAATAGTTCAGTTCAAAACATGGAAAAGCCACACTGTTTTCTTTAAATCTCAGCTCAAAAACCACAGGACTGTTTGAGGGATAGGGAATCTGCTCATATAGGTCTATATCATTTTGTAAATCAAAGTTATCTCAATAAACATTGAAACAAATAAAAAATTAACTCCCTTCCCCAGAAAAAAAAAAAAAACCCTCATGAACAACTTACTCTTTCTCCTTTGGGGCCTGCTGGGCCATGGGGTCCCATAGGGCCATCTGTACCCTAAAAAAAAGATGGAAGTAGGATAAGATGAAATAGGTCCCAAGGGCTGCAAGAAAAGCAGTTATTGATCCTGGAGCTTTCCTGGGTGACAGACCTTAGAATAGCAGCAAGATAAACATCACCTGGAAGTGCTTTAGCTCTGATTCCTTCAGGCCAGTTTTCAAAAAGCTCATGCGGAAGGGGTGAACTACAGAACGACATAGTTCCTCCCTGACTGAATGGAACAGCTGCACTTTGCCCCCAGAATCTTAAGAGGGAAAATGCAATATTCTTCCTCATGTCCATTCCCCACCCCCATGTCACCCGCATTCTCCAGGGTCATGAACGCTCAGAAGTCTTGTCTTCTGCTGTTAAAGAGGCTTGAAGAGCTATACTACTGGAAACAAATTTAAATAAATGAGAACAGTGTCTAACTATGCAGACATTCTCTGACTTTGTTGGGGAGCAGAGGCCCAGAGGGAAGGAACTGTTCTTAGAGGTTCAGCTCAGGGGCTGGGCACAGCGCACCAACTGGCCTCTGCTAATTTAATGGCCCTCTGACCTCCTGGGTCAGGAAGGTAATATTTGAAGGACTACAGGCGTACTGAGGACAGTGAGATGATGACTGCCCAAAGCAGGTTTAGAACTGAAGAGTTTGGAAATTCTTTTAGATTCTTAAAAGATATCCCAAGGAGTTCAAGAATAGTTGCTCATTTTCAGAAAGACTATGCTGAGATTTGCAAAGCATTTATTACAGCATTTGCAATCAAAAGAACTATTCTAGTGCAATTTTCACTTTATTCCTTCTTCTGTTCTATTCTTGTTTATTCCATTAGCTAGAACCACGTGGTAGGAAAGAATTCAGGGTTTTTAAACTTATTCTAATATTGGTGAATTCTCATCATCTTAACTGATCATTTTCTTACTCCATAACCTCAAGCTTTGTCTTCAGAACACTTTTACATACTGAGTATCTGTAGCTGAAATTTAAGAAATGGAGCTGTTAAGAACCAAAGCAAAGAGACAAAATGACAGAAGACAGACACATTATTTTGATGAACAGAGATCTGAAAGTTAGTTCCAAGGAAGCAATGACATTTGCAAGATGGGCAGACACATAAAAGGAAAAGCAAGTGAAAATAAATTCACATTACTGGAATTCCTTCAGAGGGTTTCTCTCGTGAAATTACAAGGAATGTCCGTGGGTTCTGGAAAAATCTTCCTGGGATTCTAAGACTATGAAACCAACTAGATGGGTCTTTCTTCCCACACAGCAAGTTATCCAGACTGGAACCTGGGCTTCAGAGAGACGTGCTGCAGTTTAGACAGTGTGTCCAGAGGAGCAGAGTCTCTGTCCTACTGCCATCTTGTCCGTCTCCCATTGCCCTCCAGTGCCATGTACTCTTGCCATTTGATGGGTGTCTATGGGGTCAAAGAACCTGTCCTGAGGCACCAAATTCAGTCGAAAAACATGTGGGAGCACGACAAGGGACTGACTCACCCGGGATCCTGGCTTCCCGTCTAAGCCAGACGCTCCCTGTGGGTTGGTGGCAGGGTTGGTGGGCGTCACACAAACAAGAACAGAGATTAGTATGAGGCACCGATGAACAAATATAACACCTCAAACAGTAATACAGAGTTCTGGGGTGAATATCACATTGTTACAAATTGTTAGTTAAAAAAACAACAACAAAAACACATGACAATCAACACCCCACAGATGATGGCATTTTAATGACATTTCTATTCGACATATTCTTACTTAGAAATCAAGTTAATGAGGTTTGGAAAGAGGGTTTTAAAGGCGTGACCGGCAAAAAAGAATGTAGGCTGTAAATTTCCCTATGAAATTCATTTTCTTAAGACTCTGCTAGTCACAATCTATTTCTTTATGTTCTGAAGAAAAAAATGCCAACCTAAGAAAGGGCTCAGTATAATAACCAGTCAAGGTTAGATTTCAGAGGGGAAGACAAGAGCTGGAGTTTTGCTTATGGAAATAGCATGTATGAATAATAAATGCAGAGTTTTCACGAGCCACAATGACTCCGGGTGGGTTTTACATCAACAGTACGGTTTCCGGAGTTGATCTCACTGGGTTCCCACTAGTCACCACTAGAGGGACTTCGAGGAACACAAAACACGCAGAAAGTTTTGAGTCCAGAGGTTAAACAGAACGAGCCCTCTCAAACTAAACTGTCCCTCGGTTCGCTTCTAATGAGTCTTGCATCAAAGCTGGAATGGGAGATGCTTTAAAAACCTGAAGTTCTGAAGCAACGCTAAGCTACACGCGATGTCTGATTAAAAGATGTTTTCAATGCTCGTTTCAAAAATCAGCACAAATACTTCTGTGAGGTGGCTTTTCTAGCTCAAAACTCAAACATGTACTTATCGTCCTTTCAAACATGGACGAGACCAATACGTACTTAAGAAAGACGACACTCTAGCCCTATAAATTCTCTCGGCAGGGTTGCCGAACCACGTCCCCTATTTTATGCTTCAGATGTAGTTAGTAATACAAAATGGAAGGGTAAGAGTTGATTCCAATCTCTACCAATGTTGCCAAGCCAGACATATTTGGGGATACTTTTAGCTTTTTATTTTACCATTCCTTCTGATTAATCTTATTCTGAGTCATACCATAATGACAAAATACGTCTTTCATTAACGATGGTTAAAAATTTAAAAAATGCATGTTTTCTTGTTTAATGTTAGCACATGGAGCACTTACACTAAATGTTGTATAAAGTGATCACTCATCCTAAATGTGAAATTAGGACAGGCGTTAAAGAAATCAGATTGGAGGTTTAAATAAGATAAAAACCCAAACTTTCTTTTGCCTTTTTGATACTTTCTTCAGAGACTTCATGATTATAATATTTTTAAAAGGAAGATGATACACTTTTTGCACTGATAATATCATAGTATCCTTGGATGTGAATTAAAGACTCACATATATTACAGAGGCTTTGTGGCTGTGGTCTGTTGATCTAATTGCTGTGATTTAGCCGACACCTTATTACATGGCTTATATCATTCATTCAATAAACAAAGATTTATTCAACATCTATGCTCGATCTACTTAAGATATTGATTATCAAGTAGGGAAATGTCAGTACTTAAAGCATCCATGGAAAAAAATGAAGTGATCACCAATAGCTTTTCTGTGTAAAGTCTGTGTCTAAATGATTCTCATAAATCCTTTTTATGATTTAAATCATTTCACGAATCAATTTTATGTCATATTTAATAATGTCATATAGAGTGTACTTGCTTGCTTGTTTGATTTGTCTTTTCTTATTTGCATTCAAGGAACAGATAATATATTAAAAGCTTGCAACTAAAATCTCACATTCAAGAATCCTTTTTAAAAAGTCTCTTTTTAGCTGCAGAAAGATGGGCATAAAGCTCATGAAAGGTTAAATACTCTTCTCATTAAAGTATTAGCTTCAATATTAAGAATGAAAAATAACAACCTCCAAACAACTGTAGAATGCTCTCCCTTCGCACACCATTGCCACAGGGACCTCAGAAGAGTGCACTTCCAAACAAATGACACTCATCACTGAGACCACAATGTGATTGGTTGATGTGAGGAGCCCCAGCTGACCTCACACCACCAACAATGGCCAATTGCAAACCTGCCACCAACAGAGGGATACAGTTTTGGGGACTGAGGGAGGGGAAAAAACCCAACAACTGGAGGAGGATTTTAAACTGCACTAAATTATAAAAAGTGTTAGAAAGAGATTATGAAATAACCATCACACTACGTTTTTAAAGGGCAGGGTGATGGGAGGGAAATGGTAAGGGTATGTTGCCATGTATGTCATTGAACGACATAACGCTGTGGTGGTGTGTGTTCTAGGGTCTTCCTCTGCTACAGAGAAGCCATCAGAGAACCCAGTGGGCTGAGTTCTCCTCTAACATGAGATGTTTTCCAATTACAGAAACCTTAGCGGTAAGATAGTCAGAGCTGTTACGCAGGGTAGAAAGAAAAGTCTGAGATTTGCACTGAAATGGAAAGTTTTCTTTACTTACTGGAAGACCAAGGGGTCCTCTGTCACCCTTTTGACCCGGTTCACCCTTCAATCCTTTAACACCATTTAACCCTGGTTCACCCTAAATGCAAAAGCAAATGCCGATTTTGGTTGCTATCATGGGTGTTTCAACTGTGAGAGAAGAGAGCCAGTCTCTGAAATGGCTGCAGGTTCCAGTTTTAGGTAACAGCAGAGTTGGGCTGGGTTTCTCTTGCAGTTGTTCAAAAATTCATTGAAAAAAAAGCAATAATCTGAAATTGACTATTAAATAACATGCTTGGAAGCAAAACTCCCATGGACGTGTGGGCCCCATGCGATCGAAATGCATATGCCTGAGTTCCTGAATATTTGAGTTCTAGCTCAGGGAGACGGGTGTCAGGCTACATCGTTCTAACCAAGCAAATCAAAGACAGTCAGAAAAGAGGGTATTGAAAGAAGTCAGTAGGAACAACCCACTCTGCTGGAATGGAAAACTGGAATATGCAGGACAGAGTTATATATATGGATATTTTAAGCCTTTAAGCATTTTGCCCAAGGGAATGAGCTAAAAATGTAGCAGCTGATGTTTGAAGTAATGCCAGTTAGTGAGTCCTCATTCACAGC
The DNA here is from genome assembly GCA_004363575.1 of Solenodon paradoxus. Lineage (NCBI taxonomy): Eukaryota > Metazoa > Chordata > Mammalia > Eulipotyphla > Solenodontidae > Solenodon > Solenodon paradoxus. Next base: position 75,790 of record RJWH01000998.1, read on the forward strand.
CATTGCCAAGTCAGGTCCCTGCATGGATTCAATAGGAGAGACAACGATATACAGCCAATCCTGAAGAAACTATGAAGCTCAAAGAACCTAAATGTAGTTTTACTAATAGTCTGTCTACCTGTTGGTATGAAGATGGTCTGGATTTAAGCAAAGTCGACCTTGTGAAAGTATAGTAAGTGGAAAGTTCTCTTCCAACCTCAGGATGAGTTCCTATTCCAGTCTAGAATTCATGTTTCCTGTCACTCACTGGCCTCACAGAGGCAAGACCGTCTAAAAGGACAACATGATTCCTTCCATTCTTGGTTTGCCTGACCTTGGAAGCTCAGATTTCTGCATCAGATCACTATCTCTGTCCCCAAGCCCTTCAAGCTGGTGGCGGGAAGCAGTCGGCCTGCCCAGAGGAAAGGGCGGCCTCTGTGCTTTCTGACTCCTAGTCAGCACTGTGTTTCTGCGTCCCGCCAGCCCCTCTGCTTTTAGACCCACCAACTCACTGCTGAGGAGCTGTCAAGGGTTCTGGACCCTTCTCTCAAGCCTTGAAGGGTAGCCACATTTTTTCTGTTCAGAACAAAGCATGGAAGCACCCGATAACAATGGACATAGAGAGGGTGTCTGTCAATAACAGCGTTATTTTGCTAAGTGTGGTGGGATCACACCCAACAAATCTTCACAACACTATGAGTGAGGTAAGCAACTAGCTCACTAAAGGAAGTATCTGAGAGGGTAAATGACCCGACTGAGCTGACACAGCCCGTCAGTAGCAAAGCTGAGCTCAGAACATAGATCCTCATCACTTCAGTCTCTGCAAGAAGGAGCAAGTCTTTCAGGGTTCACAGTAATCTCCAGGATGTTCTCTAGGTCGTCACAAAAGCCAGAGCAGGTGGGGCCATTTTCACAGGGCAGGCTGAGGTGCTTCTAACAGGTGGGGCTAGTCTGCATTGTCCTCTCAGACCATCGAACCCTGTCACGAAGTGATCTCAGGAGGGCTCATTGTAATCCCCACCCCAATGCAGACGAGTGACTTTTGGGGAGTACAAAACAAAGATGCATGGAGAACAACTAAAAATCAATAAGTAAGAGGGCTCATCCTCTTCCTTCCTTCCTTAAAAATGCTTCTTCCTCCTCTCCTTTCCTTTCTCTCTTAAAAACAAACAACCCAAAATGAAGACGCTGGATTGTCAAAGCATCTAGATGCAATCGTACTATCTAGCAAGTGACCAGGCAGAGCTAGACTAATCTGAGAATCTCATGAAAGTCATCTAAATGGTGAATGTTGAGTCCATTATTATGAGGAACTTAGAAACCTACACAGTGACAAGGAAAAAGGCAAAATGAGGAGCAATTCATCTCCAGGTGATAGCACTTAAATTTGTTGTCAAGTTGGTCATTCTGTGTTGTGAGATTGAAACATCTGGATACTTAAAGGCTTAAAGATTATCAACATTACTTGACAAATAAATAAGACAGAACAGACATGCTTCCGTCATGCTTCTCTGTGATTAACAAGGAAACAAACCACATAATCAAGGGATTTGTTGGATTACCTTCGGTCCAGGAAGACCATGGGGCCCCTAAAAAGAAAAAGCACAGCTTTAATTAAGAATTGATTCACTGTTTCCCAGCAGAAGTGATCTTCCAGCACGGGGATCTTCTCGGTGGTAGTGGACGTTAGCGTTTACTGAATTTCCCTTTCAACTCTTGCACTGTTCTGGGTAGGGCATTAATGAAAGCAATTCTTTCAGTTAAACACCTCTGAGAGGCATGGAGGAGTCTGCCAGGGTGATATGGAAAAAAAACTAGAAAAAAAGATTCTGAACTCACACTGCTTGTATTTCTTAACCTCCCTGCTTCCTTTTTTATTTTTTTAAACCTAGGTGGAGTGTATGCATCATTTATGAATTTATATGGAAGAGAGGCAGGGTTTTAAAAAGAAATTTGCCAAAGAAAAACCTCAAAACGTTAAGCATCAGTTAAGAGGAGACCTTTTTTAAAAAAAATTATTACTAATTATTCTGGTCCAAGGTGTCGAAAAATCTGAAAAAGGAAATGACAGCCAACTTTAGAGTCACCTTGCACTGCTTATTTAATTTAAGGCTATGGAAAGGATTCTAATAGAGGAAAGTTCAGCAGTATTATTTAGAGCATTTATTTTTGCAGAGACGAATTCTTGAAAGCGCTCGTATCAAGTGTTTACCACTGGGGGGTCAGAATGCATGAGTCGGGAAGAAGCCCGTGTACTTTGTGGGGAATTCAGAGAGATTAATAGGCAAATTAAGTTAACTAAAGGTTATTGTGGATTGCTTTAAACTTTTCAAGTACTTTAAATAAACTATTTGGAGAGAAGATTATTTAAATATCCATCAGAAAAATCATACAACAGCACAGAGGAGGTTTTTCTCATCAAGGCATAGATATTTATTATGCATGTATACGCTGGCATATTTTCCCCTTAGATAAGTTCTGGACAAACATTTTTAAGGAGATGGCTGTTACGTTATCAAGTATTCCAACCTCATTTTAGTAATGCATTAAAAATCCTTTAAATAAATTAATTTATGATGTGAATAAGATATGGCATTTTCTAACCTAATTCTCTCACTTAAAGAGGAGGAAGCATAAAAAGAGACAAAATGTGCTGTTTGCTTAATGCTTGATGCACTGTTTAGTTTTAAGAAAATAAGAAAGCAATTATAACTGTTCTGTGGTATGAAATAGAAATGGCAGTTAGTCAGAAATACATGATTGGGTCTATGGGATAGATCATTCTAATGGTGCTTATTCTTAGAACACATTAGGAGGGAAGAGCCAGCCAGTTTATTTAACTGGTGGGATTGAAGACATGTCTTTTTGAGGCACCTTCCACCTTCCACTCTGTTGGACTTGTCCTTATCCTGCCCCAGTCGCCACACAAATGCCACCAGGCAGGCATGTGGAGAATTCCACTGGTTTAACGGCAACCTTCTTCACTGGTCACAAGTTCTCCTTAAGGGGCCATCACTGCCTCCGCAGGTCACTGAAAGATACTGGCACTGAACCCCCACTCTCCTGAAGTACCAGAAAAGTGAAAGGGAAGATTTACCACGGTACAGGTCATCTGTGGAAGTGAGCTGCAGTTTTTATCATAAGTATTCTTACTGAACATTCTTCTCCAGTTCTCTAGGACCTCAATTCTCAGAGCTGGTTAGAAATATTCACTAATTAATTTTGTTTGGAAGATGACGACTTAGAACAATGATTGGTTGCAACGACTTTCTGCTATCCACACTGTAAATCATTTCATGTAATCATATTCATTCTTACAGTATAAATAAAACCTGCCAGACCAGTCTTTCTTCAATGCTCCTATCAAGACTCTCTCTTTCCAGCAGGTGTGACTGAGGGTGTCCCAGACAACCTTGTAAAGTCATCTCAAAGCTCCTCTTATCTTCTGGCCATTGCACAGAGAGTTGGATACAACGTAGTTACTGTTTTGAGGGATGGGCTCGCACTTCCCTGCTAGCAGCAGGCTCATAAATAAACAACTACATTCTGGAGAGAAGGGGAACTTACCATGGGGCCTGGAGGGCCATGAGGACCGGGAGGGCCTGGTGGGCCTATGATCTGTGTATCCAAAAAATAGACATGGGTTTGGTTACTTCATCTAGGCAAGGTGGTTTGGCGTGAGTCTTTTGGCGTGCTAGGATCTGCTAAGGCCATTACTAGTTACGAAGGCGGAATGAGAGGGGAGAAGTGGTGCATTCGATTCTCTGGATTTAAAAATTCCTTCATGAGAATAAAAATCTCTAAAAAAAACAATTGCTCTACAAAAGCCAGAATAAATTAAACACACACTACTAGAAAAGGAAGCAACTGATTATCAAGACATCTCTTAATGCCACAACCACTATTAAACGTAAATATTTCCCTAAGCAGCAACAGGGCTCTGGAGGAAAAAGGAATCGGTGTGTATATTCAGGAAGCTCTGCCCACAGCGTTGCGGGAAAAGCATTGATTTTCAACTCAGATGAGGCAGTGTTCAGAAAAATTGCTTCTAATTAAAATCTCTGAGACACGTTGTCTCTGAGTGTACAAGGCTGACAGGTATGTCTTCTACAGTCTGACAAACCAAGAGGGTCACCGTCTCTCTAGGCAGATACAGAGACATCTGGCTCAGGCTGAAGGACGAAAATGGCGCCCAGTTCAGGGAACCACCAGGACTTACAGAAGGGCCCTGAGGCCCTGGCAATCCTGAGTCTCCTTTTTCTCCTTTCATCCCATTGGCGCCCTGCAACGACATGAGGAGGGGTGAGCAGGTCGCGCGATTTCTGGAGTGTACACGACAACTCAGTTTTCTCCCCAAACCCATCATCCTCTTGGCATTTTTCATAATGTTCCGCACTGAGATGTAAAGACTTTATCTCCTTGCCTTGTACATCAAACGACAAGCTTCCCCAAGTCCCAAGGGTTGAGGGAAGTAGGTGAAATAAAGTAGAAAGTAAATAAAAACAAGGTGAGTCTTGGTTGATGAAACAAGATTTTTGGATATCTCAGATTATAAATATATATATATATATATATATTTACATCTGTATGTAAAACTCACTTCAAATGGTGAAAATCAGTCTTTAACTTAGTTTTCATTGACATTTATTTATATACTACCTTGTGTTTAAAATTATCTCAGGCAGTAATGTTTTTCTAAATTTTCCCCTACATTTTTCTACAATTTTCCTTCTAATTCTCAGAACAAAGTATGGGGAAAACCATGAAAACACCACCTCACAGTATCACATATACATATATATGTGTGTGTACATACATACATACATATATAGGTGTATATATGTATATACTGTATTTATTACTGTTTACTTTCACATCATCAGTTACCACCATTTTATACATGTCCACATATATTTTATTAACTGGTAGTGAAAACAATTCAGGAAAACATGTTAATTTTATAATTCATTTGTTTTAGTGGCCCAGCTGGACTAATTAACTATGATACCTCAAATATTTAAAAATAAAAATATTATATGAGCCACTAGATGACACAGCAGTTAATAACAGAACTCTTTTCTGATGATTCACTTTATCTTACTGTGAACGCATCGTAAGAGGTATAAACATACCGGCAATCCCGGAAGTCCGATGCCTCCTTTTTCACCTGGTACGCCTGGGTCCCCCAGGTCTCCCTTTGATCCTTTGAGCCCCTGCAAGTGATATGGTTTGCATGTAAGAATTACACTGATTCTTCGCAGTGCAATCCCAGGGAAAGGAGAATTCCCTGTCAACCATGTCAGCAGTGGGTCCTCTCTGGGATGGGTCTGATTTTCACGTTTAGCTAGAGTTATCTCTACCAGCTTCTAATTGAATCAATACTATTACCCTAGGGAATGGAAAGAATTGAACTCTATTACTTAGGCCATTTAAGTATGAAAAACATGAATGTAGGTGCTGACATCATTTTTTCTGATTCCCTATTTTCATCGAACAGCTAATGCGATATCACAGTCCTGAAGACAACTGAATGGAGAGATTTCTCAACAGCACAATAAACATGCTGAATCAGCAACAGGGTTATAATAACAAAGATCTAAACACATTTCTCCCCTCTCCACTCACTATACTGCCTTAACCCCCTTCCTTAAGGAGGGATGGAAGTTCTAATTACCATCTGTTTTCAACAGCCCAATCTATAAACAGATAAGTCATTTATTGCACACTAATGCTCAATTTATGCTCAACCAATGCAGACCTGGTCATCTTTTCTGTATAAGGACAGAAACATATTTTCTTGTTACATATACCTATTTCGAAGCAGTTACTTCATCTCCCACTAGGTGGGTGGGTGCCAGGTACCTGAATTGATAGATAGATCTCATGGGTTAATCAGACCTGTCTGGTTTCAGGAACTTACTGATGGAGAGCTGCCAGACAGCTAACCTACTGTATTTAGTAGCAAAGACCTTGTTAAAGCACAGCGAAACAAGAATCCAGCTATCACATATCTAGGAACCATGCTGTGTCTCATTGAGCATGTCAAATTATTCGTTAATGGCTAACAGTGGGAAAGATAATAAAATCAGATTTGTAAATTCCAATGCGATCTGATTGATAAATTATCTTAAGTCTTCCTTTTTAAAACTCTCCATATTAATTTCACATGCAGTGTAGGATTTCAACACACAACTATGAGAGAAAAATAACTCTTCTCAAAACTTAATTTTCTCATTGATACTATCTCCTAACTATATCAAGATTTCCCTTAATTTCTCACGATCGTCCCGCTCTAGCTATCTCTTGGGTAAATAACGAAAAAACCCAGAAAGCATCAGCTATCATAAGACTAAACCGTCGATTCGATTCTTAATCCTGCATCCTGTCCTCACTGTCCTAGTCGGCTTCTTCTAGGGCAGGATGGGCAAACAGGGGCTTATGGGCAGAATCAGCTCTGAATTGATTTTCTCCAGGTTGAATGTGTTAAAAAATATCTGAAGGGTGTAAACACAAAAAAGAATATGCAATGGGGACTGTATGTTTTGGTATAGCCTACACCATTTACTACCTGTCCTTTACAGGAAAAGTGTGCAGATCTCTGTTTTATTTTCACATTCTGCCTCCTTTAATATTAAGATGAGATGGAAACATCATATAGCTGGTATGTTCCTAAAAAGAGAGCCAGTTTCTAACATAAAACCAACTGCTGTGTAGAGTTCACGCAGCCTCGGACGCCGACGGTGAAAAAAGCAACTACTCAGGCCGTTTTACCTTCAGACCTATCATCAGAGTAGTGAGCAATAGCAATGCTTTATTTTTTGGAACAATTGTTATCGAAGTAACAGTCCATTTTAATGTTTTAGAAGTCACAGGTGAGCTCCAGTCTACATCCACAGCGGCATGCTTGGCATGAAGTTTGCTTTACAGGACAGTACGGGTTTTTACAGGCTCTTAGAAAATTACCTGCTCTCCATCGGCCCCGGGGTTTCCTGGAGATCCAGGCTCGCCCTGTGAAGACAAAAGGTGACTGCTTGCTTCCTCTCACCGGTGGTAACGTATGAGACTAGCAAAGTGATACTAGGGGGAAACGGTACAGTTCGATTTTATCAGCGAACGGGTCATCATCCAATACGGCTTTGTTACATTATGTCACTTATCTAAACAAAGTAGGTTTCTTGAAGATTCTGTACAACTTATACGGGAATGCCCTGGTGGCCTAGCAGATAAGTCCACACACATCCCAAGGACCCAGGATCAAGACCCAGGGCTGCAGGGAACAACTAAGATGAACAACTAAATAAAAACTAAAGTGCTTCTTCCTCCTCTCTCTTCCTGCCTGCCTACATTCTTGCCTATATCTTTCCTTAAGCAACAACACCTTACGTGTAGCTAAGATCCAATGTTTTCACGTTTTCCCTCCTGTGAGAGGCAGGAGTAAATAAAACATGGTGGATGAAGATTGACAGAGCTCACTGGATGACGGAACAGACCTTGAGCAAATAACCTATGCTCCCCAGAGAGTTAATTTTTCTCTCCTTAAAAATTCTGTCTGGTGTCTCTTATTTTCCAACTTGAGAAAAAAAGCAAAAAACACGACACCTAACTTAAGAGAGAATAAAAGGCACAGTCCCATACCATTTACCATTTTTAATCGGGCACCATGTGAAGGCCGGATCCACATTCATAATGACTGGGAATGTGCTTTTCTAGATAAGCCTCACTGAAGGATATAATAAATCAGATAATATCCTAATCCACATAAAATTACTTTTGGATCAATTCAATTTCCTATTCTATGCGAGGAATGAACTAAAATTTACCATTCATAGGATGATTTATTAGAACCTTGGCGGACTCAAAATATATAGATTTTTTTTCACTTAAGATTGTCCCTTAAAAACATATTTAAACAATGTGCTGGAGGTTTATTCACATACCAAATGTCCAGTCACCTTTCCATTGAAAGATACTGAATAAACAAATTCTTCAAAAGGCCAGTTGTTAGTTTATGTCAATTAATCACTTATGTAGATTCTATAATAAGTATCCCTGGTTCCCACACCCTGGAAACCTTGCAGAAACAGCTCTCTGGAGTGGGAATGGCTGGCCCCACAGACAGATTTCCGACAGAGTTGACTCCAGGCTGTATTTTTCGAGAAAGACGTGTGGTGATGTTATAAACCGCAGTATAGAAATTGCTAGAACTGTTTTCTAAGATCGTTAGGTGTTATAAACCACTGAATGAAATCTGAACTTTCTAATGTTTAAGAAGGGAGTGATAAACAAATGAAAAACAAAAGGAAATAAAGGTCTTTCCTTATTTCTGATTTCCTGCTCTTTGCGGTAGCAGCAAAGTTGAACTTTGTCACAAACAAATCTGCTGAGGTCGGAAGCACCTGGCCAACCCCTTTCATTGAGTCTGAATACCTGTCGGTACCCTGGGTCCTATAATGATGGTTTTGTTTAGCTTTTGCCTTAAAATCTGACCCATAAGTGTTTTTTTTTTAAAGCATAATTCATGGGTTATTCATGTATCCTTCATCCATCCACTACAGTGTGTCAAGAGTCACTTGACATAGAAGAGCTCCTGGAAATCAAGCAATCCTTGTAGGAGGAAGGGAGGGGAGATGCTCACTGAGAAGGTGATTGCTTGGTGGAGGCTGATTCCCCCGTGGAAGGGTTCTATCTGCCCCAGCTGCATTGCTGACTTGTGGTCGGAGTCACCCCTCTCCCCGGTGATCCCAACCTCTTCAGGGAGTCATGGAAAACTTAAAGGACTGTATCTATAAGCCCAGGATCTCAAGGACAAGATGGTTATGGGGTGGGGCGGTGTGGGGTAAGGTAGAGTGACAGCCACTGGGAGGGCTGCCAGGTAGCAGGTAAGAGAGGGTGACTATGCCTTCCTCACACCCCCTCTTGAATAGATATTCATCCGGCCAGTGTCTTCACCCTGCCCTTCAGTTCCAGCTCTGAGTCACTCTTGACCCCCGAGACTGAGAGGAACCTTCCTATAGGGTCTCCATAACATTTGCTCTCTCTTTCAAAAATCTTATTGAAGGAACTTTGCCTCATAACTTTATATAGATTTAAGGTGTGTGTTCTGGTGAATCAACATCTGTGTACACTTCAGTAAGTTCAACCAACACTCCGATTCTAGCCACCATATAATTGACCCTTTTTACCCAATTTGTCCACCTCCTTGCCTTTTCTTCTAGTAACCACTCATTTCATTTTATTGACTGAGAGTCTCTTTGTCTTTGATTTGGTGCATTTGTTTGTTTGGCTTCTCAACATATCGCATATGAACGAAATCTACATTGCATGTCTTTCTCTTTCTGACTTATGTCACTGAGCACGCTCCCCTCTAGGTCTGCCCATGCTGTTTGCAAATGGCAGGATTTCCTCTTTTTAAATAGTTGAGCCTATTCTTAAAGCTCTTACTCTCTGCATGTGAAAGACTTCACAAATACATTGCCTTAAGAAACAAAAACAAAAGACTTAGAAACTACTTAGAAGTCCCTGTAAAAATTCAGTGATGAAAGTCATGTTTCCAAGGTCAGTTCTGGAAAGCCAGCCACTGGCCCGGTATTAACCGATCGGACCTGCTGGAAGAACTAAGCACGAGTTGGGAGGGACTAACCACCACAGCTTTTAAATCTAACCAAGAAACTCTAGATGTCTAGTGCTCACAGCCGGTATGTTTCATTAGGTAAGATTTAAATGGCAGAAAGGCTGACTATATAAAATAACAGAATGTGTTATAAAACACCACTCAAGCCTAATTCCTAACATTATCATATGAATACATCATGCTAAAGCTCCCTTATTCTTTTTATGGCAAAAGAATTAGAAGGAAGGGTCTTTTATTTAGTGTTCAAGCAATGTTTCCTTCAACCTGCCTCCAAATATTTTTCTTTTTTCATACACCACATTCACGTTTCTTTACATATGTAATTTTTGTAAAACTAATCTTTACCTTGTTTACTGTTCTCTGATTTTTCTCAATATCTGCTCTTTAAATTTAATTCCATTTCTATTTCTCTCCCTTCTTTCCTACTTTTCTTTTTCTTCCTATTCCTCTTCCTAAACCTTGACTTCTCTTTCTTGGCTCTTAGACAACATTGCTGATCTCAGTTCCTCGGCACTTTCCAGGCTGATTTTCAAAGAAATATGCATTAAAAATGGAATTTTAAGCACCAAATATGGCCAATGAAAACAAGTGAGATAAAGAATAACCTTTTCTCCTTGTTGTCCTTGAGGTCCCGGGGGTCCAGGGGGGCCCTAAATCCAGAAAAGACAAAGTTTAAAAAGTAGCAAGTGAAGGTATTACACTATATACTTTAAATAACACAACTCATTTCCCTTCTGTCATAATCAAATATCCCCCAACACTGATTGGTATTGAGCAAACATTTTGTTGGTTATAGGGTAATTATAAAAATTACCTACTTCTATGCATAAATATCAACACATTTAGATCAAAATAACACAGGAAATGTTTTTTAGTTGGTTTGCGAGACAATCTAAAATGGCTGTATGTTCCACATCCATCTCCATGGGACGAGTTAGCCTTGTATTAGTGCTGCTGTGCTCGACACACTCCTCTCCACCCCAAGGAAACCACTAAAGAGCAAAGCTGCAATATGAAGATAAGGCCAAAAATTTTTAGGAAAAAGAATAATTTTTTCTTAACTTTTTAACAAGCTGACCAAGAAAGTCGATTGGGGATATGTGCAAGATGATCAGTATCAAGAGACAAAGTTAAGTATCAGGTAGAAACATAGCTACATGAGCATCATTCTGAGGGCATGCAAGACCAAATGCAAATCACAAAGCACAGAAATCATGCAAGAGAAGTTACCGTGACAGTTAAGGAGGTAATCCTCTGTAGGGAAAATGTATTGACAAAGATAGAGTTACCTATTTGGGGTACCCAAGCACAACAATACATTTCTGAAATAATCAACTTTTTAAATATGTTTTGGCAAGTTTGCTGTCTTATAAGAATTGACCTGATACTGAGAACGTATTCTCCCATCTTCAAATGCATACAGTGTCATCGTAAAGTCTTTGAAAATATTAATAGAATTTTATTTTAAAAATACGTAGAGAAAGAAAATAAAAAATGTTAACATTTTATTAACCTGATTAAAAATAACATCTATATAACTGTATATACTAGAGGTTTGCCAGTGTAAATGGAACCTATTAATGCTATTAATACTAGCGCTCATGCAAGAGTACTTCAATTAGGGAAAATGGAAATATCCAATTGTAGGAATGATATTTTTTCTCTTTTAGTCTGTAGTCTGTTTTGGCATTATTATTAGCACCATGACTAAAGGTAGGCAGGAATAACATTTTATTTATTTATTTTTATAACCATAATATACTCCTAGTTTCTAATTATCCTAGGTGATTTTGCAGATTTTTAAAGAGATGGCAATAATGAAATGAAATGGGTAAAAGTATAAATATCCACCACGGGTGAGAAAATTAGGAGAATAAATGTCTACTACTTCTCAATCTAATAGCTATTTAGTTTAATTGACTTAACTAGGGATTCTTAGTCCACTACATATGGAAAACATACATAGCTTTGAAGGGAAAAGGAAATAACTATACACTATTTCCAACACAACATATAGTTCCCCTAATAGCACCATAAGAATAATCATTCTTTAGGTTGAGATACAGACAAGAACCAGTTTACTAAGTTGTGTTTGGTTTCCAGTCATACAAACTCAAGACGAAAAAAGGAACTGAACCCAAAATGCTTCCACATCCTGATATGAAAGTTCAGTGCACGTAGGCACCTCAGCAAAGAGTACTCAGAACTCCAAAAAAACCCTCAGCAGAAGATTACATTTTATGAATTCATAAAAAAAATCTATTCCAGAAGAATTCTCACTTTACGGAGAAGCTCAATGAAGTCTAGAAAACTTCAGTGATTTCCCCCAAATTATTCCTTAGTAGTAGAGAAGGCATACTTGAGTTTTAGGCTAGTAGTACTGGTTTCCTACCAGGTTCTGTCCATGAAAAAGATGCTTTAAAAAGACTCACAACTTTTCCAGAAAATGTCCATGGCCAACGAAATGGAAACTTCTCTTGCATGATAAGAGAATGGCTACCTTCAATTTGGTCATAGGATTTACAAGGCCATGAAAGTTATTTAAAGGAAATGTACAATACTGCTAACACATGAAGTTAAAAAAGTCCCTACCTTTTATAAGGAAGAGCTTGGAAAACAGAGTAGATACACCAAAACTTTCTGTTCTCTGTTTCTCTCTCCACACACACTTATCAATTTGTAGCTTCAAGCTATCAGCTGAGAGAACCACTTAGGAAACTGGTTCTAGAACGTGAAATGACCTGGGCACTGCTGATATGCGGGTCCCTTGCACGAGGGGGCCAGACTCAAGTTGTGGACTGAACTGACCCTCCACAACATCTCTCCAAGGAGGAAACATGCTTTGTTTTGCATTTTACCAGAAGAAAAAGAATAAGAAGGGAAAATTAGGTTGAGCTGAAGATGATGTCTGTAAAAACGTTAGTGCTTTCCTAGTTGAAAATGGTGGCGATAGGCACAGGGACTGCAGAAATGTAGCTCAGCCTCAATTAGATAATGTTAGTGAAGTCTTAAGAGACAAATTGGAGACAAATTTAAGCAGGTACAAAAGGTCAAATATTTAAAACAACTCTGACTTTCAAGCAAAGAATGGCTTGTCCAGATGGGCTAAATGTACTCATTCAACTGATAACCGTTTCTTTAATATTTATGCGCTCAGCCCATGTCAAGTACTTGAAGATACATCATGAGTTTAAGACATGTTTCCCGTCAACAAGAAACTTGCAGTCTGGTAAGAGGCAAGATGAAAGCAAATGATGCATTTGAGAGCAAGTAGACATTAAATACTGGGCCCTGATTGCTAGTGTTTAGGACAAGGAGGAAAAGTTCTTTTTGTATGTAGTGGGCTGTTGGATAGAATTTGGAGAATGAAAGGAAGGAAAGAAGTTGGGACAAAACAGGACAAAAAGAGGGGGATTTTTAATGTAGATGAGAAAAATGATGACTCCAGAGGAAAAGTGTTCTGTGGAGAAATAAAAAATTCAGTACAGTAAAGGCAGGATTATAGAAATTGTAGAGTCAGATGGTGAGGCTTGGACTTAATGGAGTAGGCAAGGGGTCATCTAACTTCTGGGCAGAGTAGAGTCAACAAAAGTGTGTAGTTTAGGAAAATGAGCCTTAGAGTGGCATGCAGGGCAGACTAGAAGGGCACGGAGATGCTAAGGTTAGATATGGGTATGTCAATGTGGGCCCAGTGGCTGTGGGGCAACCTTGAGAGATGCTCTGACAAGATGAGATGAAATGAAGAACTCAGGATGGTTTAAAAATTGATAAAAGTTTCTTTCTCCACAAATGCAAGGACTTCCTGTACCAAAAACAAATGAGTTAAGAAGGGGGATCATTCGGTAGGTGGAAAAGGTCATCAGTTGAGTTGGACGCATTGTGGAACGTGATAAGGCAATGGTGTGTGCATAGTGAAGTATTCTTATAGAGGTCAAAGCACATCCAACCTGGAGATGAAGGATTTGGAAGTCACTACATGGAAGAAGCCAGCGGGAAGGACTGTGTCAAGAAAGCATCAGAGACTGGAGGATACCAAAAGTTAGGGGATGGAGAGAGAAACTGGAAATACTAAAATAGAAAGGAGTCACCAGGGAATAAAGATGGAAGAATGAGAGTAGACGGCTGGAGCAACCAGAGTTTCAAAAGAGACTTTAGTATGAATCACAGAGAGGTCACATAGAGGTTGAAGGTGGCAAGTACAAGGGGCATGACCTAGGGCATGACTTTCGTAAGAGAAATTACTAGAGAATGATGAGGCTCCTGCTGGACTGTGGAAATCTGAGCAAATAAAGGATGGATGGAAAATAAAGGTGAAGGAAACAAACCTCAGAGTCTATGGGGTTTTGCTTAATCAAAGGAATGACTGAATAGTAGCATAATCAGAGAGATTTACCACGTGTCAGGCTCTGTTCTCCACCGACAATATATTTAACAAGCGGATGAGGCAGATGCTGCTATGAACCCCATTTTATAGATGACAAAACCAGGGCACACAGAAGCTGAACAACTTGCCTCTGATCATGCATCTAGTAAGAGAACTGACTTAGAACCCTGGCAGCTCCAGCTCCAGAGCCATAGGGCTCTTACCTGCTTTGCAAGGCTCCCCTTTCAAGGGACAAAGATTGGTAGAACTCATACAAGGCTTAAACCAGATCAGACTTAAACAGATCTGAAGACAGAAGGAAAAGGAAGTACTGAAAAATGCTACGACATAAAGAGAGGGTTGACTTGGGCAGCGCGGGGTGGGGCAGAAGAGGGAGGCACGCTTCGAGCAGTGGCGCCCCGTGGTGGACGGAAGTGGCTGTTCACACACATGACACAGGCGTCAACGGTGTCATCCCAGCTGGTTCAGGCCGGGAGCTGTCACTTGCCTGCAAGGCTTCATGGAGGTTCCCATTATAGTCTATGATCTCGGTGGTGCCTTGGTCCCCCTTTTGACCAGGTGGGCCCTATGCAAAAACCAAGCAAGAGAAAAACATGGGGGTTAGTGAGCATGAGAGCAGATTATGGCAAAAACAAATAGCAGCAAGCGGTTGTCTCTGATCAGCAAGCACTGACTTAGGTCCAATGGAGCCTTAGAATAAATAATAATGCTCCCATTTTATCCTTATTTCACTGGAGGCAAAGCACTCCAGATTTCCTGTCTGCAGTAGGTTAAAGGCATGACACGTCATCTGAAAAAAAAGATATGATTTAATCTTGGAAACTTTTCTGAAAATTATAAAATGCAGGCTAATCTGATCAGACTGCAAAAATTTTGTTGGCTTTACAAAATAAAATTAATACATTTATTAAAGATTAAATTGAAATATATTTTATATTTATTAAAGCAACCTCTAATATCTACACTTAATTGATTTCTCCCTCCTTCACTGAGAAGATAGAACACTGTCCTGTAGGCACTGCTGGTCTTTCCCACCATAGAATTTCATTTAAGTAGAAATTCATTAGAATTAAAATTTCATTAAAATTAAAGCAAGCAAAGAAAAGGGAGAAAAATGCGTGTGTCTCTCATTAGCTCTACCACTGATTCTCCATTAGTTCTATACTAATTTCCTTCCTTATGTTTCTAAAAGGCTCTGAAAATATAGGTTATTGCTTATTTATCATCAGATTAACTGAAAACTGGGAACTTTTCTTCCTGGCTATTGCTCATTTCACAGAGAGAAAGCAGAGTTCTTTAGACCTGCTTCTTGTGAAGCTTTTTTCATGTGTTAGCATCTCATCCCTCCTGGTGATGAAATTGGAAGCAAAAGGAGGGGGAGCAGTACTAACAGCAGAAATCTCCCCCCACTGCTGCTATTGTCCAGACGCCAAGTGAAAAGTCACCCAAACACCACCTTCAAACCTAGGCCTGTAGGGGCCCAGGTGACAGACACTCACCCTTGGTCCCAGAGTTCCAGAGTCTCCTTTATCTCCACGCTCACCCTTTCCCCGCGAAAAGAGAAAAAACGGAATTAATAGTGGAGCCAACAGTCCAGGAGACCTCAGCTCTAAGGGCACATTTACCACCATCAGCAGCAGCATCCTTATTAGGAGCTTCTGAAGTTGAGAACCAACATCACCACTAACATGGCAAGTGCTATGTAAGACGTACCTTGAAGTGAATTCAAGTTCCCCTCTTAGCTAACAGAATATCTTGAGATATATATATATATATATATCTGAAGAGATTTGGGGCCAAGGGAGAAAGAGCCAACCAGCTGGGTTGTCTGCTCTCTGAGGAGATGTGTGACTGGGACACGGAGGGCTCATTCTAGAGACTCAGGAGGGAGGCCCCCAGCCGGCCTCCCTCTAGTGAAGGGGATCTAGGGAAAAGTTTGTCCACAGGCGTCTGACACCCCACGGTGCTGAAGTGGACAGCAGCTGTGACAACAGGTTGGCAAAGCTGAGTTCAGGGTTGGGGCAAACCAGCTTTTTCTTTTTTTATGTTTTCCATGTAATATGAAGCATCTCTGACGCTCCACTTATGGGTTATTATGCTACCTGGAGAAATACCAGGAACATCCACACCGCCGTCTGACCACTCAGAGAACACTCCAAAGTCTCAGGCTAATTCAAGGCTAAGCAGAAACTTTGGAGAAGAGATTTCAATCTGTGTAGATTTAAAATCGTCTTAAATTAACTGAGTCCTTTTCTAAACGGAATTCAAGGCACTTTTATGTCTGTCATATGTTCCTCTGAACTGGCAGAGGACAAATAAACATAAGCAGGGAAGGAGATTATCATTTTTTAAATCCACATTATGCTAATAACATTGCCCATAATAATTAATTTTGCTATGAATGGAGGATTAATCATTTCTGCTCTTTGCTTTCTCTGCTTTCCACACATTTTTCCTGTTATTAGATAATAATATCTTAAATGAGACACTCCTGCTAACAATGCAGATATTGTACACAGTGTAGAGAGCATGATAAAAAAAGTTTCGATTGGTTTAGAAGTTTTAAAGCAACAAAGGTAGTCGAATAACTTAAAAACAAAGTTTAAATACTAATCACAAAAACAGCCAGGAAATGAAAAACAAGATTATACCCTATATGATTGAAATTAATTTTTTCCAAAGCAGCAGCCTCATGAAACAGGAACTACAAATTTCTCCTAAAGAGCAGCTGGAAGAATAAGAGCAACACAACAAGAAGAAACAGGTTGCTTTCGTGGGGGTGAAACTACTCCAACCGCAGCGGGGAGAGTTTAATTGGAAACAGGATTTTCTGAGGAAGAGGCAAAAAGCGCCGCGTGCAAAGACCTGAGATTCCATAAAAACGGTTGCAGGCTACTGACCTTGGACCCCTTTGGGCCTCTAGTTCCTGGTTCACCTTGCTTCCCCTATTTTAAGATATGGAGGTAAGAAGGAGAAAGCGCCAGAGGAGATCAGGACAAAGAGAAAATAAGAAATTAGCAGTGAGTCAGAAGAATGAAGAAAAATGGCAACACTTTATTTTAACTGCCACCCCAAGGGTCTCTCTCATGTTCAGTCTGAACACACACAGACCATCACCACGTCATGAGTTCAATACCTGGTCTCCCCACCTACCCTGATTCTAGTCTTTAAAAATATGATCATTTCTCCAGTTTACAAAACTAGACCTATTTTAAGATACTGAATGTGTTTCCCAGTCTGTGGGCATCACACCCCACGCCCAGAGAGTTCTTTTCATGCCACTGCAATCTGTCCTCAGGCTGCCCTCCAGCAGCGCATGGGCACTTTGGTCACTCGTTTGGTGACTCGTTCTCGTTAGTCTCGACAGTGTTTGCATAAACGTTCTTTTCATTAGAGTAAATCATATCCTCTCTCTCGAGGGTGGGTGTTTAAAATAAAGTGCTACCATATCAGTTTGCAGAAGTTCAGAAGAATCTAGGTTGAGTGAAGTAAATCCTTAGCGCTCATCCTTGCCAGGTGCCGCACACCACCCCACCTCCGCAGAAATCAAAACGTGTGTCAGCACTTTCCTCGGTGAGTCGTAATGCAGGGAGTGATCACCGGCTTGTAGGACGGTACTGCTCCCCTTTACATGTGGATTTGTGGTTAATTTGTTCCCCGAACAGAACAGAGTAAACTGGAAAAGTCGAATTGCTAGAACCCCTTTGAAAAGAACCAAAGCCATGTGCGTTTTGATAAATTATTTGTGCTTTGGCTGTTTTTAATACCAAACAAACAAAAAGCATCCTGTTCTAGAACCAGCAGCGCTCGTTGGCAAACAGACACTGTGGTGTTCCCATGAGTGTAACCCACCTTGGGTCCCGGCATTCCAGGTTCTCCGCGGTCCCCTCTTCCAGGAGGGCCTGCCTCCCCACGCTCACCCTGTCACAAAACACAGAACAGGTAAATGGCACCTGCCCCACCCCCAGGCCGGTTCTCTCCTGTGGATTCATAAGTGAGCAGAATAAAATAAAGCAGAGAGTTGGTGTTTATTTACCAGGTATCCAGTACTATATTGATCTTGGGTGGTCACTTTGAGAGACACCGAGGAAGCAAACACAGCAGAAAACCAGATTTATAGAGACTGTTGCACATTTAATTCACTATGATCTTCTTCACTGTCCTGGAAAAGGCAGGGCTTCTTTACTTTTTAAATCTGATTTCATGGCACAAATCTGACTGCCTACCCACTAGAAAAAGACAGGTGTCAGGCTGAAAGGGGTTATTAAGCAATCATAACTTTTCCAAAAGGACACCAAATTTGTGGCAGAGAGGCAATTCTGCTGAAAATTAACTTGAAGACATTGTGAATAAAATGAATTTCCTATCCACCTCCCTCCTGGTGGAAAGGCGAAACAGGTAGGGTGCATTCCTTCTTCTTCTAGGGGTTCGCAGGAGAAGCTGCCTCACAGGTGTCTGCTCTGTGAGATCAGGCTGAGTTCTTCAGGGACAGTATTTCATGTTCATTCGATGGCTTTCCATCTGGATTTTGGGAAATTACAGAATAGTTTAAAATCAGGGAACTAAAGGAAAGATATTTCGGGGTGAACTCCACTCTCTGCCACGTGTGTTTCTTCAGTTTCTCCTTGCTGAGCAAACATTTTAGAGATGGAATCCAGGCCCCCCACCCCTGTGCTTCCCAACCAGGCTGCCTGCAGACCTGAGTAAACAGAGTTCTTATAAGGATACCATTGCTCATCATTTTCTCTCTCTCTCTCTTCCAGAAAATGCATTTCTTGTGTGAATCTGTTCCGGCTAACACAAGCATTCCTCATATTTTGTTAATAAGCCTGAGAAATCATTATGTGAAAAAGAAATGGTTTGAGAGAACAGCATTTTTGCTGTTTTAAATAAATTCGACCGAGTTTCAATCCCCTTTAGTCCACACATAGTTTCCATTTGCTATGATTGGAACTATTTTCTCTGGACCAGTGGAAATGAGGACCCCCAATGTCAGAACAGACCATGACCATATTTCTCTAGCTCTTGGAACTCCTTCTGGCTTATTTCTGGGGAATGCCATATACACTGAGGTAAAGACTGTGATGCTTTGAAATAAAAGTATGTCATTCGATCTTACGTTGCTCCTTTTCTTGATTCACGAGTCTGTCATGAATAAAGTTCCATCCTCAGAGCTGTACCTTTAAACATCTTACTGAGTAGATGAAAGCAGAACCATGGGCCAGGCTGTATCCACAGCAACATCATTTTTTAACATGGCGGCCTGTAGATTGGGCTTTCAGGGCTCTCTCTAGCATTGCTAAGCAGAAGATCACGAGATGGTTTTCATTACAGAATCTTCTTGCAGACATTACTCAAGATGGATCCTTTTGGGATGAGGTGCTTAGGAATCCACATGACATCAGTATTTGCCTGTGAAATCTAGGGAGTGATGGGGAATAGTAACAATGCTTGATTTATAAGTGTCCTAACACGGGTGACGAGGAGCAGGAGTTAACGAGTTCTCTCCTCCTCAGAATTCCCTCACTTTCCACATGGCCGGGGAGCTAATAGCATCACATTAATTTAGGAGCAACTTGGGAGGCAACTGAAACAATCAGTACATTCCACCATCTCTTGCCACGCACAAGGCTTTCTGGAATTAACTTCCTATTGCTCTATTTAATGTGGAATTCCATTACAAGCACTGGTAATGTGAGAAATAGGCAACTGCAGTTCTTTCTTAGGCAAAAATTTCTGGTCACCTAAATAATAAAGTTACCCCAGATGTGTTTCCGCATAATGGATAAAAGACACATGACAGAACGAAAGGAAGGGCACAGACATCATTACCTTTGTTCCGGGTAAGCCTGGTAAGCCTGGCTCTCCTTGGGGACCAACGAAGCCTGGTTCTCCCTTTAAAGGATGAGATGGCAGATGGTTACTCATTTGACCGTAAAGAAAGAAAGCTAAACTGACTTCCTTCTACTGGGACTTTCCTTCCCTAGTTGTCTTTATCTCTAGACATGCTCCAGGTATTGGTTTTCGGGAAAAGAAACTGAAGTAGAATCAAATTTGGGTTTATTGTGCGTGATGTTTCTGTGACTCTGCTCTCCCTGTCCCTGTGCCCTCACACATAATGGAAAGGAGAATCTGAACCAATAATGTAGGAAGGGTCTCTTAAAAATAGACAATGAAAATCAACCATATTCAGAGAAATCAGTGATGACTTTCTACATCTTGTATAAGAGTTTACCTTGTTTCATAAACAAAACATATAAGGAATCTATTTATTTACCAGTAACATATTTCTCCCAAAAAAACAATATATACAAATACATACAGATTCCCTGTCTATCTCAAGAAAAGAGTTGTGTTAAAAATGAGTATTTTTAGTTATGCTTTAATATCATGAAAATATAAAATAAGTTAATAGGTTGGAAATTTACATGTAGACAAGACTCTTGCATAACTTTAAGTAGAAATAGAATGATTCCACTGCTTTGCAAAGCAAATAGAAGCACCATTAAAGAATATTAAGAAGAGAGAAAAAAGAAAAAGTCAGTGTTGCAAATGTATTTCTAAATCTGGTTAGTGTTTAGTTTATAAAATATGGAGCATGCAGTTTCATAATTCACAAGTAAATAATAAGGTTTTGTAATTTCAGTGGGCAAAAAAGTGTTCTTCTTTCCTTTTTTGTGGGGGAGAGGATGGTAGAGCATATATTAAAATTCTCTTTACTAAATATGTAGAAAGTTCCTTTAAACAGATTGTTCCGGGAAAAGAATTTCAAGGTGCATATGAAATGCAATGAATTTGAAAGTTACCACAGTTTTAGCACTATTAACACTGGCTAATTTTAAAGGCTTTGAGCATAAGTTATACCTTATCATGCCATTTTAAAGGCATCTACTATATCTCTATATTCATTTATTTCAATTTATTCAAGGGGAAATTAACATAATTTTAGGATAATAGTTTTATCTTTACTTCCAGAGCTCTCAGTCCCTTTAGAGTAATCCGTCCTCTCTACTTTGTCAGGATGGAGAAGAGACGATCACTGGTCACTTCTCTCTTAGACTTCAAGAAAATTGCTGAAGTAAATAAGGCATAAACATATCTGTTTATGCTCTTCAGCTGGCTGGGCTGTTTCTTGCCTCCCTAAGCTTGGACTGGAGGATCTCACCTTCTGCTTATGTCCCTTGGTGTGCAGAGTAGGAAGAGCTCACTGATAAGCTTGTGAGCCCACCTCACATCTACACTTTCAGCACAACCACTCACAGAGTTTGGGGAAGTTCAAGAAATAATATCTGACAATTTATGCAAAGGCTGTTCTCAGAATCATCCTGTGTACAATGCCATATCGGTATGAGGCCAAGACAGCTTTTCTTCATAAACTTCAATCAGAACAATACATGGCATGAATCTGCATTCATGTAGAAGCAGACGAGCTGCCTTCTATTCACCACTCTGGCAGTTATTGTGTTGATCTCATTGGATTAGACTTGATGAAAAGAAGTGACAGTCACTAATATGAACTATCTTTGAAAAAATGAACATATTTTTGCACCAAAAAAAGAGTTCCTTTGTTGATTAGAGAGTCCATATTAGAGTTCTCTCTCTGCTTTCTTTCATAAATTGGAAATATGTGCACCTAGAAATGAAGCAAACTATAAAAAGTTTTAGCTACAGGAAGGTGGGTTCCAGTCACTCTATACAGATTCAAAAAAGATAACGCAAAAGGTAAGAGTTTGATTGAAGCCACTTTTGCGCAACTATTACTTTAAAAAGTGTACACAGACAATCAAGAGCCTAAATTCTATGCATCTGGTCACCCTGCACCCCTAAAAACAACCCAAACAATTTAAACAATGGCCATCTTTACTGATCAAAGACAACAGAATTTCCCTTCTGTATTATAAAACGGCAAGGGAAAGAAGGAAAATTCCCCAAGAACAAGACCTTTCTAAAATCTAACAATGACCACCATATATCATAAGAAATTATTTCAGATGATTAATTAATATTCTAAATGGTTACTGGGACAAATCAGTTAACACTCTTCTGTCAAATTTACACAAAGGATGTCCTTCATATAGAAGAGTCACCAAAGAGATTGAATTCATAGTCAAACTAAGAAAGGAAGAGATAGTTTCATTCATACCGAAATGGCTCACCAGGTGTTTCCCTATAAACTTCCAGAACTTTGCATCTGTTAAATGGAATGGTGGCCAAAAAAGTCCTAACTGATTAGCTCTTGCCCACAGAAAAATCTCTGGTTTTCCATTTATTACCATTTGTTTTATTTTTACAAGTCATTATCAATTAAAGGAGTAAAAGATATTATTTTTTTAACCTGTCTAAAACCCCTTTCTAAAATACCAACTTAAACCAAGTCATGTTTTCCATGATATTTATTACCTCTAAGCAGATCCAATTTTCATTGCCCCCAAAATAGTACAATAGGGTTTGAAAAATCTGTGCTGATTTGCCTGGGTGCTAAGAGTATCACCAACAATGTTGATTAATGTGTCTTGACACAGAATGCATTAGCCATACTACATTCTTCTTGCTTAAAGGCTAATTAGAATTCAAGTCAGTCTGATACCTGCTTTTGAGGATTACAGCAAAAACGTTTGTTGTAATAAGACTCTCCAGGCAGCCAGTTTTGGTAATGATTGATTTGTAAAATTATTGAGTGGGGGGAAAGAATGAGAAAGGAGATTCTGTCCCCAAAACACTTATTTCCCCTAAGGATCAAAAGTGAGTCTAAATTAAACTATCTTGGTGGCTCTGATGAAAATGAACTGCAATAGCAGGTTTATTTAAAATGCAGAAAGCATACTTTTCTGATTTCTTTTCTTTCCTAACGAGATTACCTCATGAAAGCACCTTCAGCGTATTTACTGAAGGTTTCTGGATGGTGCAAAAAAACCCTGCTCTCTGGTTGTATGAGTTTCCTAATTGGACTCTTAAATGACTCAACTGTGCAGGTGAACTTTTACTGCAAGAAATAAATTGTAAGTGACAGTAACACAATGTTATTCTTTTAACCAGTATTTTTTCTTTTTTTCTTTTAGAAATTAATTTCACATCCTACAATACTTCCCCAAACCTTCCTCTGCTGTTTTTAAAATGTGATTTGATGTTTCTGAAGAAGGAATCCCATCTCCAATGGATTTAGAAGATGTTTCTATTTGATTACTGAACACCATACTTGACCCTAAGAAGACCAACGTAAGTGTTTCCTCCACCTGTATAAGGTAGTCTTCAATGATTTCATGTCAAGGATGATTTCATAAACAGAGGTATGGAGGGTTAGTTACCGTCTCCTGCCTCTCCAGTCCTCAAGTTCTTGATCTGAATGACTACTTTTCACTAATGTGGAAGTCAGAGCAAAATATATCAAACTTTAAGGGATTATATACCGAAGACATTTCTTTGCTGCCTAAATGATTTTTTTTTGTTTGATATATATTTACTGTACTCTGTCTATTATATTTATTGAAAGATATTATTTTTTCCATTTACTTTCAAAATACGAGATAAGCTAGTGGTCTATGTTGAAAGCAAGCACTGAAAATCTATATTTGCAAAAAAAATGTCCTGGCTAGGCAGCACTGTTGAGGGGCCCAGAAAATTTCCAATACTACATGTCAAATTTTCCTTTTTCTGCATGTGAGTGGTGCCAGGAAGAAGAACTTTGATGAAACCATATCTGATGCCCAGAACATTATATTCCCTCATCCTTTGTTCCTGGAACAGGATATAGGAAAGGGGGGATTGGATGATGTCATGTTTCAAGAGAAAGTAGGTGATCTTACCCATCCCTGCATGGACGTTTTCAGATTTTACATCTATTAATCTGGAGAGTAAATATGGTATTACCATCTATAGTTAAATTTACTCTCACACGGAAAAATGATGTGGGACAAATGTGTCCCAATGTTTCCAAGTTTTCAGCTGCTGCCGAGAAAGAAATAACAATTGCTACAATTTCTATACATTGACTCTATGCTTTGCAAAATTTCCAGAGTTGCACAGATACTCATTCATTTGATTTGCTCAACCACCCGCACAGATACTCATTCATTTGATTTGCTCAACCACCCTGCGTTATATACAATGATGGAGCACAGAGAGATGCTATAACTCACACCTCTAACGAGGGGCAGAGCCAAGACCTGCACACTGTAGCCTGGTTCTCACATCTTGTGTCTGTGCAGCTCAGCACAGGGGAGTGGGCTCATAAAGGGGCACATATCTCTCGGTCTTTCAAAATAAGCACGGAAAGAAAAAGTTCCTTTAAAGGGCCTTTGAATCTTGCCCTTTAATATGAGAAAAGTTACAATGTTTTACCCATTAAAAATATATGTGAAGGCTTGTTTATAAAAATAATTCTTCTGAGCTCAAATCTTCTTCCAGAAGATCAATGTCTGTACGGTCCATTGTGCATAATTTAATTCTCCCAGCTGAACATCTTGACACTATATGAACCATGAATGCATGAAATAGGAATTCCAAATGTCCTCCACATGGAGAGAGGCCTTGCAGAGACTTGCGCAGGAAGTTCAAGCGCAGTTTGAAATTAAGTTATGCCTGTTTTTAGTGACTTTTATTATGTGTGGCTAAGGGATTAGCACCCTTCTCAGAATGGGACCCTGAGCGGGAGATGGATGTGTCTGCTCTCTGTGCTTAGGGGCTGCTCACTTCCTGAGCGAGGCAGGCATGTGGAAGCTCATTAAGCTTCTCCCCATTCTCTGAAAGCAACAGGTGAAGAACCAAAGCTTCCTTGGTATGTCATGGCTGGCTTCCTCAACATCTTGACAATAGCACAGGGCATTTGCATGCTCTCTGCAGTACTGGCACATAAGGAGATGAATTGCTACAAGAAGTATTGCCAAAGCTTAAATGAATACTGAAGTCTAGTAACATTATGACTAATGCTTTCGCTACCCTGTATTCAAAATCCATATTGGTGGGTTCATCTTCTAAATATTGTTACTCATTCCGTGAAATCATGCTGAGCTGCCCTGCCTTTAGCTACCAAAGAGAAATAAGGTATAGTAAAGAATAAATAAAGCCCCAAGTTAATGAAGTGAGTATAAGGCAACTGGAAATTTTGAACTCCTTTGGAAAGAGCCAATGACTACCAATGACCAGGACGTTCTGACACTGTCTCTTTTACAGAATTATTTAGACCAAGCACCTACCATCTTAGAAGGAGCACAAGTCACATCCTGAACTAGAGCGAGATGACAGTATCTATTAAATCAAAAATACAATCTGTGATTTCCAGCAAATACTGGGAAGTTACCTGACAGTTTAACAATTACAGAGAAAAGTGTCTCTAGTGACAGGGTTTCTATCAGTTGAGAATTTCTTGTCACTAATTTGTCAGGGTTAGGAAAACAAAAGGAAATATCAGTTACACGAAGTCGAGAACGGACACCTGTGAAATTTCCTAAGGCTTGGGGATGAAGGCACTTACTGAAGAGCCTTCCAGTTGGAAAACCTTCGAAACACTCAGCCTAGGGAGGTCAGGGATATACCAGGAAATGCTTTTTAGGTTGGAGCCCAAATTAAGAAAACATGGTACTAGAACAAATAGTACCGACCGAAATTGGTTTTGTGTGTTTTGGTGAGAAAAACCCCAATACTTTCACGCATAGGTGCCTACTCCTTCTCCATGCTTTCCCCCTATACTACAGCTCGCAGGTTCTTTTCCATGAATGCTGAGTATCATTTTTTTATGTTTGTTTTCAATATCTATGGTTTTCCAATCGTGTGTGTGTGTGTGTGTGAAGGTAAATTATTAAGGGACCGCTGTTATTAACTCTACAATTGACTCTATTAATTTAGGAAGTTACATTTGTAAAGTATGACATGATAAGGAAGTGCTTTTGATGCTGTAGTTCACTGTGGACAGAGAGTGGGCTTTTTCACTAAAAAATATAGTAACAGGACACATCTGAACATCTCTGATACTCATCTGGAAACATTGAAGAGAAAAGCCAGAACAATGTTTGAGTGTCAACCTGGAAGACATAGCTTTCATGTCTGTTAACTAGACCCCATACACACATCAAGTTATTCTAGGTAATACCATATGAGTTCTGAACCCTCCAAAATTCAACAGGTTCTAAAATCATAGCATTTCATGGAACAACTTCAAACAAAAACTTCGTCAAACAATAGAAACAATCCTCACACTGAAACAAGAAATGTTAATTTTAGGATGCTCTAATAGGTATTAGAGAAGGCGTCCAAGCTTTGTAAATTGAACACAATGTGAGGAAAAAAATCTACCTGAATGAGGGACCTACCAAACGGTTCTAGAGTTAAAAGAAAAAAACTTGAAGCAGATTTTCAAGGAGTGACTACAGCTAAGACAGCAGAACTTTAAGCCTTGGCTGTTGCCAGTTTTAAACAATTCAAAGACATATTTCCTAACATATTGGGGTGGTTTAAAAATATTTAAGACCATGGCTTCAAACTAAGCTTGAAGCAATTATTTCAAAAGATAGATAAAAACTTTATGGGAAGAGTGTATGGGTCAAATATTTTAGTAATATGATTTGTACTTTGCAGGGAGAATTAGTGACAGGAAGGGGAAACACAGAACATTTTAGAGGGATTATTGCGGGGAGGGAATCAAAAAAACAGTTGCCTACATGGCAAGATTTATGCCGATGTTAAGACTCTAATTCAGGTCAGAATCTGATAGGTTCTTAAGAATAACTTTAAAAGCAAAGGGAGGCATTTTCAACTTTAAAGAGTTCCTAGGACTTCAAATGAAGTGATTTACATTTACTTAAAGGGCACGGTAGGTTCAATAGTGAATACAGTCCAGCTCGTGATGGCAGACTTAGGCAATACCTCTGCTGATTAACCTAGGTCAGAAGGAGAAAAACATCATATGATCTAACTATGCGTGGTCTACAGAGAAACAAGCACACTAAAGCAAACAAAAACAGACATTTAGTCAACGAAGCAAATTAGTGGTCACAGAGGGGGATGGGGAGGGGCCGGGCCAGTTGCACGAAGGGATCAACTATAGGGAAAGGCTAGAACTGCCTGGGTGACCACGAACTAACTCCACGTCGCCTGGGCAGACGGGGATCACACCTGCACCTCTATGATGCCATGTGCATGAGTAAAAGTAATTAGACACAGAGAAAACACGCATTTCATTTGCCGAGATCCCTGGGAGAGCAGAAAGAACAGCAGGGCATTCCGGGTGTTCACTGCCTCCTCTCCTCCTCCACCTGGGCGCCCCTCTGGGGCCTGGGGGCCGGCGGTGTTTACCTTTATCCCCGGAAGTCCCGGAAGGCCAGGCAGTCCCGGTTCACCCTACACGGGAGAATCACACGCGTTACTGGGTCACAGCATCTGGAGAGAAACATGGACCGTCCCCAGCAGAACTGCTGCTGCGCACAGACACATTCTGCCTACTTTTGAGAAGTTCGGTGAAATTATATTGATCCAGCAATGGGCTGACCATTTTGCAGCTCTTTTGCCCGGGTTTTCCCTCCTCCTGCCTGTTCACTGTTGCTCGCAGTCTTTGCCAGAGGGGAGGAAGAGGAGGGAAACGGAGAGGAAGGCTGCTGTTTCCTCGCCCTGTGCAAAGGCTTTGGAGTTGTCGGTCCCACTGAAGGAGGACGGTTTTGCATCTGCCCCGTCCCTGCCCGCCTGCCCACAGCTCCTGGGAGCTGCCTGTGAACAGATGCTCACATCAAAACAACAGACAGGAAAAGTCTTGCTCACTTAAAAGAACAGTGAGATTTCTTTTCCATTCCTGAATGATGAGACGATAAATGCCTGGTGAAGATTATACTTCACTCCAGCCTGTATTTCTGACAATTGCTGAGTCTGGGTGACCCTGCTTAGCAATTTAGGGCTAATGGGCCTGTGCAGCTGTTGCTGGATACAGGTTTGAGATTAAGTGGCACATTTTGGGTGAGCACACTGGAGTCACACTAAACCTTCTCATTTTCACAGCCTCGTCTGCATTATTTGAAGTGTAAAGGAGAGGGACAGGAAGTTACACTGCCGACACAATCTCCCGAATTCCACGAAAGAGGCACAGAGGAATGATGCCTGGAGAGAACACACACCCGTCGGGGCTGGACCGAGGGGACTGCTGCGTGAAGTGAAAAGGGCCACACCGTTTACTGATGGCCAATGGGAGGGCAACTGTACAGAGAGAGAGGGAATTCAACGAACAATAAAAATGATGGCGGGTAGCCCTTCCCCTCGTCTTCATACTTTAACAGCCCTCATTCCAAGGGAGGTCTGCTCAGTGCAGCCAGACATTTTGTCTTTCATGACTACTTTCAAGGTATGAAGCACCATAACTGGCTCTGGTGTTATCACAAAGCCACTTCAGGCGCTGTTTCTTAACCTGTGTGGTTAAATATAGGAAGTTCAGTGACCGTCCTGCTAATTTAGGTCAGAGGCGCTTCAGGATGCAGAAGGAAAATGAGTCTGGAAGCAGAGATGAGTGTGCGTGGTGAGCAAGAGAACTCGAGACCACTGGCCGAGAATACTCACCCAGCAGATTAACTTTAGGCAGACACCGTTATACATTTGGGTTTTTGAAATTTTTTTCCCTTTTTTCCTTCAATCAATGCATTTAAGATCTCATAAAAGGGGCCTTTATTCATATTTTGTTGGAGATGCTCTTTTATTAAAAAGAGTATAAGGCCCTTGAAAACAGAGTAATGGGCGTTAGAATTGACAACCAACAAAATTAAACATAGTGGCAACAAGTCTGTCGTTTTGCCTGGTTTGAGAAACGTTCTCCCCCAAACTCAGGACACCCTATCTGAAACATGTGTGGAAATATGTAGGCTGGAACACTACGTTGAGTAAGAGTCCCACCACACCAAATTAAAGGACTGTATGACTGCTTGAAAGAAAGATATTTCTATACACATGCACACAGTCATGCATCCATGTTTTCCAGCACGAGGCAGGTGGGTAAGATGCATAAGGAATAGACTTTGAGGTGGAGGGACCTCTTCCAGAGACTCTGAGCACTTACTCGTCCCCTATATCACAGGTGCATTGTGTACGTATATAGGCTGCAACAGTACTTTTTAATGAAAAAGTATTTCAGAAGTTCATACTTCTCAGTCCTTGATTTTTATAAATTTGACTTTTCCAAGCTGACACTTTCTTAAAAGTTGACATGATGAAAGATGATAAAAATTGATTGTTATCCTTTATGGAGTAGCTCTTAAATGTCTTTGGAAGACATTTCTATCTAGATAAAGCCTCTATCTTTATACTATGAAGGCTTATCTTCTGAAATGTCTCCATGACAATCCTTCCTTTAACGTCTCCATTTCTGCCTGTTTCTGTGTAGGAAGATCTGAGTTGAGACTCTGGGCATCTACACAGCCCAAAGCCAGGTCTGGGTTATCATTAAGAATTGGTTGGCTATTCCATTTAAAGAGTATTTATCCAAGTAGATAAAAGTTTACACAGATAACTGCTATTTCTAGTGTTCTTTTAGTTTTCTCCTCCACTCTACTCTCGCTCACAGGAAACTCTGCCATGCTCTCGAAATCAGGACTTTCCTTGCATTCATGTCCCTGGGGCCCGAACTTCTAGATGAAGTTCAACTGTGCAGGTTCCTTCCTGTGGGAGACCTTGTATTTTCACTCCTTTAACATTAGTATTTTCACTCCTTTAAATTAGTAAATATGTTTGGTAAAGCCGTGGACAAGTTAGGAAGGGCAGTATTATGTGATGAAATACAATACCTACTTGATAAATCTACACACTCACTTTACACACTTATCTACACACTGACTCCCGATTCAAGCCGCATGCCACTGTTGAATTTGTTGTTCTAAATCTGCAATGCAGTCATTTTGACTTTATGAATGTTACTCTAAACAGCACACTCTCACCCCGGAAAATACTAGGTATTGGGAAGCAGATCACTGGGCTGCTGTTTCTGTCAGGATGTCCTCTGCTTTTCTGAGACTGTCCCTGACACAGGCGTTTCTGTACTGAGAACCGACAACATGGTCTGTGAGGAGGAGGAAACACACCAGGGAAGATCTCTAGAATTGATTCTCTACTCAGTTCTGCTTGTCAAAAGCTTGGACAGAGTCTATTTTAAAATCCATGTTGGCTAAGTGTTGCCAAATGCAGATATTAAACAAAGGGAGACATAAGAAATGTGGGAAAGTGAGGTTACATCAAAGGGTAGATGCTGGCCTCACTATTAATGAAAAAGCAGCTCATTTCAGAGTACCTGCTCATTATATTGGCTAGAACCTTTTCATAAGCTTCTCTCCATGTGATTTAAAACAGGTAGAAATACAAAGAAAATTCAGTGCTCCCTAGGTCAACCTATACACTTCCAGAAATGAATCTTGATGGTATTTCTAAATTATTCTGTAAGGCAGTGTTTTGTTAAGCAATTGGAACTCAATTAGGACTTTCCATTCTGGAAACAGAGGAACCTATAGGAGCCTAGAGCAAATTTGTTTTGCTTTCTTTTATAAAAAGAACTAACAGTCTTGCAGACATTTCTTTTTGCATATCACAGATTTGGAGAGCAGTTTAAATTTAGTCTTTCATTTTTAAGGACGAAGGAATCTTAAATAAGATCATCTGAAAAGAGGGTTTGTTTTTTCAAACTTAAGCAGACCTGCCGACCAGGGATCTCTGATAACATTACCAATTTCCTATTTCTCACATGAAGATCAGTGGGAAACCTTCAGAATTTACTAGCAAGACTTGCAGAATTCTGCTAGATTCTTTGGAAAGAGTTGACTTTACCTGAAACCGAGTCTGATGAATTGTTACTTTTACTTTTCAGGGCTGAGAGGGGGGCTATTTTTAACTTAGAAAAATGTTGAAAGAACACGAAAGATTTTCTCAAAAATGGCTTTAATCCTAGGTGTTTAAAAAAAAGAAATGATTCTCTCAATGACTTCAAGTATGTGGGAACATTATTTAATTATGTGTTGTATCCAAGTGACTCCAATGGAACTTATTTTCTTTCTCTGTATGCTAATCAGGTCACTTCTATCTTTGTATTCTTCTTTCTTTCTATAACATTAGCTCCTGCTAGACAAAGGTGGAGTCAGGATCTGAAGAGGTTTAACCTAATTGGGAATTCACATTTACTTGTTATCTACACTGCATCTGTTACTGGCCAATCGGACTACACTGGGCATTGATCGCCAGTGCCCAGGTGATAAACTGCTAAGAGTGGTTTCCTGTCCAGGCACAAATGAGACTCTGAGTCTGAATGTGGTCACGGCCTGCCCTCCGCGTGTTCACTGCGGTGAAGCAGAAATGATTTAACAATCAACATATGTACCTACAGATTGATTCTTCAGTGTGATTTGGCAAGTATCTCTAACTAAAATTTAGCTTATAAACACATCTCTCTATGTAACAACTGACTGCACAAAGGTCTGAGCACGTAAACATGTAGGGAAGTATTTGCAATGAAAGGGGAAAGAATGTAATTTTGAAAGGATTGCGCATCCTTCCCTATTGAGACTGTTTAGTAAACACTCATTTCTTCTCAAGAAAGGGAGAAGCATGCGGAGTATCTTTGAACATGCAAGACAAGTTGTTGACATTCCTACTTGATAGATCTTTGTTTGTCTCAAATAGCTGAGCACACACAGACTTTAGCTGGTAAAGCACCCTGATACTGAGACAGAGTGTTTTCACATTTTGACAGGGTCAGCATCAGCCCTTTTAAAATGCAAAACAATCAACAACACTCTGCGTGCAAAGCATGCAAAGATCATCATTCTGCAGTAACTGTTTACACCGTGAGAGAGAAGCAGTGTATGTGGTGAGACAGTACTGCGAACACACTGGAATGCAGACAATACCTTTTGCCCTGGACGACCAGATTCTCCAGGTTCTCCCTGCACAAAGAAAACCAGAGATGAAAAGGATGGTGTTACAAGAATGTCCCCAACCCCTTGGGCCCCTGGACACCTTCATAGAGAAGTCCTGCTCCCCTCTGATCACTACTCTGTTCACTCCACCCCACAAGGCTACTGTCTCATGAGACACAGCTTGTGCACAGATTCACAGTGATTCTTTCCAGAAGAACCAGTCAGACAGGGAGGAGAAGGCGAGACTCTTACTGAAGCGCTATCAGCTCTCCAGTAGAAACTTCCTGCTGTGTTTGGAGGACAATTTCTTCAGAAGAATAGGAGCAGTGTCATAACGGTTAAAATTGGTAAAAGGGAAGAGGAACAGAGACTGAGACGATTCAAAACCATAACTTCTGGGGTATAAGCACATGCAAGGCTATAGTTACCTTAATTCCTGCAGCAGATGATCCAGGGTCACCCTAAAATGAGACCCGACAGATTATTCCACAAGGGTGGGACTAGGAAACACACAAACACAGCCACTGGGAAGGGGGCACCCAAGGGACCTCTTGATCCCTGGGCCTCCCCGTGTGCCGTGAGGCTTCGTGTCAATGTGCCCGTGGCTTCGTGTCAACGATTTGCAAGATCAACAGTGTACCTCCTGAGAACAGGCATTGCCTGTGAACGCCACGTACGTAAGTTCTACAGCCGTTGAAACAAACACAAACACGTAAATACGGATCTCTTCCCTTGGGGTGGGCTTTATCTGAAAGCGATCAATTATACTGTGGGGCTCTGGAATTTGGTTTTCTCTACTTCTGGAACTGATTACTGTCACCAGCTCTCCAGCACTGGAGTTAACCGGCCCTTTGCTCTGCAGACAGCCAGGGATCAGAGGAAGTCAGAGGGTTAATGACGTCCTGTAGGACACAGCCACACAGCAGGTCACTTGTGCTCCTCAGGAAGCCCATACCCCTGAGGACCAGCTCATTCTCTCCAGCATGACACTCATTTCATTGTGACAGTCACCGGAAAGCTACAGGATGATGGATGATTCGTGGGTGACGGGGGCATGTGGGAGATCTGAGAGTAAATCCTGAGACAGAATCTGGTTTTCTCAAAGGCACTGTATTCCCTCTGGATTTCACAGAGTTATGGTTTCTAAAGCAAGTGTATTGGGAATAAGCAGAGAGGGACGCGAGGAAGGGATATGGGAACATGACTGATTTTGGACATGAGGCCATCAAAGGGCCTGGCATGACCAGCTCCTTTCAGCTCCGTTCACATCCCATGAACATGCTGCAGGGAAAGCAGAGAGAGAAAGCAGGCACGTGTGCCCATCGGGAAAACAGAAACAAGGAAGGGAAAGCACAGACGGGTTTTCTCGGTGGTAACACACACACAAAGGGGCCCCTGGTATATGAAGGTGCTCAGGGTTCTCTCTGAGGGACAGAGATCAGCTACACTTGTCTCCCTCCCCAGGCTGGCACCTCCTTTTGCTTCAGGATGAAGTGGCTTTGCCGCAAGCTGCCCTGCACCTACCACCCTAGACTCACGCCCTCCTCACGTTACGGCGTGGCATGGCTCACTTCCTTTTGGGAAACTCATGTTTTCAGTCTATTCCTCAGACACTCAGCCGCAGGTGGGTGGATCTGGGGTCTCTTTCTATCCCAGGCCTGGCCCATAAGTAGTCTCTGCCCCATATGTACTTGGTGAACACGAGAGCACTCTCAAAAAGAAATGTTTTAAGCAGGTCGGCAGTCAAGGGTCAAAATGAAATGAACTTAGCAAGGAGCAAAAGTTTAGAAAGGAGAAGGAGATAATAAATTAGCATATTGAGAAAAGTCATCTATACGTGCATTTCTTTGACATCTGTAATTGTTATTACCCAAGGAAAAATTAAAATACGATGAAACATAAAGAAGACCCCAATAGAATGACAGTGAATTCTCTTCCCAATCATGAATGTCCCAGTGGGTTCCAAATGGGAAGTGAAATAAATGTGGTAATAAAATCAGACTTATTTCTACTTTCACTAAATCAAGCCTGGAATGCCAATGAATCAGATGGGCAATATTATGCACACAAAGACCTTTGTATTCATAAAAGCAATTTTGACTTTGCTAAGGTCTTCTTTCATCCCATTTATACCCCACAAAACTCCCATGAGACAGGGCAGATATTGCTGTTCTCATTTAATAGATGAGGAAATTGAAGCAACTAGAGGTTAAGTGAATCTTGGGCTTCCTAAATTCTACTGGTGTATTCTTTTTTTATTAGAATCAGAAGAGAATCACGGATTTATTTCATTTTGACAAGAGGGCATAAAGGTCAAAGTAACCTTGTAAATAAAAGGAAGTTGCTTGCATTACTGTAGCTAAAAAGCTTTTTCCCCTCCTCGGTGTTTGAATGGAAAATGGCTAGACGATTCACTCGTGAGAATAAGGAAAAGATTGACTTCTCAGAGAAAGTGGACTGAAAGAAAAGAACAGTTTCCTGAAAGACTAATTTATTTGTGGAAACCGGAGCAGTTTCATTTGATGGACAACTATGAGTGAACATTTAGTTCTCGCTTTAAGAACTCAGAACTGTGAAATCTTAAGGAATTTTTTTTATAACTTTTAGAGCAACAAAGCAACTGTTAGAAAGAAAGCATTCCAAAGTTCAACATCTTGGAGGAAAATACCACCAAGAGTGGAAATTCCAGAGTCAGTATGAGTAACTCTCATTCTTCTGAAAGTGGGGTGGGGGGATGGGGTAAAGGGGATTAAATGCAATGAAGGGGATAAAAAGGAAAATATTGGCAAACTTATCGTGCTATATGCAGATGTAAATTGGCTATTATGCATAGCCTAAAGCAAGTTAATGTCAAAAGTCAATATTCCTTCAATAAAAAAGAAAAAAAAAGTGGACTATGCTGTAGCCTCAGACTAAACAACTGTGCCACTAGGATGCACCATATATAAACATATGTGTTCACAGCATGAACAATATTTTCTTTTTCTTTCTATTTAAAAAACATCTAGGCCAGGAAGAGGTGGTCACATTTGGAAAATTTCTCTGTCACTGCATATTCACAGAAGACATGTAAGCAAATGCCTGGTACAGAAAAGAGTTCTACTAGGCAATGAAAATAAGAAGCTATTGAAAGTAAATATGTTCTTAAAAAGGATGTTTATGGAATAACTTTTACTGTCCAACTCTGTGAGGGAGCTTTGGATGTATGCTGGGAACAGAAAAGTTTAGCATCATATAGTTTTTTGTCTTTTGTTTTTCCTTTGATTTTTCTCCAGTGAGTTAGCTGCCCAGTTAAACAAAGGATTTAAATCACGGTGAGGGGTGTGAAAGGGGTTGTAGTGAGCTGAGGAGCATGGAGTAGTTAGCCTAACTCTGCCCACAGAGGAGACTGAAAGGTTGCCCTGGGAAATCACTTCTCAATCAAGGTTTCAGTGGACTGAAGAACAGGATCAGAAGGCGGAGGGGAACAGTGAGAGTGCTGTAAGGTAAGGGTGAAGAGAGAAGACAGGTGCTACAGAAGAGAGGGCCATTACTGATAGGCAGGAGAGCCTCCTGTGTGATTCACAAAGGTCATTTTGACTAGTGCCTCCTAACATGGGGGCAGCTTCTGACAAGCACCAAGGCTTCGAATCAAAGATGCCACCCCTGTAGTGGAAACCAAGAATCAGTGTGCTTACCGGAGTGGAGACTGGGGAGCAAAGAAAATTAAGACATGGACAGGTAATACCAAGAAAGTGAAGGTCAGTGGGGTCAATGGCTAAAAGTGTGACTTGTCAATGACGTGATCAAACCCCTGCTTTCAGAGGGGGAGGAAAGATAAGAAATCCATTTTCATTGTTGATGGTGGGATTAACACTTCCAAGAGCAGAAGACGCCACACATGACTGACACCTGCCTTTGGCAGGCCCTTCGTCAAACTAGAGGCCACAGTCGCTGCTGGCCAGAGAAATCCCAGCCTCCTGTTCTTTACATGCATTTTTATGTGACTAGCCAGGAAAGGCTGAAATTGCTTTACCATCGAAAGGTCTTGAGTTGGATCAAAAGGAAAAAAAAATCCCATGAACCTGAGTCAGTCAATGACGTAACTTACTACATCAATGGCAGAAAAGAGGCATTTTTTGATCTTACATCTCAAACTTGGGCAGTGATGAATGAGTTTTACATACTGAATCCCTGGGCCACGAGATGAGTGTTTCCAACATGCTGGAAACAAATTATATGACAGAAGCAGGAAATGTTTAAAAAACACACCAAAAATTAGACTCCAATTATAGCATACTCGGGATGGACGAGACAGGCCAGGTTACATGTTATGTGTTACAGATTCCAATTTACAATTCCCTTCTTAGGCCCATTGGAAGTTTATAGAAGTGATTTCCGTTCTAACTGAAGCATTTCTTGTACTTCATTTGAGTTGACTAATAAAACTTTTTGATCAAAAAATGTCAAACAAAACATCTAGTTGGTTTCGATTTCCATGTGGTAGGAAAGCTAACATTTACTGAGAGTTTACTAGGTGTGAGTCAGTATGGTAAATGATTTGCATGAATAAAAAATGAAAAAGGACATTCCTTTGAGATGAATCTGGTCTTTTCAAAGTAAAAAAGTTGCTTTGTTATTGGAGAATTATATTTAAAAATGCATGACTAAAGAAACAAGTATTGGCCTACAGTCCCCAAACGATGTTTGAAAAAGATATCTTCGGACACATAAAATTCTCTGTGTCAACCCACACAGGCAAAGCTCAGATGTGATAGTCATGTATTTCACTTCAAAAACCTGCTCTCTGTTGAACAGATTTCCTTTCTTTAAGCAGAGGTTGGCACCTGTGGCCTGAGGGTCTTCTCCACACTTTTTTTTTGTGGCCAACAGCTAGGGGTGGTTTACAACTCTGAATGGTTAAATAAAAAAATCCAGAAGAACAAAAATATTTCATGACAGGTGAAAATGACCTGCAATGAAAATGTCAGTGTCCAGAAATAAAGTTTGATGGGAATATAACCACACTCATTGGTGTACAGATTGTCTCTGCTTACGGTCATGTTACAATGACAGAGTTGAGTAATTGGTACAGAGACCATATGGCCTAAAAAATGGTCCAAACCCTAAAATATTAATTTTCTGACCCTTTACAGGAAATGTTTACTGACTTCTGCTTCTAAGAGAAACCCAGAAAGTTAAGTATCATATTTTGGGTTTATTTATCAGGGGCTGGAACTTCTGACTTTGTGAATAATGGCGACAAATTGTTGGTCTGACTGGTGTTAAACAAATTCATGTCACACTTGATGGCCACAGGTACTCAGAGTGGTCTACTCGGCGGGTCTCCCCTAGTGGTGATTTTGTCTCCCTGGGGACATTTGGCAATGTCTAGAGACAGGTTTGGTTATCCCAACGCCAGGGTGCTGCTGGCATTTAGTGGGCAGAGGACAGAAATGCTGCTAAACATTGATGTCCCCACAAGAACGGTGGCCCCAAATGTCAATAATGCAGAGGCTGAGAAAACCCCAATCTACGGGAGACTGAGAGTCTGCTCTGATGTCTCGACTATTCCTTGAATACAAACACAATGGTTACTTGGTAACATTAATTTATTTCTACCATCCCTGCTATATTTATATTAATATTTATAAGGATGAGGGAGAGATACATTTCCCCTTATTTTACGGGTATGTTTTGATGACTAACCATTATCCATCTGTCCAGTAATATTGTCCAAAGTGGGAATATTCTTATTCTTAACTAACAGCCTAAATGAATAATTATGTTTAAGCACTCAATGAATTAGCTTGATTTTCATTAAAATGTGACTTGTTTCAGTTTCTTAAAAGATCTCTTTAAAAAGTATTCAACCTCAAGCATACATGAACTAAAATATCCTTCCTCTTTCAGAATTGTTTGTAAAGTATGAAACCAAGCAAAAGTTAAATCAACAGACTGAACAGAAAAAAAAAGAGCACCTAGGAAGACTAAAGCAACATTCACACAAACAATGATTTTGAAGAAAAAAAAAATCCAGATTTAGTAACTTTCGGGTTGAGGCCAATTTTCAAGACTGCATTTGTGTCTCTAAACAAGTGATACTAACTTAGTATCTAACTTTTAACCCTCATCCCAGCCCTCTGATGTGTCGTTCCTAAAACTGGGGCAACTGCATCATATACATTTACACCTGCATGAGGGGGGTTGTTACTGGAAATCTCGATGCACATTTTCTATAATTTGTGACATATTGTTTTGCTTTTAAAATTTATAGCTTGGAGCTTGTGAAATAATCCCCTTTCGTCACATTAAGCTACTACTGCTCACCTCTCTCTAATTCCCCCATTTTCATATACAGATTGACAACATTTCTTCCTCACCCAACACTCTCATTTCTCACAACACTCTACCTTTTCGCCTGTGTCTCCTTTTGGGCCACTGTCTCCATCATCTCCCTAAGGGGAAAAAGATATCGGTGACATGAAGCCAAGTCTCTGTTTCATTATTTCAAATTTTCTCTCATAAGCAGCATCTGATAGAATATGTTGTAAATGTTCTACAAAGTTAATACCTGACAGCAACTGGTACAAATAAATGTTAGTATGATGAAAATAGCGGAACAGTATTAAACAACTCCTGAGCGGAACAGAAAATGATCCTTCCTCTAATGGCTCACCCTGGCACTCACTGCCTCCTTCATTCCAATGCTACTCCAGTAGCTCCAGAATGAAGACTCCTGACTTTGCCATCCACCAGCAAGTGCATTGTTCCCGTGTCCCGTGTCCCACCTCGTGCTAGTCCTGCCTCGGACTCCCGCCTCCCTCCCTTCATCCCCAGAGTCTGCAAGGCCCCTTCAAAGGGCACCGTGTGGCCCTCAAAGCCTGAGCCTAAACACTGATTTAGCTGCACCCACATGCTTTCCATTTGTGAAATGAATGTTTTATATAATTTATCAGAAAACTTCTCTTTTTAAGTCATAGTAAAATACATTGGGATGTTGGTGCCTGTTCCCTCATGGACACACCTTCCCAACCTAGAGCAGTGCATTAGGAGAAAAGTCACGTGTTTACTCCCTGGGCTTCGCTTCCCTAAATTCTGAATTCTTTCTGTCCCCCAGCACCTCAGACTGAAAATGTTGTGGACTTTGGAGCCAGAGAGACTGAGCCCAGCTCAGGCACTTACTGGGCAAATGAAATTCTCTTTGTGTCGTGTCTCTCACGTGTAAAGTCAGAGCAGGAATAATCTCTGGGGGTATAAGGAATTGACAACACAATGTGTGCAAAGCGGGGTGAGCACCCCACCAGCAAGAAGGATGCCTTGCTGTTTGCGCACCCCCAGGCCGGAGTG
The DNA here is from genome assembly GCA_004363575.1 of Solenodon paradoxus. Classification (NCBI taxonomy): domain Eukaryota; kingdom Metazoa; phylum Chordata; class Mammalia; order Eulipotyphla; family Solenodontidae; genus Solenodon; species Solenodon paradoxus. Next base: position 114,977 of record RJWH01000998.1, read on the forward strand.
CCCTGCTGTCTTCTAGTTCACGGAAGGTCACTTTTCTATCAGTTAATTTTTCCCTGAAACTATTGTAATGTCGACTGTGGTAGCAGTGAGGAAGGAGACTTAGTTTCTTCCTCCTCATTTTCTTTTCTTGTTTCAAATATGCTCGAAGCTAATACCTGGTGACTCCCTGGGACAGTCACACACTGCTCCCTTTCCCTGAGTTCCTATACAAAGAGCCATCCTGTGGCTGATTAATTTCAAATTAATTGCTATGGACTGGATGAATGTCAAATAAATGTCTGATAATCTGTTATGAGGGTAATTTGCTTAGAAACCCAAAGCATCCTTATAAAAAATTGCCTGGAAATCCCCAATTCAAAGCAAAATGAGCAAATCCCAAATTGAAAACAAAATTGCTCAGTCGACTTGAATCAAAGGGTTTTAGGAGCTGTCCCCTCAGTCTTATTCTCCACTTCAATAAAGGTCTTTTTTCTCTTTCCATTTTATAATAACAAAAATAGGGTTATATTCAAGAAGTCTTCTGGATGACCTTTGGGGACCAGAAGTGATTTTGTAGAAAGAACGCGTTGTGGTAAAGAGTATGCACCATCAGATAACCTGAGAATCGAAAAATAATCAGACATATCCAAATACAGCAGCAAGGACAGGCATCTGAAAAATTTAGCATGTGACACTGTGCTTCACCTTTCCTTATTTTGATTTTTATGGGAATTCTTTGAGTGACAACTTTCAGTATATTTATTGCAGGTAAACACCTGTATTCCTTTAACCCAGTGACCTAGGAATCAGTAGAGAGACAGGTGGATGCTTAAACAGTACTGGAGTGGCATTAGTAAGGAGGTAGGAAAGAAATGTCACAGGCCCAGGGGTTTCAGAAAGCCTGACGTAGAATGTTTACTCTTTCCCCTTTATTTCTTTAAAGCTTCTTACCCAAACTTTTGGGCATACATAATAATTACCTTAATTTCTCATTCCATTCAGTGTGAAAAAAAATTGTCATTTCATCCATCCATCCATCTATCCATCCATTCTTCCACCCACCCATCATCCAACCATCCATCCATCCATCCATCTATCCATCTATCTCTATATCTATCCACCTATCCATCTATCTAGTGCAGTTGGGGTGGGGAGACAAATCATAGTGACAAAATAGAACCATTCTTACCTTTTCACCTCGTTCTCCAGGTTCTCCCTGGGGAAAAGAAGATGGAATGACAAATTAAATTATAAAATATCAAATTTTAGCAAGCCCAAACAAAATCAGATATTGATCATACTTGTTAAGTTACACATGACACATACTATTTTGACAGTATATAGTTTCTATACAAAAACAAATGGTAAGATGAGCTTCCTGGAGAATTAGGTGAGGATATCAAGATCCAACATAAGCTCAGTTCTTTGTTTATAGAGGACTACAGAAATACTGCTATGTTTATCATCCAGAAACAGGCTCTGTGGCTCCAGGAGAACAATGTCTGAGAGGTTTCTTAGTCTGTGACTTTTAAATTCTGCCCAAACTCAGAGACAATAAGGCAGGCTAGTACATCCTTCCATAAAGTCTTTTATTTAAAGCCTCCGTGGTGGATGGATCATTTCAGGGTTGAGCATCCCAGTATAATTCCCCAATCTTCCCTCGCCTAAGAATGCCATGGAGTCCTGAACTTGGAACCCTTCACAATGCTATGGACTCTCCTTAACCTGCTGGTAACCAGCATGGTCTAAATCAGGTGTAACGTGGGAAGCATGAGTCCTTCAGGAAAGAAACCGAAGGGAGCAGATCAGAGTGAGTTTAGGAGAATGTCTTTAAAATGATGACTAGGATAGCAGGAAGCCTAAAATGCAAAATTGCGCTCTGATGATGGGAACCTCAATTTCACCTTACCCAGTAAGAGACAAGCAAATCACACACATTATGCTAATGTTCCCTCATGAAAAAACGCCAGTGAGTGTTGCTATGAGATGAGACTGCTTTGAAAAATGGGTTAATGTGATTATTAGGCTTTAGGAAAACGATAACCCATTCGAGAAGTTGCTTCGGAGGCAACTCTTTCATTCCCTGGTGCTCAGCCTGACCCTTGATTTTCTGAGCTCCTGGCCAACTTTCTCTGCTCCACATGCATCCTGATGGTTGCTAGGCAACAAAGAGTAGCACTGAGAACATGTATGTAGCATCAGCTTCCATCATTCGGCCTGTTAGCATGGAGCAAGAGAGGAAAGATGACAGGAGCATGACTGCGTTCCAGAGACATATCTTCTTTCCTCTCGTGCAGGACAAAGGACAGGTCTATAAAATTTAGGTCTGTCGTAGACATCTGTCAATAGCAATGTGATCTTCCAAATCAGCTGGCAGGCATCTGTGGGCCCAGATACACGCTAGCACAGCTGAGGGGATTAGACGCTGGTTCTGTACTTCAAGGGATGTTCACTCATCAAAGGATTTGGGATTTGTCTGCCTGTTTGGCTTCAACGAAACTGTCACCAATCTTTTTATATTTCAGAGATTCATTTGTTCTTTAACAAACAAAGAAAACTTGCAATCCAAAAAACAAATCCTCACTACATTTTTTCACAATTTAGTAATTCAGAGTACATCCATTTTTAAATTTTAAACATGCCACATCTTTATTCTGCTTTTCACAATGACCTGGGTATGATGTGTAAGTGCTGGAGGTGGTCGAATCTTGAGAAAAGCCTCTCTGGCACTGTGGACACCACCTTTAGTAAGTTTTGTAAATAGTGTGCAAATTTTTTAGGCAGTATGGACATAGCCAATGATTTTATATGCTCACTAAGTGGTAAAATGACAACAGTCATTTGAAATATGGGCTTTCTCCTGTTATTTAACTGTCCTTGAATAAAGATTTGAGACAATCTTATTTGTCTTTCTATATTTTAATGCTAATGAGAATCACAAACATAATTTATTAATTAGTCAGAAAGCTGTAGACTGTAGTCTATCATACTATTGACCAAAAATTCATCTGACTACAACCAGTGGAATATGAAAAAATTATAACAGCTTATTTACAATATTATGAAATTTCTTGTCTCAAGTGGTTTTGCAGGGTTTTATTAGTACTAACCTTTGGCCCTGGTATTCCATCCTGTCCCACTGCTCCAGGCAATCCGGGCTCACCCTCAAAATAAAAAAAAAAGAAAGAATACTAAATAAAACAAATAAAATCAATACATCATGTAGATCCTTAGAAGACATAGTCAACAATGCTCTAGAAACAGAGAAAACAAGTGACCGCTAGTGTAAACACAAAGGTCTATGGATAAGGAACAAAGCATATTAGAGAAAATTTTCCTTGTTTAGACTTTTATCCATTAAGAAAGTTGAAATAACTTCCAAGGAAATGAGTATCTAGCGGCACTAGACACGGAGGCCATGAAGTAAATATCAGTTGAATGAGCACAAGACATCCGAAGGCAGAAGACTCTCTTGATGATGAACTTATAAATTATTTCATCAGCTTAAGAAAATAAAGAATAAATCATTGTGCTTGTTCAACTTAATCAAATGATCATTTCCAAATGGAAATCTTGAACATACACATCTTTAGACACATATTTAATTCATTTAGACACATCTGATGTGAAAGTAAAATGTGAAAATGGCTTTGGTTTCTTTTTCTGATTTCACTGTAAGAACAATTTGAGAGGAATATTCACACTTGTGGCTCATATTCTCAGACTGAACGACAGGCATTTGGAGAAAAAAAACAATGGCTATTAAGTTAGGAAAGTCTCCCACTTTAGAAAGACGAGGATATACACCATTATACCTGTCTTTCTAATTCTGCACCCACAGTTGTTTTCCAAAGAGGGTTCTCTTAAGATGTTCAGAAACAGGAAAGTTTCTCCACTCTCAGTGCTTATATGATCTAGAATTTCATTTTTATTGAAAAACATCCCCAAAGCCAGTGAAGTGGGGTTCTCAGCCACCTTTCTATTAGGGGTAATGCTGTTCCTTACTTGGTTTAAAAAGGTGGCCTTTTTTGTTTAGACCAGCTTTAGGCTCACAGTGAGCTTCGTTGATTTTTCAAAATGCTTTCTGAGTCTCCTGGAGGGAAGGGACTGTACTGTTTTTATATTTGTGCTCTCAGCTTCCAAAATCTCTCCCTCCGTAATAACAGTGCTACTCTTAACTGTCAGGGCCTTTATATCTATGAACTCACTTCAGTCTCACAAGTTTCGGTGAGGCAAGTACTATCTTTATCTCTATTTACCAGATGAAGTGAGGTTAAGGATTTTTCCAAATTTATACAACTCTCCATCTGGCCAAGATGAGCTAGACTCACTGCTGGGTGAATGAATTCATCTAGAAATTGGGAGACAGTGGTGATACATAGCTATCCTCATGAACATTTGGTTCAGACTCCCCATTTATGCATAACCATCCAGAATGTATAGAAATCTGAATTAAATATAACATATAAAGGTGATTTATGGACACCTACTCCAGAAAGCAAGCAAAGAGAAACAGCATCTTTCTAGCAGAGCCAAACTGTTTCACAATGAAAACTAGATAGCGAGCAAATCCTTCAAAAACATTTTGCTAGTACACTGTGTTATTAGAATTGTTAAAATCTTCACCTCCTGGAAGGAAGTCTGCTTCTTATCTAGAGTTACACTATAATTGTAACTCTTACAACTTTCCTTAGTAAAATGACAAGAAATGTTGACTTAGAATAAAGATGGCCAGTCTAAAAAATTTTTGATATTCCAGTTATACATAACAAAGAGCAAAAACTGGGAAACAGTCCCTGCAAGAGGACTCTCATTTCCTATGCAACCAGAAAAAGAGATATCAAGTCTGCTTTCTTCAAAGAATTGACAGCAGGCTGCACTAATATCATAACTCATGGTTTAATGCAAACAAGAGATGCTTCCAGGGAACAATACAAACTTTGTTGAGACTTTCAAAGAATAACCATGGTAGCCAGAATTATTCAAAAAAAAGGAAAGTGGTTAAGCCCTTGGAACCAGACAAAATGCATGCTGAGGTTTTGAAGGAAGGAAGAGAATCGTTGCTTAGGTATCTGCATAACATTCTCCTTAATATATGAACATCTAGGGACCAAGACGTGATCCCTTTTATTCTTTGATTTTATATATTATTAAAATAATCTTTTCACATAAAAGGAAACAAAAAAAATGTACCCACAATCCCATCATTCTCTAATAATTATTTTCACGGTGTCTTGCTTTCTTCTAGTGTTCTTAATCGATGCTGACATATTTTCAAGCACTTGTAAGCTTATTACCTCGTTGGATATTCTGATTGTTATTATTTCATAGTGCACATCTGTTTTAAGCGGTATCGTGACTGTCTTGTGAAAAACTTGATCATCATCTATCAAAGTTGGGTATGATCACCTGTTTAATCTGCCCCCCACTGTTGACTACTTAGCCTGCTACTAATTTTTGCTATTAAAATGAAACTAAACACCTTGTCGATATTTCTAAAGTGCTTTTCAAAAGGGCTCTGAGTTGTTTCAGCTTGTACAGGCACACACTGCTACCTTTTCTCAATTCCATCAGCACCAGAATTCACAATGTCAAGCATGTGGCAGTTACTCAGTTACCTTGGTCGCGTGCAAGGTTAAGTATTTTTTCATGTATTTAGAACTTCATTAGGGACCTTGTGAAAATGTGAAGCTAAAACGTGAAAAGAACTGTCTCCTGAACAAATGGAGGGAGGATGAAAGAGGGAAAATGGGTCTCCAGGTGTTTGAGGAGACCCCTTCCCCGCTTGGTCTCTCTTCGCTATTGCGGCTCAGGTGGGGGAGCAGCAGCCCACGCTGCTGGGTTATAAGTGACACTGTCACTTAAGGTCCCGACCCCTCTTAGAGTATATACCCTCGGCCTCACCTGCCTCATGAAACACTCTGATATCTGCTCTTCCCCATGCACAAGCCTCACAACTAGTGATACCTGAGTTGAAAGGAACACGTCTGCCATTCTTAACAGAAACACACTCAGAAGAAGAAAGTCTCCTTTGCAGAGACAATTCCTGCGAGGAGACAGATGGCCTGCCAGACCCAGTCCTCCATTCTCCAAAGTCTCCTCTGTGGAGCAACTTGGGTCTAAAGCACTCCTGCATTTTATGAGGTTTCCTTTGTGCTGATTTTAGCGTGCTGTGGGGAAGAGGCTGCATGAAGCCTCCAGTGTGATGCGGCTTCCACCTCTGGACCCATGACTCGGTTTTTCTTTCACACAGTGTGTGTGTGTGTGTGTGTGTGTGTGTGTGTGTGTGTGTGTGTGTGCGTGTATATCAGAAGCTTGCTTTCTCTCAGCTGCATGGCTAAGATTTAGTAGGATTATTTTTTTACATAGAAACTTAGAAAATTTTATTCAACTTCAGACACCCACATATTATTATTACTATTTGTCATTGGACTAAAGATATCACTGGTGACATCTGCTTAAACGTGGCCCAGTCCCAGTTTCATAGGTTATGGGAATCTAAGGCCTGCTCTGCGGGCCCAGCTGGAGTTCTGTGTGTCTGCCCCAGACCACTTCAGTCAGCTCAGTCAGTCCCTAATTCTTTCTCTATTTCTTTACTGCAAGCACAGGAGGTTTAGGGAGGTAGAAACCCCTGGGCCTAGCTATCCGGTCTGGCTCTGCACCACAGACCCTGCACCCCTGTAAGAGACTTTTGCCTTGTTGATCTAATCAGCAGACTCCCTCCACCAAGTTAGAATCTTTGTCTACTATTGGTCATATGAATGTAAACAAGTAGAAAAGTAGACAGATCTATCAGCCAGGAATGTAATAAAACTATTTCATTTCAGATAATTTAATGAAATGAGTCTTAAACAGATTCAAAGAACAGTTACACTAAACCTTCACTATGCTTTTTTTTAAAGGACTCATGCCTAGAAATAAAAGAAAACACGAGTCTTCTATTAATCGTATTATAGTGTATGGACTATTCCCATCATAAGTTTGCTGGTTAACATTTTTTATTTTACTTCTCTGTACTGCTAATGTAGACAGATAGGCACAAAATAGGATTAGAGAAAAGAAAATCAAATACAAAGAAATGTTAAGAATTCAGGGGTCACGGGAAATTACTGAATTGAGTTAATCTTGAAATTTATATAAAGGAGAAGAGCTGTCTCTTGAGCACACCTCCACAGGGTGAAGGTCTGGGAAGGCCCTCACCAACACACACGAGGTGAACTCCTCCCTTCTCTTCCAACCAGCCCTATTGGTCAGGAGGACGGCTCTGCCCGACTCCCACCAATAGGTGCTCCAGCAGCCCACAGTTTAGGGGTGTCCACACAGACAGCAGTTCTTGGGTCCTAAGTGTCTGGGGTGTGAGCTAGAAGCAGGGAGACCTGGGTTGGCAAAGGTATGTCTCCTGGCCCCACAGAGTCCTCATTGTGTGGGGAGGGTCCCATCTCAAGAGGGACAAAGTAAGCAAGAAGAAGGCACTGCCTGCTCGGGTGTAAGGGAAACTCTCTTCCCTATTTCTTTTTAAAATAATGTAGAAATGTACAAAAGTGAGAAAAAAAAAAAAAGCCAGAAAGCAATTGTTCTCTGTGTAGACACTAAAAACAAACAAACACCCCCAGCACCCCCCATAATTAAGAACAAAGGCTTATGCTTTAGGAAGACTATATCAAAATGGATGGGAAGTGGATGAGTTTCTTAGAACTGGGATGAGTCAAAGACAGCACAGTTGTTTAGCTCCTGGGTGTTAACATCCATCACTTCTCAAGGAGACAAGCAGTCTACACTCTCATGTGATTGGATAGCTAGAAAGTAAACACAGTGGTAGCAGCCAATCAGCATCTGACATTCACCTAACAAGGGGAAATGGACAGGGCGAGGCAGTGACCTCTAAGTACCCAATCACCAGGGAGCTCAAAAGTCTCCTTGGATGTTTGGAGAGAGAATCATTCACTTTCTCGATGCAGGTAGGAAAGAGCTGAAGCTCTAAGTGACAACTTAGAGAGCAGGAGCCCAACGTGGCAAATGGAAGACAGGAGGAAGAGAAAAAGAGCTTGGGCTCTTCATGGTGAGGTCCATTTCCCAGAGCAGAACAAGGCTAAAGTGTGCAGTGTGCTGAACTTTCAAGCTACATGACTCATAAAAACTTTTATTTTTAAAAGTGGTTCTATGAAGTAGTGGTTCTCAAAAGAGAGGGAGAAAGGGGGATGGGAAGTCAGGTAAAGGAGCCACCTGGAGGACAGTGGAGGACAATGGATGGAAACTAGACTATGGGTGGTGAAGGTAAGGAAGCAAATACAGGTGTTGATTTATAATGCTGTCACTGAGCCTCTACACTCTTGTTAGCTGGTGCTACTTCAATACAAAAAATAAAAAAAAGAATAAAAACAAACACTGAATCTATTAATGATTTTTGCAACATGCTGTGTGCCCTTGATACTATATCCATTTTTTAAAAGTTTTAAAACCCAGCTAATTATTTCTTTCTTCTGGTATAGTTCTTAATAATAAGTCTCTATATATAATTTGAATGATATATTTTTCTTTTTTCTTGGAAAGATAATGTCTCTAGTTATTTAAAGAATTGTTAAATGATTACATCTAGTTGGGAAAATTTGAAAGATCAGTGGAGAGTGATACAAAGAGATAATAGTTCTTTCAACATTCATTTATAAACCCAGGTGGTTTCTGATTACAGTGTGATTAGTATCTCCAATTCAGAGAGGAAAATAGTTCATTTTTGCTTAATAATGTCTTTGAATAAAGTTGTCTTTATTACTACCTTTATTTTTTATGACTAGACTTTGAGGTAAATATTATAATCCTCATTTGAAAAATGAAGAAAGTAAAACTCAGAGAAGGCAGTAACTTGTCCAGGTCACTCAAACACTGCAGAGCAGAGCTGCTGAGAGGTCTGAGTATAAAATCTCCCCCTCTGAACAGTGGGGCCAACTCTCCTGCGTGAGAAGACTCGTGTCTTTAAGTTTAACTGTGTCAGAAGCACCTACGGGACCCTCAGGGAAACACAGACACGAGCGACATAAGGCCATTCAGAGGACCAGGGGCCACGAATATGATGGTGGTCCCAACGGCTATACCATACTGCTAGGTTTGTACAATCACACTCTGTGATGCTGGAAATGAAATTGCCTAACAACACATATCTCAGAAGTGTATTTACCCTCTCTGTGTCATTTCCTCATTAATAAAATGGAGATAATAATAGTGCATACTTCATAGGACCTCTGTGAGGACTAAGTCAATCTAACACACACACACACACACACATACACACACACACACACACACACACACACAACACCAAGGACAGTGCCTGACCATGTGTCAATGTGGAATGAATGTAAGCAGTTATTCTCATCATTTTTAAACATGAATTTTCTGTTGTCTGTCCTGGGTAGAGAAACTAGAGAAGAAGTTCAATTTCTCAGACACAGATGCTGTCTCACCGTTGGATAATGGTTACTATTTCTTTGGCACTGTGGTCTGGTATTGAATGGATGGACTTCAGTAGATGTTACCCTCTTGCCACTGAGTAATCATACCTAAGACTACAAGAACAGGCTGCGTGGCTAATCATTGATTTCATATTTTGGTGGAGAAAAATAGTCCACAATGAATACAAAATTTTTATCATGGCTAAAAATCTCAAGGCCAAGGTTGTCTGTTATTTTATTTGTAAGTAGTGCAACATCATGAGAGTTTCTCTTCCCTTTGCCAACTCACCTTCATTGTTTAAGTGTCAACTATAGTCACCTGTTGAGGGAGACGTTCCTTGACCTCCCCACCAGCCCCCTGCCAGGATACCTTGCGTTTCTTGGCTACAGTCTTCATAGCATTGCGATTTAGTGCGTTTTTAGTATAACCTCATTTAATGTCCCTCTCCCCTAAGAGATTGGAAATTCCATGGAGGCAGAGACAGCTGTCGTCTCAGGACTCAGATGGTGTTAGTACTTAGCAGTAAGGGCTGAGTCAGTATTTGTTGAATGGATGATGAAAGAAATCAATAAGTCATCAATGAATACATTTAAGAAAATGTTTTTTTTTTCTTTTTCAACCTTAATTACATTGTTTTAAACCTATATCATTACAATTTTTCATTGGAGTAACATTGGTTTCTAACATCATAGAGATTTCAGATGTGCAGCATTATAAATCTGTTTCTCTATATAATACATTGTCTCTATAGAAAGCCTAGTTTCCATCTACCACCATATAGTTGGCACCTCTGCCCACCTCCAAGGAAAGTTTTCTGTAAAAAATAAAAGCAAACTCTGCTAGACAAGCTGTGCAATTTAATCAGATCTAGTAAATCAGCATTTTTGTGACCTTTTCTATGAAAGATAGGTTCTTTTCCATTCAAATGAAAAATAAATGGAGCTGGGTTATAATTCACTCAAATAGCTTTGCTTTTTTGTTTTGCAATCACCCATGAACACCTTTCCCTCCTCGGGCTCTTCCCCACCCATCTTTCCCTCAACTTTTTACTCTCCCTCTACCAGTATTTCCACTTAGAAGCACAATTACATTTTATCATCACATGCTTTAATGATAGGGGAGAAATTGGTTTAAAAAACTCCCTCTAATTGTTTTATTTCAAGTCAGCATAGCATTAAATTAAACCTCTTTCCACCTTTTATTCCACTTAGAATCGATTATATAAAGATCACAGCTATATTTTGTTCCACTCAAGTAAAATCAAGTGAAAAGCAGTTTTCAGAGTAAGCTGGTATATGAAAATGTTTGAGAATATAGGACTCATACTCCAGGGTGCCGTGGTTTGACTATAAAAATAATTATAATAGGAAAATGATGAGCTTTCCTTGAGAAAAAGAAAATGAATCTTATTATTACAGTTACTGGAGAAAAACAGTATGTTTGAATTCTAATGTATATAATTACACTGTTCAAGAGATAGAAAAATAAACGAAATAATGTAATTCTTAGTTTTAAGCCCAAAAAGGATTGAATTGCTGCAAGATACTTTCCCAGAACTATCACTGAATCTGGGACAGAAATCAATCACTTCCTTTATTCTGCATATCTTCAAGTTTAAAACTGGAGAGTCATAATTAGGTGAGTGATCATCAGGTAAATACTGCTCGGGGAAAATTTTACCCAAACTAACCAGAAGACGAGAAGAACTATCACATATTCAAACCCTTCAGGAGTTTAATTCAGGATTCATAATGACGGAGTCAAGGCCATTATGAGTCAAGGCAGCAAAGAAAAAGACTGGATTTTGTGGTTACAGTAAGTGAAACAGGAATGAAAAATACTGAGGTCTACCTAGAGCCCACTGACTAGAATTGACTAAGCGACTGACCTTTGGAAGTCTGAGAGCTTTAATTTATCTGCTCTCTAAATATACCTAGAATAAAAACGCCACTCAAGTGTGCTGTGAGGATTAATGTCAGGGAAGAACTGACAGATCCATGGATAAAAGATGAAAAGGATGTCTAAATACCATAACTCTAAGCTCATTAAAGTTTAATATTACTTAAATACCACCTCACTATCTGGGATAGATTCATAGATGATTCACAATTATCAATTTTTTAATATATGTCATATTTTGATGTTTTAAAAAATAAATTCCAGAAGACACCTAAAAATACGTGAAACAACATCATCTGTTATTCATCTTTCACTTTGGAAACAATCCCTGTGACTTGCTTCGAAAAAATAATTGGTTTTTAATCCTGAGTATCTCTAAACTTTCATAGTGACAAAGAGGCAAGGATGTGATCTAAGAGTCACACAAATTAGATGCCCATGGTACCCTGTCTCTGCCTCCACATCTCCCCTACATGGCGTTTGCACAGCTGGGGCGTCTTGAGATTCAGACACATCGTCATGATGACGACTTGCTCTACAGATGACAATGTGAAAATGTAGAAAGAGAAGAAAAATGCAGGGTTCTAATAATACCTATTAAGAGTTCAGATTTTTGATGTTCACACACATAAATAAGCAAAGAAAAAATTGGAAGGAGACAGAGAGACTAAAAGACACACAGAGCAGAGAGAGAGATAGGTATGATGGAGAACATACAGAATGCTGACTCTTATCATTCAGCCGACAAGTTCTCTTCATGAGAATTACACGTGTGTGTGTGTGTGTGTGTGTGTGTCCAACACAAGTCAGCCAGAGACAAAGAGGACAACATTTCATACTTTTAGGTAAGACCTTAATGTTCATCTACCCTCTTGCTTTGACTTTGGAAATAGATCCGAATTAAGGACAGAACCATTTTCAGAGTTGGGAACAGAGGAGGCTAGAAGCTAGTTAAATTGAGATGAGATGTGGGTGACCTTTTTGTGGACAAACACTGCCTTTTAGAGATTGAGAGATCAGTTAGCACACCTCTCCTGTTTTACAGGTGAAGCCCCCTTGAGCCCAGAGAGAAAAGGGTCTTTCAAAGACTGCCCACAAGGTGGGCGAGCTTCTGACTCCAGGACAGACTGTCTACAAGACTCTGTCCTGATGACAGCTTCTGAAATCTGGTGAGATGTGTCTTCTTCTTTCCCATATGTGGTACTTACATCCCAAAGACCTATTTGGGGTGTCGGGACAGGGAGGAGAGAGCCAGGGGAAAGAGAAACACTTTCCCTGCAAGTGTCTTTGTGCATTTGGTTTCTTCCTATAGTGACTTCAACTGGCTTCTGCTCCCTGCTTGAGGGTGAGCCTCGGGCTCCTTCTGAAACCCTCAGCATGTGGTCACATCACTCCATGTACTGGGTAACATTGATGAGATAGTGTTTGCTTTAGAGACATTATCTAGATGATACTGCAAGGTCTATATCTGCATTTTCCATCTAAGTCTTAGAAGTGTTAACCAAGAGGTCCAAGGAGGACAGGACTGGAAACACTCTTCCAGCCAGTGCAGCCCTCCCCTCCCCACCCCACGCCCTCTTCTTCACGGAAGGGAAGGGTGCTCGGTAGCCCTTCACAGACTGTGAAACCAGGAGGTAGGTGGGAGCTTAACGCCATGTGACTGCTTATGTAAGTCTCTTCCCTACTAGGACTAAAGACTGGGAGTCCATTTCCATAAATATGCAGATTAGCAATCAAGGTGACCACAATAAAGTTATTGCAGGGCCCTGCAGCCACACGGATGTGGCCCCTGGACATAGTCCACACACATCCCAGGGACTCAGATTCCAGACCCCCAGCTGGGGGTGAGGGGATAAGCACAATAAACAAGCTAATAAATATAAAGTTCTTTCTAAAAAAAAACCAAAACAAAACAAAGCACCCCAGCTATTTCAAAATGTATTGGCCAAAGCTCATCATCAATTCTATTAGTCTGAAGGGATGATAAATGCTATTGTGGGAAAACAAAATATTTTCTTAAAGCAGTTTCTTTTTCTTTTCTTTTTTTTATAAGAGAAAAGTCTTTTTATTTTCTAGTTTCTATTTGCCATGTTTCCGATGGCTTAAAAAAATCATATATTATATACTTCCTCAACCAGAGTCTGAAAGCTATTTTCTAAGCATCAAAAATACTCCCCTGGAAAAAGCAAAATTGTAATGTGGAAAAATGTGTTTTCTCAAGATAGTTTAAAGATACTAAGATGCATTTAAAAGTTATTATGTCATCATAAACTCTCTTCTTAGAAAAACAAATTCTAGAGAGTTAAGGAACATTTCATATACGCTAAGGATAGAATTATTATTCTATTTCCAACTTTGTTTTTATTGTCTAAATGATCGGCTGTCTCAGTGTCAGGGACTCATATTTTTTGTCTTTTATTTTCCTTAAGATGACATAACAGAGTACAAATGTTAGAAACGATTGGATTAACAGAAACTCCATACACAACATTTTAGGTTAAGCTCTATGGACTCAGTAAAACGATCTTAAGTACATTTTGCTGACACCTTCAAAAAAGTATAAAATCATTCAGCTTCCCTGGGTTTTATAGAAAAAAAAATGTCACAAAGATGTATAACAAGACATAAAATTGCAAATATTAACTGTCATTTCCTTGAAATAAAATTTAAACATGGTGACTAGGACAAGAAAATGTCACATTCCTTGTTCTCCTGAGGAAATTGCATGTTTCTCTATGAAAAGAAAGCTATGAAGTCTTCGTGAGCACACACGTGTCAGTTTTTAAGTTGCTTGGCTTCAGGTTAAAGGTTTCTTATAAATTTTCATGATTGTCTAAGTTAAAGAGAAGAACAAGGAAGAAAAAGCAGACCATAAACCTTAGAATTGTTGACTATATTCATCTTTTGTCCTTTTTAAATATTATCTTGGCATATACTTTTCAAGTCCATCTTAGAATGAATACGTCTCACAGTTTTGTGTGTTTGCCTCCGAGATCGGAAATGTTCTAAACAGCAAGTTAATCTGTCTTTTCTGGGATTTGTGAAGCAAAGAGATGTGTGGTGTGCGGAGCAGAAAAAGAGGCCAGAGTAGGAGCAGTTAACTGCTGAGGAGTGTGTGACGTCTGGGCTGTGAACAAAAGGGTGTCATAATTTCACTTGGGAACTGAGTACTTGCACAAACAAGAGAGTGTCTTTTAAGACATCCATCAGTCTAACGTGCAGCATTTTGCTACAACATGAAGGAAAAATTTAAGAGTAGTGTCAAACACTGTTAAAGGACTTGTTGCTGACTACTCATTCAATCATCACATTGAGCCGAGTTGGTAGGAACGGCTAGTGTGTCCTGCTAACAGATGAGGAAACAGGCCAGGGAGTTTAAAGATTTTGTCAAAATGCAGTGAACTCATGCGCTCAGCCATTCAGTATGTCTTAAATTTGATTGTTAAAAGTAAAAAAAAAAAAAATGGTCAAGATGGAAAAGGGCTGGGAGGAGGTTTTTTTCTGTGAGTAAGAGTTGGGCTCCTTAGGATTCTGAGTGCTTAGATTTAAAAGCCTCTGGGAAGACAAGCTGATTTCAAAGGGCCAGTCCAAAAGCTCCATGGGAGACAGGAAAGTCCCCAGCTCAGCCCCCTGGCTCCGAGGTGTCTGGCCCAGCCAGGGGTTTTGTCAGCCACCAACAGGCTTTCCTGGCCTCTGGAGGTTCCAGAGTGAAGAGAGAGACCCTTGGGGGCCTCAGAGAAAGCAGACCCACCTGTGGGGCAATGCCAGCTGCTGTGTCCAGCTAGTAAGTCTGCTACAGGGATAAGTGTGCATATGTACACACATGTCTATGTCAAGTTGCGTGCTTGCATTTGCTTTGTTTTAGCCTAATCCCTCCCCTCACTATTAACAGTATAAAAAAAAAAAAAATGTACCGGCAGAAGTTGGCGAGTCTAATTCTCAGTTTTGATTAACTATGAAAAGAGCTCACTTCTGAACCAGAAGATTCCAACAGATCCGTCTGTAAATAGGACTTTTGCTAACCAAAGAAACAGAACAGACTAGACAAGAAGAAACCAGCGAGTGCCTTTTGTTTATCACACTTACTATTAGACAGAGCATTCCCCCCAATTCCACATAGATTTTTGTGAAAGCTAAAGCTGGATCTCATGCATAACTTCTCCAAACGAAGCGGAACATTTTCTAAGAGTTTCTGACTACATAATGTATCTTGAAAAATCAAGCCAATTTGATGATGTGCACGATAATTTTCCTGTATCTCAAAGTCTATATGTAGTGTTTTTATAAACAAGTAAAATACTATTAACACTTCTGACTAGAATAGTTTGGTGACTTTGATCCTGTTCAAATCATCAAAAATACCACTTTCTATAGAACTCACCTTTTGCCCATTCAGACCCGGGATTCCAGGTGCTCCAATTGAACCCTAAGGAGACACATGAGTAAGTTAATTGACATGATCACAAAACACTTCACTTCTAATTTTGCATGTATTAGTTATGTCAGCCATTACTTGGCTAAAACAGGTCTGGGAGGCTGTTTTCCAGACATTATCCACTGTGTTCAAATATTTAATAATGTAAGCAGAGTCATTAAGCTTTCCCAGAAACTAAGGAGTTAACATTTAACCATATTTCTAAATACCCACTTTTTTAAAAGAAATTCACATCATAAATTGAGGTATCAGAAGGCTCACAGCTCTAAATTTGGGTGCCTTTAAGAAATAAATAAACTTAGTTCCATCTGGAAAAAGTCTAGCAGTAGCAATAACTCTTGCATTTCAGGAGTTGAAATATCATAAAGCAAAAGATTATAAAAATAACAACTATTTGTTCCACAGTCAAATAAGGGAGCCCTGTTATAAACTCACATGTATGGTACTGGAACCATTTCCCCTGGATATTCAGGGAATCTATTTAAGCCATGTGAGGGCGAACCTCTTCCCTGTCTTCCCAACAGGCTAGAAAAAGGCATTAGGATTGTTAAACTATTGGCTAGGAACAATATAACTCTATACAGCTGTGTTGAGTGTGTGCGTGTGTGTGTACATGAGCTTGGACATGTGTGCACACATGGGTGATTACCAATGTTGGGAATAGGTGAGGTGAACTGAAAAAAACAAAGCTAATTATTATGTGAGAAATTCTATGACATTTAGCTGGATACTGAAATATTAGCAAATGTTTCACGATCGTGATGTCAGTTCTCTCCCCACCACCCCTGCCCTTTTAGGCTCTGGGGAAACCATTTTTAAATAAAACATGCCTATTCTTTGTCTAGCACTAACAAATAGATGTTTTCTTAGCAGAGGTGTATTTGATTTCTTCAGTGTTTAAAAGTAGCGATTATTCATCGGTTATACAGCTCTAGAAAATAAAGTCCATTAAAATAATCATCTAGACAAACAAGGTGAGCTGCCAGTCCCTCCAGCTGTCTGGGGTGACACTGATGGTCATTAAAGGACTTCCAGAGGCCTGCGGCAGTGCTTGCATCCTGGCCGCGTGTGGATTAGGATAGCTTTACAATTTCACACCATGCTTAATAGAGACATGACTGCGAAGGACAAAGTGTTCCCACACACAAGTTGTCTCGCAATTCATTGGCTTTTACTTGGTTTGCAGGATTATGTTTCAACAGATGCCACATGCCCATTGCTTTGGGGGATAAATGCTCTCTCTCTGATGGATTCCAAAGATAAAGAATAATCGCTTTTCCACCTGTTGCAATGCAATTGTTTTCTTTCGTTTTCTGCAGGTTAAATATCCTCTTTCCCACCTAGTGGGAAGGGAGGTGTCATGGGGAATGGGGACTTAGTGATATTTTGTTGGCAAAGGGCCATAGATCTGCTATTGATATATTTTCTACTGGAGTATTGGTGTAATTTGGGAAGTGCTGGAACCTTCTCCATCAGCATGTAATGGCCAATTCCGATGACTATGGGTAATGTTGAGATGGCAATCATGGGGTGCTTTTTCGGTTATCTCAACAAAGGAAGACACAAGTGGATGCCCCAAACACGGTCCACCCAGCCTTTGTTCTGATCAGATCGATCTGTATGGCCACTTGGCGAGTGGACAGCGGAGCAAGGCCACGCACTGACTTTGCAATGGCAGGTGACCTTTCACATTCTAAGTCACATGACAGTGTTTTGCCAGTATTTGAATAAAGAAGTCACTAGCCTGCAAGTTGGGCAAACAGCTTAAAATGAGTCTGCTCTGGATTTACTGGACTTTCCACAACAGAATCCATTAGAAACAAATGGCTCCCAGTATAGGACTATTTTCAGAAAGCAGACGCTTCAGCAGGGCTTCCAGTAGCTAATTCCATTCACCTCTCAGGTTTCCCTGGAGTAATTGCCTTCACAGCCTTGCTGATACTCTACCTTTTGTCCTGGAGGCCCCAGAGGACCCTAAACAAAGAAAAACAATTCAATTAACATCATTCTGTAACCACTTAAATGTGAATGACCAATTAAAACTACCCTATTCTGTAAGGCTGGCTCTACTGAAACAAACATGATGATGTTCTGCACATCAAAGGAACATGGGACCTTTCAGCTGGCAGCACATAATGGGTCTTTTTTCCTTAATTCTCTTTTGGAGAACAGGAAATGTGTCCAATTGACTTGCATAAGAAAGATGTCTACAAATGAGTGAGTGCCAAGGTCAAACAAGGGAGTGCCAAGGTCAACAGTGGCAGCAGCCTAGAAAACAAAAGATGCTGTCAGTTGTCACTTAAACTATCAAAGGGAGGGGTTGGGGTGGGGTTACAATATTTAGGAAGGTGAATATTTACATATAAAATGAAATACAAAGTGGAAATGTAGCAAGTTCTGAGATTTAGCAGTTTTTCGCCCACGAAGTCCCTGTTGGGATTCTGTTGGCTTTACTGAGAACAGTGTGCCACTTTTGGGGTGAGAAAAATGCACCAAGAGGAACAGCTATCGTTCTGATTATTTTGTGTCTGTTTTTAAACATATATATTAAGCCCTTTTCTTCCAAACCTTTAAAATAACTTTTTATTTTAGTACATTTTCACCAAGTTATCTCTATCACAAAGTTATACTCTGTCATTTCATGTTGAAAGCTCTTGATGCCATCGCAGTGGACTGATTTTCAGTGCGCGACCCTTCAGTGCTCAGTACTCACATTCATCCTCTGTGACATGAAATGCTGTGCTGGTGGTGACTTGGAGAAGGAGGTGCACACGTGTAGCTTTTTTTAATTAAAAATACGCAAGATTTAGGAACATTCAGACTTCCTCGTGAATTAATTTTGTTACCTTCACAGAAAAACCAGCCGTTTCTGATATAATCAGCTTGTGGTTACTGACACTATCACCTTTCTATATTCTGATTGGATCCACTCAACTAATTAACTTCTTAAAGAGCCTGTTAAGAGATATACTCGTGTGGTCATTCTCCTGACCTCTCTCGCTCCTATTTAAAATTCTCCCTACTTTAGATCTTGCAGGGAAAATAGGGGTGAACAGGTATAAATTCCCAGGACATTATGTCTCTCATCAATTCTAGCCCATGAAGCCCCTCGCTCAGAGGAAGAAGAGGCTCTGCCAGGCAAATACATCCAGTAGACTCTGGAATCCAGCTTTCCCTCTGCCCGCAGGGATCTTTCTCAATCAATTTTCCCTGCATCTGAATCACAGCCTCCGATGCACTGTTCTGTCCCCTCATTACATAAACATGTGTAATCATTTCCCCACTTGGGTGTATTGTTTGGGAAGTTAACACTAATGCAAAGGAAAGGCAGAGTTTTATCAATGTCGATGATTCCATTAGTCCCAGTGTCTCCAGAGCCTTTCACTTCTTACAATGTTGATGTTAGAAAGGAAATCACATAACAAAAAGTACATTAATGCAATGTTTAGATTGAGAATGTATATGTTCAATTCTAAAGGTTTCCTTCCCATTCTAAATCTAATGTTGCCACTTAAGACAAAAAAATTGTTCACTAAAATTGGATATTTCATTACATTCACATGTAACCCTGAAAAGGAATATTTCAGATGAAACGAGAGCAAATTTTCAATCAGGCGTTTTAACTAGAGACAGAGCTAGTATTTTAAAATTTGGTCTTTGTTGCTTATACAACATTAAATGGAAGACTTAGAAAGACAACTCATGTCTCTGAAATCCATGAAATCATGTAAGCTGTATATTTTAACACACTATTTAATGAAAGTCAAAAGAAGGACAACTATGAAGAACATTAGTAGTTCTCTTCATTGTAGGAGTCCTGCTATTTTTGCTAACCTCCAAAAATAAAAGGAGTTTTTAAGATAAAACATTAATTTTGAATTGTGAATATGTCTTGTAGATTGTTCATAGCTATGTTGTCAAAAATATCTTCTCAGCTATTGATAATGTGCACAAATTCCTTTGATCTCATGGGCAGAAAAAAAGGTAGCAAGCCAAGGTGGTATATGGGAAAAAAGGCATTAAATATAAGGTACAGACATATATTTAAATAAGTACACACACACACTGTCAACACACCCCACAGAGTTATTTTACTGACCAAGATTTTGCTTATGTGTGTGTGTGTGTTTCGAGTATCCTTAAATTAAGAATCCCATTCAATTTCATGACAGTATAGTCATTCAAATTAGCTTACAAATGAAGGCTTCACTGCTCAAAAATTGATTTTAGATTGAGTCAACTGCCACCAACTGGTTAAGATGTCTATAGCTGATGAGTTTTGTGGTTCCTAGCACACATACAAAGTTAGAAAGCAATGGGCAAATGTCACAGAAACATTAATTGACTTATCTGCTCTTTCTCAAACTTATTTTCAGCCTTCATACAGACTTGGATGAGGAATATCATAAGTTCATTATTCACTAGTCAAATGAGTGCTTCTTATTGCTCCTAAAATTCAATTAATTGCTCTAATGGCCTAAGATTTCTAAAATAATCCCTTACCATTATCCCCAAGATTCAATAAGTTTTTATCAAATATTTTTGCAAACCAAAGAGTCAATCTTTCTAGTCTATTATGATTAATTAGTGAATAGTTCCTTAGAGATTTTCTTGGCCGGCGCCTTCATAATTGCATACACTTTATATATCACCAGTTAAGAGGGAAATAATCTTGTCTCTAATTTCTCAAAATAAAATTTTATATGTAGCTCAAGATTGAAAACTGCATAACCTATCGACTCTCATCATCTTAAGTCATATTTCTTGAACTCCAGAAGTGCTAAATTATCACTTGAACCTTTAAGTGCACCTCAAAGTAGGCTCTGGGTGATGTAAAAGGCATGAACTTTTTCACTGAAGGATTTAGTATGATGGGCATTACTTTATTCAAATAACAAAAGTCAAATGAGCCATTGAAAAATTCTAAGTGTAGAGTAACAACATCACTTATCAGCAGATAAACTTTTACGCCAAGTTTACATGATCTGTCAGAAAAGATCATGAAGAACTATGCAAATTAAAAGTTATAAACAAGGAAGAAAGTACACAGTGCATTGATTTTCCTTCCTGTTTTCCTCCTCCCTGCTAGATTCCATTTCTAAATATTGTGGGAAATACCATGTAGGATCAGTGAGCAAGTAAGGTAAGGAAGCAAGGCAGTGGCAAGTGCTTTAACGCAGCCCTGAGCACCATCCTTCGCTTTGCTCCAAGCCCACCAGGTACTTACTCAAGGCCTCTCCCTGATCCAGCCCCCTAAGCAGCATCACTGCGCTCTTATTTGAACCCTTTTCTCTCTCTTCTACCTGATGTGGTTCCCACCTCCAGGTCACTCAGCTCATCATCCCTTTCCATCCTTTCTGCTCTGTGGTGCCTGAGTAGCCAAAAGGCTGATTAATGATGGTTTCATGCCTTCCCTCTGCTGAAAAATCCTTTGGTGCTTTCCAGAGCTTTGGAGAAAAGTTCAGGCCTTTGTCACAGCCAGCAAGGCTGTTTTACATCTCAACGCCCTTAGCTGTCTTTCCTCTAAGGGGCTTTTCTCTCTCAGGTCCTCTCTCCTCCACCAATTCCATAATTCAGAGTGCAGTGCCCCCACCCCTGGGGCTCAGTTCTTTTCCTTTGTTCTACAAAGTACCCTAAGACAGCACTTCTTTCATAAGATTTACCCACAGTTTGCCATTGTCTGTAAACTTTTTTTTTTGCTCTCATTGTCTTTATAATGCACAGGAGCTGGCACCGAATAGTTGCTCACTAAATCCTTTGGCATTTGTTCATTAATTCACTCATTGAACTGTTTTGAGTGCTCACTGGGGCAGACAATGTTTGAAGCACTGAGGATACAGCGGTGACCTGAACACACATGCATGTCCTCCTGGTTTCACATTCTAGTGAATGAAGAAAGTGAAAATGAACAAGAAATATGAGGCTGTGTCAGGTGAGACACGCATGCTAAAGCAACTAGGGGAAAGGGACTGGAGGAGCAGATGTGGTAACATTCTATACTGAGGGGTTGTTTCAGCGAAGCCCTCAGAGATAAAGTGGCTTTGGACAGAATTCTCAAAGAGGTGAGCCATGCCTATAGCAGGGGGAGGAGTGTCCCAGGTAAGCACAAGGCAAGAGGTGAGTGTGTGTCAGGTGTGTTCAAAGAACACCAAGGAGGCTCTGGTTGCATCTCTACCCGGTTGTAGTTGTACCTGCAGAGAGGGAGGCAGTAGAAGAAGAGGATATGGACAAGGAAGGGTGCTATTTGTATAGCCTTGTGGGGACTTGTAAGCATCATGATGTTCTCCTGGAAGAGGATAAAACTCCTCAAGCTGTTGACTTACGATGTTGTACGTCTACATTTATATTACATTATAGTGCCACGTAGTGCCATGTTACTACAATACAACTGTTCTTAAAAATTCTAAGAACACACCAATAGATACATAAAATAAATCAAGTCATAAAGTAAATCAAGCTCCTTCATATGCCTTAGACAGCAGTGCGTCAAGATAGGAAGGACACAATTTTCCAAACTTGTGTTGAACAGAGTGGTTCTGACTCTACAGGCCAATTCAATAGCCTCGAAGGCACAGGAGTAAGTGGCGAACCCAGTTCAAGGCTTCCATATGAAATAGCACAACCAACGGCATCTTAGCCACACGGGCTCATCCATAGGAGAGGTTGTGGGTGGAGACCTCGGGTCAATACCACCCTTCAGAAAGCCACTGTGCATGCCACCAGTAAAACGATCAATCCAAATCCACCCTCGAAGCAGGCAGGTAAGAAAGGATGGCTCCTTTCCATTCCAAAGGATAGTTCTCTAACCACAGGGGATTAGCTGCACTTTCCAGTTTAAAAAAATATATATATTTAAAACGTTTAATTGAAAAAAGTCTTTTGCCTGATAGATCAGGGAACAGAAACAAATAAATGAATTCTTCTGACACTACCGATATGAGCACAGGTTTGATTGAGGTATTAATTACTTAAACAGGATGTAGTTTCTAAATGATGTGCTTCAGAATGCCTCTTGGGAGGCATTTTAAGGGAAGTTCTGGCTGCCTGCAATTAGGAAATGATGTTCTGTGTGTGCAGGGGCGGACGGAGTTCCTGCTCTGTCCCTGATGGCAAACAGTAAAATCTGAAGCTCTAAGAGCTGCTGATCATTTCTGGACACAAGAAACTACAACCAGCTTCTGTAATAAAAACACAGAGACCAAAAAAGGGGTAGACCCTCTGTGAAGGAGAGGATAAAAGGCCTAAACTATTAAGCCATTGAAAATTATCTCCTTTTTGAGTTAAGATTTATTTTTCAATAGTTGAATAAAAGCTAGGCAAAATGAAGAAAATGCTTTAAAAAAGTCAAGATCAGTAGGAAAGTTATGCAGTCATAAGGGTTTAGCACAAGATTCTAATGATAACTTTTGAAAAGAGATTAACCTGGTCCAATGCATCCAAGATCAGAAATGATAGAAACATGGGTTCTGAAGAGTAAGTGAAAATTTGAAATAAATAATGGAAATGTGTCTAAGGAAGGATTTGTTTAAGATGTGTTATATCAAGGCCCATGTTCTATGGGGACGTTTGATGAGGGATGTTCAAGAAATATAAAATCTAGTCTCTATTAAATGTATGTCTGGAGTATAATTCAAGCAATGTTTTACAAGATTCGAATTTCATAGCTTCAGTGTGTGGAAATGCCCAAGGAGAAATGATTGGGCAATGTTTAGAATATGAGAGAATGTGCTGAAATGTTTTTGATGTAAAAGGAGAGAGCAAGACAAAGGGTGAACTAGACAAGGGGCCAGAGCGGAGATGGGAGAGCCTCGCGTCCTCTCCCTATGTTCAGGGATGCTGCCTTCAATTGGATTTCCCCACCCAGTCTCCTACTAGTCCCAGTAGTGAATTCTTCTTCCAGGCTAAGGGTCATAACTCACTTCCTCTGTGAGCCTCTCCACTGGGCCACATAGAGCTTGTTTTATCCTGTGTTTCTCTTGTATGTTTTGAATAGGCTATATTTTAATATATTTACAAATTTATTACATTGACTTGACTAAGCAGCAAATCCTTCAGCCCAGATATTTTCCATCCTCAGCACCTAGTTCAATGGCTTCCAAATAAAGACTTTTGGAAGAAATTGAAGGCTTGTATTAATGAATCTAAAAGGATTCCACTCCAGTTAGTGGCTTTCCTCCATCAGTTTACAGTTAAAACTATCCTACTTGGATAACTGGGAAAAGTTCCCCTATTTGAGACAGTTGTTTCTGAAGTATTTGAAATTTTTTTTTTGCTTCAATAATATGACTCCAGAATTTCTACTTTTTGAAGAAGTTCCTCTAAAACAGGAGAGACTACCAGTATTATGAGGGGCATCACCAGGAGATTAACTCAAGAATATGTCATGGAAGAAAAAAAACAATGGAGTAATTATTTTTTAAAAAATAATCCATTTCTTTCTGATGTGTCTATCTAACATGTTGACTTTTGGTGGAAAATATTAAACCAGGATGATTCATTTATTGGTTTTTCTCAAAATCATGAAGCTGTGACCTTTTTAAGAGAGGTCTCTCGAAACTCAGGAAATTAAAGAAGTAATACATTTTTCTCACCACTTGAAAAAACTAGGACCCAAGACGAAATACTGAGCATTAACTACCACCAGTAGATTAAAGACAGAACTAGGTATCTGAGAATCTATGTTCTGACTCGGTCCCCAAACAGAGACTCTATCACCTCTCACCAGATATCCAGGGTCGAAATGAGCTCATTTCATCCCTTCTCAATATTTAATAAATTGTTTCTTGCTGCTGAGCCCCAAATGGAAATGACCCGGAAAGAAAGAAAAATTAACAGGCTTCCTCTGCCCTCTGTGATTTAGCATACTTCCCTGGCGTGCCATAAAGGAAACAAATTTATGGTTCAAGAAGGCCTATCGCCCTACACCGCACTCAGTGAAAAATATTTCCATTGAGTACAATGTAAGTGCTTTTCCTATTTTAAATCAGCAATGCTGAGAAACACTAGCTGCTAACATCCAAATATCCCGTGATCAGCAGCAGGACTTAATTTAGGACGATAATACAGATTCATCTATGACTCAGATCTGTTTTCTCCAGACAAGCACTGTCCCACAGAACTTTCAGGAATGATGGAAATGGTTGATGTCGCTCATTCTGACATGGGCGCACAGGCCACACAGGGCTGGACAATTGTTAGAAACTGGATTATTAATTTTGGTTAATTATAACTAATCGGTATTTAAATAGTCACAGGTGGCTGGTGACTACGGTTGAAGAGTGCAAATCTATTCACTTGAGACGGTAAGTGTGTAAGGCCGCAATCTGGCAGGGATTCTAGCTTTTTCCTGCCACCCACTACACTGTGACCTTGGTCAGTTTACTTACATACTCGGAGGCTGTATTTGTTATCTGTGAAGCGATACTAGATGATTCTTCAGATTCCTTCTCGATTTTTGCCACTCCACTTTAAAATAGGTACGCAGTATGACTGGAAAGTGATACAATTATTTTTCCACCATCCTTATGAAAATCAGGTTTTTAGTTATTCCGTGCATATCTATGAATACAGACACCCCAAATAATACACGAGTGCCTATAAGAGGCTGCAGGAGAAAAGACTTAGCAATTCTGAGGGCTTTATCCTGCCTCATCCTACTCAGGGGTGCAGTGAAACAGCGGGGGGAGAAGAATGCAAATCTGATTCCTTTGTATTAGTACCTGATTTTATTGATTCTGATTCTTCACTGAACTCCCAAGTATGACTGTTGCATGATGTGATATATGATGTTACAGGATGCTATGGAGGAGGGGAGAAGGCAGCTTCTAACCAGCTTAGAGATGTGAGTTTGAGGACGAGTGTGTGTGTGAAGTTTTGTCAAAGAAGGTGAGCAAAGCAGAAGTTGATTTTTCAAGACTCCATTCAGACACACAGACCACTATTGCCCTTAGTATTGGCCAGGAGGGTTCCGGCGTGGGGTCCATGCTTGAGGATGCTCTGGGTCGTCCCTTCCCCAGGGTGGAGTGTAAGACTCTGCATGGGAACGAGGGACCCTGACTCCCTCTGGGAGTGCATGCCCAGGCCTGCTCCCCTGGAGACAAGCAGACCCCTGTGTGCAATAAACCCAGGGTAGGGTGGAGTTTGATGCTGTGACATCCCAGAGTGCGTGCCTGCGGGGGGCTGCACTCATGTCTCATCTCGCTGAGGCATGCAGGTGGGTGGGGAGACAGGGGCAGCGCTGTTTACAGCCTGGGGCCCCTCCTCCCCTGGGCCCTCCAAGGCGGCAATGTCAGCACTGACAGCCACCCACGGGGAGGCTATCTCTGCAAAGGTGAGAAAGGGAAGCGATTTTCCTGCCAGCTTATTAGTTTGGTTTGTGCCTTTTCAATATTTAGTCATAATGTATAAGGGCTTCCATTGATACTCTTGCCCAGAAATGTGTACATTTGTTTTTAACGTGTGGATGTCAGGAACAGGCCTTATCTGGACCCAACTTTGAAACATTTCTTCTAAATTTGATGATGAGATATGAGAATCTGGTAAAAGAGATGGATCATTGTCCTATTAGGATGCTCATCTAAGAGTGGCATATTTTACCTCTGGATAGTTCTACCATCGGCTGGATCCCAACGTGAAATGATTGATAACTAGAGAAGGTGATCATAGGTTTGGAAGGAGATGTTTTCAAGGCTTCCTTCCCTTAAAACTGAGTCTATGGTCACTGTACCTAGTTATTTACAGAACATGCCTGTGTGCATATGTGACAGATAAATG
Organism: Solenodon paradoxus; assembly: GCA_004363575.1. NCBI lineage: Eukaryota > Metazoa > Chordata > Mammalia > Eulipotyphla > Solenodontidae > Solenodon > Solenodon paradoxus. The sequence goes on from RJWH01000998.1 coordinate 141,510, forward strand.
ACTGTGTAACATGTCAGACTGTTAATAATAAAAACATCGTAGGCTGACGGGACTTGAGAGCTGGAAGGCTACTCGGCTATCACTACCTGACCATTGTTACAGATGTGAAAACTAAGGCCTAGGTCTCTCAACTTGTTCTGCAGGATCGCTTATCAGGCTTTTACCTGGAACCAGTGCAAACGAGTTACAAGTAGAACTGATTCCAGATGTTGTGAAGACAGACAGAATGGGATAAAGAGAGAAGAATGAAGACAGGCATGGATCCAGCCTTTTAGACTATTTTTACCCTCAGTGCTTGGCAGACACCACAGATGCCCCTGCTCACAGGGTCCACAGAGCAAGATGCCTGAAGCTGGGCCCAGGCGGGCTGCCGGAAGGGTGTGGGAGGGCGCCATGGACTTGTACTGGATGGACGATCAGCTGCCCCCAGGGAAACAGCAGCAGGAGGGCCACCGAGGCATCCTGCGGGCGGCATGCACAGTGAAGCGCCGCAGCTCATACACCAGCTTCCATGGCTAAGCTCGAGGCTCATCGCTCCATAGGCGGAGATGGCTCTGTCGTTTCAGATCGGACGCTTTGGGGTTTGGCTTTCTCTGCCAGATTAAAATCAAGAGGAGGAGGAGAAGACTGTGCTGTCTCTGAGGTCTGACGCCCTGCTGATCAAGAGTTGGCAGAGCAGAGCACAAGGGTCTAAAATGAGGGGATTTATCAGATCCACAGCGCAAGCCTGCATCACACCCAAATAAACGCGAAGAGCTCCTCACAGCTCGGCGATTTATATTTTACTTGAAATGGAGCAGACACAATTATTTATGCTCATGTTACTAACACAAGAAGCCTTAGAGGCACTTGATCCAAATGTATTAAATGTGCTGTCAGCAAAATTAAAATAAACTGAAAATACAAACTCTTTGGACCTGAAGCCCAAATTTCACTTCAGGAACAGCAAGAGCAAGTTTTGAACTCTCAGAGAACTCCAGGGCCTGACAGATGACATTTTAAGTACTCTGATAATTCAGAGGGCAATGAAACGGATATGATGGTGCCTGTATCTCAGGAAGGAATGAGGAGTTTCAGAATAGGGAAGTGATTTTGTCTATGAAATCTTGGATACAGATACTCTGAATCAAAGAATAACGTCCATAAAACTGAGATCAGTTTGTTTAATATCTGTATCTATACAGATATATGGATATTAAACCATCTGTATATATCAGGTGTCTGTAAATGCATATATATCTGTGTATCTATATATACACATATACATATATTTGTATGTTTCTGTATGTAGATATCATCTACGTTTTAGCTTCTGAGAACTTCTGTAACACCAGAGAAGAGTAAAATGTCAAAAGGAATGATACCTTCAAAAATGCTATTTTAGCAAGTATTTACACATCTGAAGAACTGAAAAATAAAGCTCACTTCTATTAGAATTCAGACCTTTGGCCCTTCCAATTGTGGCCAGTTCTTGATTTCATCCTTAGGTCTAGTTTGATGAGCAGTTCTCAGCTTATTTAGATGAAGCCCATTTTAGCGAAGCTCAAAAGTTGGTCTTAAAAAATCTCATCCTTAACTTCTCCGAGAACTCTAAGGTCTTGTTTACAGAAGACATGCACCACAGGATTAAACACATGTGGGATTGCCTGGCTGCAGGTCTTTTTCATTCAGTCAGAGCTGCTGCTAAGCTTCAGATGATTCTTTTTGTCATATAAAATATGGTTCCTGGATTATGAGAACTAATGCCCCACATGACACACTCAGGAACAGTTTTGTGAGAGCTAATTTTAGATGATTTCTAGCTTTTCGTTTTATCATCAGAGATATTTAAAACACTTAAATGCTCCAGTGTCTCACAAGAGCCATGGAAGCTAACACTCCTTCCTGACACCAGTCCAGGGCAGTGGGCTTGGCCTGAAGCGGGACAGATGACAGCTGTGGTGGGTACTATCTTCCCTTTGTTTGACCCGGTGGGGTAGAAGGGTCTGTTACGACAAGTTGATAGTGTAAGATGATGTGATTATGTAAGAAAAGGCTAAAAACTGATGATCACAGGTGGAACCAGACTCAACCTCAGTGTTGGACACACTGTCATTTAATGAATATTTCGTCACATCAGCATGATGGCACTTCTGTATGCTGCAGCATGTCACCAGACATTGTTTCAACTACACTGCTTCTCATTTATGGAACTCTCTGTAGTTGTTACAGCATTTTGCTATTATTATTATTTCACCTGGTTCTCACCATAACTCCATGAGGTAGGTAGAACAAAACTGACTGCCTATATTTCACAGATCCATCAAAAAAGATGATAGGCTATAGTCTTACAATCCCAAATAGTCCAGAGGCCAGAACTACTGGCAAATGTACTTTTCTCCAAGTTCACACACACACACACACACACACACACACACACACACAAACACACCCACGTAGTCTTTGAAAGAAAAAAGAAAATGTTTAAGAAAAAATGTCTCATGCAAACAGGCATTGTTTCCAGTCTCCTCTTCTCTGAGACAGGTTAAAATATCAGGTGCTATTGAAACCACCCAACATCGTATGGTTTTTAAATGATAGCTTTTTAAATCATAGAAAGATTTCACTTTAGGCAAATATAAGATATAAAAATTTAGTTTGCAGGGAAGAGGAATTCAGAATTATATTGCATTACAAAGAGATTTCGAATAGGATTGCTTTAAATAGAAAAATCCTCCAGCCCATTTAAGATATGTTGATTTATGAAAATCTGATTCATACAGAACTTTGCGGGAATACATCTGCTATATAAATCCGTGCTCACCTGTAATTTACTCTAGAGGGAACAACTGAGTGATAATAATAATAACATACTCAGGAGCCCTTCATTATATATTTTTAAAGTGCTTTCCCCTAATTTATTGCATTTGCTTTTGGCAACCTTGTAAGGGAGGTGGAGAGGATATTACGATCCTTTCTTTGCAGATGAGAAACTGAGAGGTTGAGAGAGGTGCCTGGGTCGGACAGGCTATTCATTCCGTTACTGCTGTTTGAGTGATGCAGCTTTAACAGGGTCATCAAGGAAGTAAGGTTCTTCCTCTAACTTTTTTTAACCAGCTGTGAAGGCTATTAAAACAGAGGTGGGTGATCTCACAAATATCATGTTGAATGAAGGAAGCCAGACACCAAAACATACACACTGTATGATTCTATTAATATAAATTCAAATGCAGGCAAAACGAATCTCTGGGGACAGAAGGCAGGGCAGTGGTCAAGTCGCGGAAGGGCCGGTGACTGGCCTGGGGGTTCTGGGACACAACAGCGTTCTGCTTCTTGATCGGGTTGGTGAAAATTCACGGACGTGTATCCTTATCCTTTGTCTGTGTATCTTTACCTATACTGTGTGTTTTTGTTTTTTCAAAAAGGATTTTACATATTTCAAAACAGCACAATGACTTCAGGAGGCATAGCCTTTGAACAATGGTGATTTTGACTCAGTTTCCTAGCTGCATTTTTCAAATGAGGATCGGAACTAAGTTGGATGAATTTCAAGAGAAAAAGCTGATAAAAATAGCCTGGGCTGTCTTCATCTGAAAAGCTGTTACACACAATAGGATGATGAGAACTCATTTAAGACTGGGGTCACTTGAATTTAATGATGTTAGGAGCTGTGGAGAAATGGAGTAAGGTTGTTATTCACATAGAATGTTTCGGGAAGTAGCTATAAATCGAAGGAAGGCACAACATAATGTAAACAAATGTCCACTTTACTTCAGAGCTCTGTTAGGATGCTCCACGTGGCATAGGGGCAGGAAGCCAGATACACGATGAAAATCTGAGCAGGACGTGCATTCCTGGCCCAGGAGGCTCCTGGGACTTGGGAGCAGCCTCCACGTCAGCAAGCAGGGGAAGAATGCGCTTGACATTGTCCAGGAAAGAGGCCACAGGTGCATTCAATTGCTCAAAGCAAATGCAAATGTTTTACTGTCGTTTTCCAAGAATCCTCACTCCTGTGACCCTAAAGCTCGAGAGCGAATGCTAAGCCTATAGGCAAAGCTACCACTGGTAAATGCTTTAATTTTCACTGACAGCCTTTCATTACTGTTGCTCGATTTTCTTTTCTTTTCAAAGACTCATGATAGAATTCCCCTCCTCTGGATTATCTGCATCAAATATCTAGCCTGGTCTTGTATGTCAGGAGCGGAGAGCTTCCAGGCAATGGGTCAGGTTCGGCCCTAAGTGCTTCTATTGCACCCATGATGGTTCAGTGGCACATCTGCCCTCACCCTGTGGCAAGGACACAGCTCGGGCGCCCTCCCTCTGTCTCTCTCTCTCTCTGTCTCTCTGTCTCTCTCTCTCTGTCTCTCTCTCTCTGTCTCTGTCTCTATCTCACACGCACGCACACACCCCTGGCCACACCCTCATCCTCTCCTGAATCTTCTGTGCATGTGATGTCTTGGACCTTTACATATAAGAAATAAAGGTCATAGCACTTTTTAACTTTAATTTCCACTCTTCTGTGATAAGTCATAGGGCAGATAGAACATTAGTTACACAGAATCTTGACCAGAGTTTGGAAAAACTTGGCCGTGCCTTCTTTTTAGTATAAAAAGGTAAATCATGATACTTGCCATCAAGCCTTGTTCTCCTGGTTTTCCGGGTTCACCCTGAATGAAGAACAGTGACCCTTTTATTATGCTATAAACATTAAAACCAATTTCCATCCTTCTCCCCCCTTTTCCCACAATACCCCTGGGGGGCACATGAATGTCAAAGGAACTTTTCAGGTTCAATAGAGGAAAGAGAAACATAACACAACTCAGAGAGGCCCAGCAGTCCTTCCTCAAAGGCATTTAATAAACATTTTAGCATTTAATGAATCTAGACTTCAGCAGAGATTTGAGAAGTATGCCAAACGTATTCTAAAAGGAACTAATAGAAGTGATCATATTGCAAGTCAATGTGTGGTCCTAGAAAAAATTAATTATAATTATAGTGCCGCTAGGAGGTTGTCTCAGAAACGCCTTGAAGTGTTAACCAAATGAATCTCTCTTTGAAATACAAAGATGAAACATTCATGTCTATGATTCATTTTTATTTTTTTCCTTTTTGGTTGTCCTGATTTTCCAAATGTCCTACTTTGTGAATAAATATTTTCACAATTATTTTTGCACTATGAAAACACCAGTGAAAATAATTTAAGTTAAAGCAATACATAAAATACTTTAATTCTCAATAAACCTAAATTTCAAGGGCAAAAGTTGTAATATAAATTCAATTTTTTTTAACCTTTTCTATATTTCTTTAAACTGCTAGTTGGCCAACCCAATCCATTTCTTCAGGATCTTGCACTATTATTGACATTTGACCCATCTTAGTAACTAAGTACTTAGTAAGGGCTACCTAATGAGATCAATTCTATTCATCAGCATCACGAACACTTACTTGTTGCTGGCCTGGCAGTTTGGTTCCTGCTCCCATCCCGCCTCCCCGCCTCCCTTAGTCACCAGCACATAACCCTGTCCCATCCTGTCTCAGGAAATGTGGTCAGCTTAGTGTTCGGGGGCCTTCCCAGCATCCCACTTTCTAGGCCCCCCACTCCACCCTGTCCAGTTCTCCGCCTTCAACCTGGACGAAAGCTAGAGAACCAGTGATGCAGAGAGCAACTCACGGGCAGTCCTGGCATCCCGCGGGGGCCGTCCTTGCCTGTGTCCCCAGGAGGGCCTCTAGGGCCTGGAGGGCCCGGGGGCCCGGCCTGTCCTTGGTCACCCTGTAATGAAGAAGGAACACTCAGCCATGACCAGGACAGACAAAACAAAGTCTGTTGTCGACACTTCAGATCTGTACTATCCAATCTACATCCGCACCAGGAGAAGAACAGCGGGGCCCAGGCCTGAGGCCTTCGGAGTCTGCCTGCCCCAGGGGGCAGATAAGCGCTCCCACAGGGGTGCTGAGTTAGAATTCAGGCGGTGAGTGCAGAGCTGGGCCGACCTCTAACCTTACCCCCAAATGCTGCCTCACTTACAGCCACCGTTTAACACAAAGGCTGCATTTGTAGGTGGACACGTGTGCTGACTTTTCCAAACCCTATAAAATTATGAAATTCAGCATATAAGGCCTTATCCTAATGTATAATCATTTATGAATGACCAAAGCCGGAGAGCTCAGAACTGCATCCATTACTGGATACAATTAGCATTCTCTTTTTAACTATAAAAAAAATTAGACAGGCTCTCTCGACCTTGTTTTTGGCATTTTCACATACGCAGATCTATGTCACACAAATGCAGCTCGCTAAGCGTAAATTTGCTCTAAGACATTTCCAAATACGCGCCCGCCCCCACCCCGCCCGGCCCACGAGAGAGCAGTGAAGCAGCCGTGTGCAGAGCATCAACTGAAGAAACAGGCGTGAGCGAGATAAGCACTACCTTAATCAGGCGGCGTTTAATGAGCTGCTGATCAGCAGAGAGAAAGCCATGATTGATTTTAGGAAACACCATCTGAGCAGTCAGGTGAGGTCAAAGGTTGAAGTTCAGAGATGAGAGAGTTGAAGAATAGACATCAGAAGGGTCCCCAGAAAGAAATAAAGACACACACATTAGATTTAAAATGATCATTTAGCAAAACAGAACTGGTACTTTTGTCTGTCGTCAGACCTTCTGGCTCTTCCGGAGTGGGATATAACTCTGACCCAGAGGCAGGACCAGATTTTCAGTTAAAATGATTCTTTATTATTATTCTTTGGTGTGTCCCATCCTTCTGTGGGCTGCCAGGCCATCCTGACAGTCGAGCACATGGGAGAAGCAGGTAAGCTGGGGTCACCTGAGTCTCACACTTGAGCAGAAGGTCTGGAGACAAAGTGCCAGTTCACCCTCACTCAGACCTGTCAACCAGCACAAGGGGGGCTTGTGTATGGCTGTCATTTCCTGGTGGCCAAAGTTCACAGTGCATGGGGTTGTTTAACTGGAAGAGATGGCAGAGCACCGCGTGCGTGCAGATGCAGCCATGGAGGCGGGACCCGGCCGAGATGAGACGATGTCCCAGCTTGACTTCATGTCCCCTCTTTTCTCTGTTCGAGAGTCCCCTTCTTCAGACCTACATGACCTTGCCAGAGCGGCGAGGTCCCAGTGCCCAGGACTTGAGTGAAAAGGGGCGCTGGCCACCCAGGGTCTGGGTCTGCTCCCCCTTCTGCTGGCTGGGGTCTGGCGGAGGGCAGGGCCCACACAAACCTTGACGGTGAGGATCTGATTACTGTGCAGGGCAGCCACCGTGGGGAAGCCTGGCAGACCCTAGGGCATGACAGCACCAAAACAACACGACACAACGTCACAGACATGGCACTGGTGAACCGCAAAACACGCACGCCCCGGAAGCTGTCCCTGGCCTTGTGTGACACCCCGTAAACAGAATCAGACCCATGAGGCCCCCATGGACCCTGAGAACTCACTGCGACCGCCCCACCCCGGGGGGCAGGTCCGTGGGGGCCCATGTCTACACTCCTGAAGGGTCTGAAACCACCGGTGGATGCTGTGGGGACTTCAGAAGCTTCTAAGAACCTGGGGCAGCTCTGCCTCCAGCCACGGAGACATCACAGCCCAGCACGCAGACCTGTGTTCTGGGACCATTGTGGACAGAATGTTGCAGCCACAAAGAGTCTTCCTCAGAGCCAGCGCAGAACTTTTCCCAGAGTATAGTCCTCCTCCCCACATACCGGAATCTCTCTCTCCAGTCGCAGTGGGTCTCAGGAATTCCTGAGAAGGTGCAGGCTGGAACTTGCCTTTGTAACGTGGGTGTTTCTTGTCAGAGGCCTAGGGCCACACTGCAGGAGTCACTCCTGTCACCTCACTGCTCTGAAAGAACCTGACAATTCACACAGTTCCTTCGAGCACTAGTGATGGTGAACTCCTTCCCCCAGGGGATGGGAGGGAGGTTTTGGAGTCCTGTGAACTTGTCCTCACAGGTAGCCTCAACGGGCAGACCTGGGATAGACACTTTGCCTTTGTTCTATTTCCTTTTCACGTGATACTGGAGTCTTTTAGGCCCCCCGCCCCCGAGAACATGTTTACTCTACAAATAAAATAAACAGCATCCGCCCCACACTGGCTGGTTACACAGTCATGATTCTTCCCACCTCCCAGTCACCGCCCTCCCCTCTGTCCACTCAGGTCTACTTTCAGGGCATTTTTAGGGGAGACCAGAAAGTTTCTAGCTTTTTAATTTTATTAGTCTGGATATATTTTTCTCCCTTATTTCCTTTCTTTTTCTTTTTTAAGAGAGCCAATCAAATTGTGTGCAGTAGGAAGACGTTTCTTCAGCCCTACTGCTTTTGAGCCCAGTCCTTCAGGGGCAGGGCCTTTTCAGGAAGTAAAGCCCCAAGAAATCTAATCCCTTTTGCCAAATCCTCTCTGATAAAGGCTATTAAGAGGCCACGTGGTTGGGAAGTGATCCGTCTCCTCATGTCCTTCTTCCTAAGTCAGCGTCCACGAAACCCAGATTCTACACGGATTCAGAAACGCTGCAAGTTGGAAAACAGATGTGTACGATTTGCTCTTGTTTTACTACAGAATATGAGTTTAAAATGTTATTAGATGGGGAGGTGCCAGCGTCTTCCCATCTGTGACTCATCAGCCCTATATTACACAGTCAGAGTTTTCTCTATAACCTCATATTTAAGTAACCAAGAACAAAATCAGATACAAACAAGAAGTCAATGAGGGTTCAGAATCTTGATTAGTGGCGATAAATCATAATGTCACTTTAAACGGAATTATCTAACAAAAATAATCTAAAACGAAAAAGCTTTTAGCAGCACACATGGCAAGCCTGACAAGTATTCTGAAAGTTGACTGTGTGAATAAGTCACTTCTTCTGAGCATGACCAGTCTACTGTTTGGTCATTTTTCTCTAAGTGCCTACAGAAATCCTAAACTTTACAACATCTTGGTTAGCTTTCCAGTGTTAACTGGGTCTTAAAGAGGGAAGTGATGAGTAATTCTCACCTCGGAGAGATTCCTTCCCACGTACAGAAAATCTCGACTTAACGGAGCTGATTTAACTTCCCCAGTCACCTTAACTATAGCTCTGCATCCAAGTTGGTGCTTAGAACTGCATGTTCTAGATGGGCAAAAGGACTTCAGGGATTTATGTGTAGCAAAGTAGAAAGGTACATGGGGAAGAATCCTCTTAAATTCTAACAACACCCTGTGGCTCACAACACACCCTGGTAGAGCAGTGGTTGGGTCAGTCACTTCCGAAGGAGCGCAGGCCACATACCCATGGGTTCCAGTTCCAGGTCAAGTAGGGGTCGGGGGGGAAAGACAACCAGTGTGAACAACTAAATAAAAATAAAAAATAAGATGCTGCTTCTTCCTCCTCTCTCCCTACCTGCCTACTCGCCTTCATTCCTGCCTACACCTTTCCTTTAAAAATGAAAAGAAACCCTGGACTTCAAAGCTCTCAGACACAGTCTTTTCTAGATGGAGTGAGGGAAAGGGTGCCCACCTCTGTCCTGGGAGCGTTTAAGGCCATCATAAACACACTACATCTTCCTGAAGAGGCACCACGAATTCATGGCGATGTCAACATTTTTATGGAGAGCGAGCATTGACATAGTATAGGGTGACGGCAGCATTAGCCCACATTTTAAATAAGTTAAATAATGTGACCACCCGACACGGGTAGAGCATCCCCTACCCCGCCCCACAGCGGGCAGCCTGGATCAGAGACACCAGACTGGCTGCTGCCTGCTGGAGGTCCTGGGAGGTGACGCCACTGGAGGGGCGGTTACAAGAGCAGAGGTGCTGAGTCCTCCCCTGAGGTCCCTGCTCTGTGTGGCCATCAGGGCTAAGCTTCCTGAGCTGTTGGCACTTTCCATTAACAAAGCCATTTTTTTCTACCTGATCATTAGTCATAGTCCTTTCTAAATAAATGGAATGGACATATTTCTTTTAGTTTTACGTCTCTGAAAACTTGCCTGGTACACAGATGGATCAAGTGGGTGTGGGGAAAAATAAAACCTCTCCAGAAAAACATGGAGAAAGACTCCAGGAATAAGCTGAAATACTGACATAATGTGTACATATTTTCACACCCCCCCGCCAATATTTTCAATTCTTAAGAAACTGGATGTGTGAGAATGTAAAACCACCTTCTCCCATCCACGTTCCTCCTGAGGAGACACCCACGTGAGACGACCTCACGAATCTTCTTGGCAATGCTGTGAGGATGGTGATCGCCACAGCCTGTGTTTTGACACCATTACAGCAGGGATCAGAGCCTCAGTACCTTCGAGAAGGAAGGAGACAAGCTCATTCCAAAGGGTGCCGAGCCAATAAGGAATTCCTAAGACATGCTTCTAACCACTTAGAAGCCATACATTCAAGAGGCTCTTGTCATTTTTATTGTGTACTCAGCACAGATGAGTGTTATGTGAATACATTATAGTGAGATGATTTTTTGTATTGTCCAAAGTCTTCAACAAGGCAATGAGAGAGCCAGAAATTTAAGCCAGGACTTCTAATTCCAGACTTTGTCATCATGCAATTTATCTGTTTAAAACTTCTTTCTACTTCTTTTATTGTTTAAATATTAGAAAGTGAAAAAATGACTAACATTCAACCATATTTAGGAATTATTGATGGAGGCGAGGCCCCAGGGACCAAGCTCACAGGGTTTACTGTCTACTGGAGACTTACATATTTCCTTGAGAAGAAAATGGGACGGGGTTTTGGGCCCCCTCAACAGACAGGGCCCGGGGAAACTCAACTGCCCCGACACCCTGTTACAGAAGGCCTCAGTTTACTAAAAACAGTACAAAATTGATGGTCGGGAAATACAAAAATTAATGGTACTGTTCCATTTAAAATGGAACATGTGGTCAGCCAACTTAGGGGGAGTAGCAGGCAGTAACCACACAGGTTGAAACTATTATGACGGAGAAGCAGAGAGCCTGCAGAGGAAATAAAATGTGCACCTAACACAAGGTGTGCAGACCCATGGAAGACCCCAGAGCAGGTCATTGAGGGCATGGGGGTTGGAACAGCAATAGCAAAACTGAAAAGACAGAGAGACTGAATAGGGAAGTGTTACCATCATCTGGCTGAGGACCTATGTCCTGGGATGGGAAGAAGGGCACATGGAGAATGTGGTGTGGTATTGAGCACGTGGAATTCGCAACCTTGTAGCTGGCTGAGAAGATAAGGAGCAAGAGGAGCTGAGAATGGCCACAGATTTCTACCCTGAGTCATGAGGAGGGTCGAGGGGACACTGGAGGACAGTAGGTGTTTCCTTTAGGGGTGATGAACTTGGTGAAGATATACGGAATGTGAGGTGTCTGCAGACAGACAAGGGACAGCGGCTGGACCCATATCTAAGCCAGGAGAGAGGTGGGAGTCACAGTCCTAGGGCTGTGTGAAGTCACCCAGGAGGCTGTCGTGAAAGCAGACCTAGGAACAAACTCTGGGCAAGACTGCAATTTAAGGGATGAGCAGATGAGGGAGAGGTGACTCCAAGGAGAATTAATACAAAGTAGTTATACAAGCAGGAGCGATGATAACTGCTTCACAGGCTAATGACTCAAGATGACAGAAACGCACACTTCACTGTGGATTGCATTTTTAGCTGTGCTGTGTACAGGCACAACGATGGCCGAGAGTAAGACTAAGCTAATGACGGCCAATGTCCCTGATACTGGAAGCTCACTGGGAAGCCACAGGGAGTACATGTGAGGTGGCAGAGGGTGGAGGAAAACTAAAATGATTTTATTTATAAAGGTGATCAAGGTACCCAACAGCAAATGATGTTGGAAGAAAAAACATGTGCTTTGCTGAGAAGGGAGAATCCCTTGAGTGTCTGATTGTCGGCCCGAAGCACATCAGGCATTGCGAAACCACCGTCGCGGTGGGTATGTGCACGGCACAAGTTCAGATGGATATGCCTAGAAGTTGACAACATGATACTAGCAAAGAGAGACCAGATGGGGAAATGCTATAATAGAATGTAAAAAATATTTAGGTAAAAGAGTAACTTTAACTTCAGTTCGACAGCAGGAACTGTTAGTAGACTCAAGAAAGAAAGAAAGGCAATTAAAGGAAAGAAATTTGCTGCTCAATCATTCCATATTGAGGTAGATGGCATAACCTGTCTGAATAGAAAAGTCAACTATATGATGCTACACATGCTAAAGGAATCCTTTGAATAGCCAGTATCATGCACTTCACCACCTGTGATAACCAGAATTTCTAAGTGTCGGGTCGAATGGCCTTATGGAAGTACTAATTACGGAAAGGATCAGTTTTCTGTAGTTGAATAAAATATTGGTTCAAAGAGTCATTTTTCTATGTTACAACTACTCCAAATTCTATTCTCTGGTGTTCTATTCTAAATGCTAACCTGAGTCATCCATAAATTATCTTTTTAGAAGCCAATGATAAATGTGAGTTTATAAATTTTTAGAAGAGAAAGAACAACTCAACCTTTACATTGACAAATGCCATCAAAACTGTGACTGCTAAAATGCTAACACAAAAGATGTGTACAGGAGCAGAAAGATGGCTGTTAGACTTCAACACAGGCTGGTGTGGTCAGCAGCTGCCTAGACACATGCGCTGGAAAGGCTCCTGTTTTTCTCTATGTCTAACGAAGGACTCCCGTGGTCACTAGAAAGTGTTTCCTAAGGACACACAGCTCAGAAAGGCCAGAAAGGGTCAGACTCCATGAAAAGAGGAAGGATTCCTGAAGTAGCTTTGTCCAGGCCTGAGGGAACCAGAGCAGTGAAGACATGGGATGCAGGGTAGAGGAATCAACCCACCTGGAGGTCTGGGAGAGGGTACAAAAACAACATTGCACCAATTTTATTTATTTAAACGTTGCTATCATTGGATCAGAGCTGCTCTAAGTGAACATCACAAGAGCAGCCCTATCTTAGAGCATCTTAATCACAATAAAGGTAATACTAGATGATGATGGTGATGACGGTGGCTAACACCCAGGACACTATGCGCCAGGTATTGTTCTAAGAACTTTGTAGAAAGGAACTCTTTTAATCCCCACAATATTTATAACTAAGGAATGTCAGGAAAGGCTAGGCTTTGCTGACCTACAGTAAGTAGCAGACACAGGGCCATCCTGTAGCCATCACACCTTTGACAAAGCCTCACTGTCTCTAAATTTCATTCCCACTTAGTCATTCATAAAATCACAAAATCCCTGCTGACATCAAGGCAAAATGTGGACACTGAGATTAGAAAGGTAAATGCAATAGACCTTATCCCAGGGTTTGTATAGCTTAGGGCATAAACAAGGAATGTAGGTGTTGAACAAACAACTATGAAGGTGGCTGGGCCTCTTTCACTTCATCAGTACTCTTTCCCTCTTGCTGTCTTCCATTTCCTTTGTCCTCCTTCAAGCTTTCAGCTGACCATCTACCTACCACCCCGCAAAGACGCACATGTAGGCAGGGCTGGACACAAAACTTGCTGACCAACATTTCTAGAAGCCAGAACATTCAGGAAGCTACTCTTCTAAACTGGAAGAGAAGGAGAGCTATGATCCCCAAGAACACAGTGGACCTGTTCCCTATTTCCCACTGCATCCTGGGGTGCAGCAGTCCCTCCAAGGAGAAATGGTTATGTGACGTCAGTCCGGCACCGAGCCCACTGCAATCAACGAGCTTATTAACTGGTTAGCTGAGTCCGTTCTCAGTCATACTGCCACTCACTCTGCTTAACTACAGAGCTATACTTTTATTGTTAACCTTGACTGTAGTGAATATAACCCATTTTAACCTTATTTTGTGTTTTGAAAACTTAACCTTTCTATATTCTTTTGAAAATGTGTAGGTATAGATTACTAAGGGACCAGGTGCCTTTCAGCAAGCTTGTCATAAATGCTGTTTTTAAAGGAATGGGAAGCTTTCTTGCAGATAGGGCACTCACAGTTCTCCTGACCTGGGAATACATCACCACAGACACTTCCCAATGACCTTCAGGTCCCAGGAACAAGTCACTACTGAGTAATCAAGGTTCTGCAGAGAAAATGACCCGGGGCACATTCAGAAGCAAGGGACCCTAAACCAAGATGATCCAGTTCTGATGCCTTCTCGACTCTATCTGGACGGGCCAGTCCAATGAGCAAACGGGAGTGTACTTGTTCACCTCTAGTTCATAGGCCTTTAAACGCTCATCCCAACCCACAACTGAGGAGGGAGATGTAAGAATTCTGACTCTCCTGTCATTATGCAATAAAACTTTTCCTTTCCTCGGAATCTGCCATGATAGCGGCTCTGCACACAGCTGGATGAGTCCATTACTCAATAACAACAGACATCCATGCACGGGGCCAGGGCAGCCTTGCAAGAGTCCTCCCTCTGAAGCAGAGCACAGAGGGGTATCCCGCATCCAGAGACGCAGCCATGACATACTGTACCTGAAGGGCCATGTAGTTAGTCGAGCCCGTCTGCCTCAGCAGCAAACTGTGTGGACTGACAGGGAAGACCAGGTGCCTCTCAGTCCCCGACTGCAGACAGATGCTCTAAGACCCCAGAGCTATGAAACAGTCCTAAAGGTGGAGGGAAGCCTAGAAATCCCAAGAAGACTGATGCTTGTTTTGGATCTGCTCTAATTCAGAATTCAAATTGTTATGGAAAAGAAAGTCCTATTTCTTCCTTATCTCTTTGGTAAGTGGTTTGAATTGAGAATCTGACCCCACTGAATGTGATGACTGTTAAGAAAACAAAGGCTATGAGGGCACACAGAGAGGGGCCTACCCAGGTTAGCTGGTAAGTGAGAACTTCCCGAAGGAAGTGATACTTAGGTTGAGACCTGCAGAATGGAGGACCCTCTAGAGCTTGGCGCCTGATCTCCCTCAAAGGCATCGCTACCTTTCCTTCCAAAGGGGAGCATCAAGATGAATACTGAAACCAAAGAGAAAATCTATTTTCCTTTTTCCAAAGAAATTCTGATTCTATACTTGGCCCTCTTATTGGTCTTTCCCTGAGACAGACTGTGGTCTCCATTTGGGGAAAGTGAGGATAGGCAATGACATGACTATGGGGAGGAGGATACCTGTGGGAGGCTGGATCGATGAGAGGAGAAAAAACTGAAACATTCATCGTGCATGTGACGCACATCTCTAAATCCATGCCAAATGCCAAATACAGTGAAAGAAGCTACAGAAGGGTCAGTCTAATGGGAGGGGGAGATTATCTCATGAGTGTCAACTCAAATGGAAAAATAAAACTAATGAGAGGGGCAGACCCAGTGTTCTTTAAGCACATTCTCACTGGGGAATGGAGTAAAACTCCAACAAAGGTGGGATTTGAGACTTGAGAGGGGCGACGAAGGATGAAGAAGATGATGGTGTTTGAGGTGGCGCATGGACACGAGACCTCTGGATGAAGGTGCTCCCATCTGAAGGACAGTGAGCAAAGAGGTGGAAGGTTCACCAGAAGACACCTTCCACACGATGACTGGTATTGAGTCTGGTTGGGATGAAGGCCTTCAGCTTCTTCCCTCTTTAGGGAAGAGACAGAAAGAGTTGCAGGAGGTCTTAAGAGATATTTTAATGGGGAAAAAATGGGAAGTCATGAAGCTTTTGTACCATAAAGAAGCCATGTCGTACCTGGGTTTGAGGGACAACCCTGGCAAAATTGTGACGAACAGCTTAAAAAGCAAGATAGAGTCCATGATCTCTTATCTGCAATTCCAAAACCCCAAGTCTCTGAAAGTAAGATATTTCTCCATAAGTTTTGCTAAAGATTTTTCTAAGTTTACAGCTAACTCATTTGGTGGCAAGACTTATTTGAACAGATGTGAGGCTATTTATGGTCACCAATAATCCCTCTCAGTGTGAGAAGGCATATGTTTTGTGGCAGAAATTGATGGTTTGATTACAAGGCACCTCATGCCTCTCTAAGGGTGTAAGACAATATGCAGTGTTTGAACAATATTAACTTCCTAAAACTCTAAATCCTGAAACACATTTGGCTCTGAGAGCTTATTCCAAAGTTGATGATGAAGATTCCTTTAACAGAATTAAAGACTATTAAAAAAAACCAAGGGGTCAGCTTTGAAGTTAGGACGATGAATTTCATTAGAATAATGAAACTTGTTAACATAGGCTCGCCTGGCTAATGCCCTGTCTGAAAACATGGTAATGTGAATTACCTGTTATCAATTATATCAGTTTATAATTATTTAAAACACACTGACCTTGTGATTTCAGTTTTACATATTGATCAGAAGTAGCCTGATCGATTTTTATCTAGTATAGATCTTTTACTGTATTCTTTAGTGAATAAACAAGCAAGTTATAAATAACACGTTTTGCATGTAATGTAAAAGAAGACTTGTGAAAATTTTGTTCTTTTAGGAAAGTAAAAATGAACAAATGCCAGAAGTTTTGTTTTGAATTAATGTGATTAGCAAACACTGCATAATAATTTGTTTGACAAACTGTTCTTTAAAAAAAAAAAATCCAAAAGCAAGCTTTCATTCCATCCACCTTAATTTCATGCAATTTGTATTTGAAATGCAATTTTGAATTATGGAGTGCAAACATTTTGTCTCTTAGCTCTCCAAGCCTCTTATAAAAAAAGTACAGTACGGTGAAAGTGTGTGACACTGTATTCTGCATCGCCATGTCTATAAAACCCAGGGTGCTTTCCAGCTGAGGTCATGGGTCAAGGGCTCACCTCAGCTTTGACACACCTTATCAACTCTGGAAGGAAACAGCTCTACATCTGGTCGAGGAGGCCCAGACTGGAAAGGTAAGAACAGTGCCAAGCTAGTGGGGTATCCACTAGCTTACAGGGCACCTCATACTAAAGGGAAAATAGGCATTTGTCCAACAGCCTGTGAGAAAAACTCAACTTTTCTGCATTTTTCATTCTGGGGCAGAGAGTGTAAGCGTCCTGTTGTTTCTTTGACACTCAATTTAGGGTCTGTCATACAGGGTAATCGCTAACCTTCCTTTGCAGGCTGTGAGCCGGAGTTGGTGCCCTCCATGAGCACATTCCCTGGAAGGGAAGGGCTGGAAGACTCCCCACATGAGAGTAGGTAAGAGTCCCAAGGTCTTAGCCATAATTTCCTATTCGACCCTCCTCACACCCGCAGCCCACAGCCATGCTTGGTGCCCTCTGAAATAATGGAATTCTTCAAAAAAGACTTTAGGTGCAACCTGGTGGAGGAGGGGTTGGGGCAGTCCGCCAACATCCTAAGGTCCCAGGTTTGCATCTGGGGAAGAACCAAGATGTGCGACTAAATAAATAAAAAGCAGTCCTCACTCTTCCTTCCTGAATGCCTGCTCACCTTCATTCCTGCCTGTGCTTTTCCTTTAAAAGCATTGTACAATTAGTCCACTGAAGGAAACTTACCTCCTACATTAGCATTTGAAAAAAGGGTTGCAAGTTCTTGAAGAATCACAGCGTTAACCCAAGCCCGGTTCTTAAATCATAAAAACTTCAAAATAGGGCTGCTATACAGGACCTCTTGGAGGAAGGATAAAACAAGCTGTGATTCCTGTTAGTAAAGGAGTGACTTCTACATCATGATGGAGCCATGATTGGCGCTCCTGAAGAAAGAGGCTGTTGTGATCTATGTGAGAGGTTTGGCTACTTTGGAAACCTCCCAACGGAATTTCCTGACGTCTGTGAAATTGAATCTTAAGTTTATAATGATGTAGACATTAGAAATCATAATATGAATTTTCTACTTTTTGGTTTTAATTTCCGGGTTGCAGTGATGGAGCTGTTATGTCATGAAATGGAGCACATTTTTAACATTAAATTGAACAATGCTACAATAATAATTGTATTTAATTTTAAAATGTGATGTTTATTTGTACATATAATTTATTTCAAGATGACTTTAATAATATTAATACTCTCTTTTAACTCAGATTTCCTTTTACGCTTCCAAATTTCAGATATTTAGAGGATAATACACTCGTCCAAAAGGTTAAGAGTAAAGATGAACCTGTCTCGGAGAGTTACGGAAAATGAGGGCTCAAAATAAGTTTTAGCTGTCATTTCTTCTCGGTTCAGCTAGCTCCTCTCATTTTAATGTACTCTTTGATTTATCGAAGGCACTTGCTGCAGAAAACAGAAGCGATTTCTTTCTTCCTATGATTAAAAATGAATTCAAATTACAGTATGGTCTTTTAATCCAGTCAACATTAAATGGAGTGCTTGCTCAATTACCAGAAAAGAAAAAAGAAGAACAACTGCAGGGAGTCAAAGACCATGTTCTGTTTTGAACACATGAAGTAAGTATTATACATAATTAAGACCAGGGAAAACTAGTTCTCTGACATCTTCAAAGATCTACAATCAATAGCTCAGTTTCCAAAATACAAACATATTTCATAGATCTTGTTTTTTCTTCAATGGGTCTCCGATTTTAGCACCCACAGGAGCCAAGGTGAAGTTTTAAAAACTAGGTGGCATCTGGTTTACTCAGGTAAGAAACTACTTCTACCACCTCATCAGCTACCATGCTCATGACTCTCATATGTGGCTAAAAATATTGAAAGACGAATGACTGTCATATCATTATTGAAAATGAATTGCTTACCTACGACATTATCTGCTTTCTGTGATAGGAGATATTTGCAATTAATTGCAGAATACAACAATGAGGAAGAAGAATTCATCTTTTTTCAGCTGTTGAACCTTAAGAATAGCACACATGGTTGAAATGAACCTTCATGAATGTCATCATTACCATTGGACTTGTTTCTTAACTTGTGAAACATTTGGAGAAATGATAACACTTGGGGAAAATGACGCAAAATAAATGTGACTAAGAAAAAAAAATATTTTCAAAAGATCTCCCAGAGCCAATTTTTGTAGGAGGCATCATTACCCAATTATGAGTTACCCTTGACTTCCCACTGTCCTCTTCTTTGTAGGGTTTCCTTTGTTATGAGGATAATTAGAGTAAGGAAGGAGGAAAAAATGAATTCAAAGGAAGGATTAATACAGGAGAGTGGCCTGGGTTAGGAACACTAAGGCCCCATCGAGTGTGGGAAAAAAAGCTACAGCCCAGAAGTGCATTTTCAGCCAGAATCAGCCAGAGAAGAAGGAAAGAACAGATCTTTTCCCCACCCCAGGTCAAATGAGAATAAAATGCTAATAACTGAGAGATGAGAGCAACAGCACCCACTTCCTATACAGCTTGTAATTCTCTGCCAAACAAATAAAATACAGATTTAGGATTGAAAATTGACACAAGTGTTGGTAGTATAAAATGCCAGGACTAAGGAAGAGACTATGAGTGAAAATCTGGAGGGTCTACAGTAGTCTGAAGAAATGCATGACTTTCTCAGTCTGTCAACCTGAAGAAATGACTTTCAAAAGAGTGAGCGTTTGCTTAAAAAAAAAAGCGACCATTCAGATCAGCTTTCAGGAACTGTGGAGAGAATAACAGAAGAAAAAACAGGGAAGAAGACAAAGCCTGGACAGACTGGAAAATTAAACAAAAGGCAATAATGTAGAAGATACACGACTCATCATCAGTTGTTTTGCTACCTGCATGTCTGTTTTGATGGACTTTGTTGTTATAATATGAGATGCAAAAGCATCCCTACCTAAGTCAGTTGCCAACAGGCACAGAGCACAGAGGTAAATAGATGCAGTGGGCTGGACAGCATCAGAATGGCCTAGAGCAGAGACTACATCCAGCAAATAGACACCAGCTGGAATTATAAAAGAACATGTACCCAATTGTGCCAGACCTTCCAATTTTCCAAAGGAAATACAAAAACAAAATAGGATTTTATGTGAAATCACCCAATATTAAAATATCTGCAATTAATTTGGGCAAGCCAAATAAAGTATATGTTCTATTAGAATCTAGTCCACAGACTACCAATTGGTAGCTTCTAATCTGCCTCAGGAGCTCTGTTAATTCAAGACAGAAGAGGGATTGACAAAAGAGAGCACGCATTTCAGATACGGGAAAATCAAGACATTGAAGTCCTTTCTCCTGCTGCGGCCCAGGGTGTTGTGCTGACCCTCCAATGACATCCCAGCTACATTGTGGCAGTTTCTCAAACTACAGACCTGTTGGCACACGCCATTTCATTTGACACATTCTGAAACTCC
Organism: Solenodon paradoxus; assembly: GCA_004363575.1. NCBI lineage: Eukaryota > Metazoa > Chordata > Mammalia > Eulipotyphla > Solenodontidae > Solenodon > Solenodon paradoxus. The sequence continues at coordinate 161,590 of RJWH01000998.1, forward strand.
TGAGTGATTCTAACAGTTACGGTATGAAAATGTAGGTAGATACCATGTCTCAAACTTTACATTCTTCCCTGACACATTTTATTAGAACTAGGAGGCTCCAGAGTATAGAGTTACAGCATTAACATTCACCATTGCTGGCGACAAGCTTTCTCCACACTGACATTGTTTGACTTTGCTGCCTAAACGTATAAAATGAAGGGTGAAGCTGTAAATCTCTACATTCATTTTCTGACAAATCCAAAATGTCTAATAGATCTCCAGATAGTCCCTTTTTCCTGTAACTCCTCAAAATTCATTTCCTTTTTATAATAGTATTGAATAATTGTGCATGACTACCAAACAGAAGGCTGTAAGACTGAAAAGCGATTTTGTGCTGAGCAAAAGCAGACGACAAAACGAGAATGGCTTTATCACATTGCAGTCTAGAATTCTCTAACATGCAGATTTTTTAGACACTTTACTTTGTCAACATAGAAATAACGTATGTGTATCTGTGCCAGAAAACAAACAGTGTGTGTGTGTGTGTGTGTGTGTGTAGGGGAAGTTCTTAATTTAAGCATAGTAGTTACTCACTTGGCAGAGAAAGCAGAGCATTATTAAAAGATAAAATATTCCTTACCATGGTTTTTAATCATCGAAATTAAAATTACAGTGATTATCAGAGAGATTATAAATATTTTAAATAGGCAGACCCTAGTGGCTCGGGTGTTAAGCCCATGCCTGGGGCACGTAAAACTAAAGGAACCAGGTTCATGGTCTGGGATGGGAAGAACAACTAAAATGAAAAATTAAATAAATTAAATGCTTCTTTCTTTTCTCTCTTCCTTCCTGCCTGCTGCCTGCCTGCCTTCATCTTTAAAAAAAATATATAAATAAAAAAGTAGCACAGACATAATACCAAAGAAAGGTAAAAAGTAAAAAATACGGTGAAATTGTAGCTACTTTTTGTCATCTGATAACTATCAGCCATGCTAGTGAAGATAAAACAGTTTTGACTTTCAAAATGTTTGATAAAACTTCACTAAAGAGTTACAATCTTTCCAATGTCTACTTCTCATAGAATGGCCTGATGAGATAAAAATAAATTGAGAGTAAGGAACAATCAAGACTGAAAGGTTGTAAGGTGTTGCTGTAACTTGTGTGAAATGCAAGGAATACATCGGAATCTTCCATATTAATGTGCTTTTATTCCTAAATGAAAGTTCTGCTTACTGGCAGGCAGGAACATTGGACCTTTGCCACTTGCAAGAAATATAAAGACACAAAACAGCTAAGAAAAGGCACTGGTTCTGAGCTACATCTCAAAATTTTCTGATTGTTAAGTCAAGGGTCTGTCCGTCAGAGACGACTGTGAAGTCATCAGGGGTCCCCAGTGGATGTAGAGCCAGCTGCCGATGTGACAGGCAGGGGCTGCCCCTGCAGAAGTCTCCACCTCACTTTGACCAGAAAAGCTGAGTGTTTTTTCTTGGAAGGTTAAGACATGCAAAGAGAAAAATGAAGTCTTACATGATTACAAGTTAATTCACATTCTCTTTCAGCAATTCTGAAATGTCACATTGAACAGAAAGACGATGTTTAAAAAAATTAACCCAAACTTCACAGATTGTGTTGAATTTCCCTAACAGGAATCAGAGTACAAACACAAGCTGGTTCACATAGAGATTTTGTATCGGCGAATCATGGTCAATACTCATGAAGAACTCTGTTTCATAAACACAGTCTTTCCAGGCGGGTGTCCTGTGGACATCTCCTCACGCCTGTTCATCTGTGCACACACAGTGTCTCTAGAAGGATGACTTCCTGTCCATGAGGACTGGGCTGTGTATACACCAGCCTGCAAAATGATTGACAGGCAAATTATTTTAAAGAACTGGTTATGACAAAGGCAAGTGTTTTTAATTCTTCAGGTGAGAAACAACGTGTAAACCTTGGCATACACACACTGCAGATGCCACTTGAAAGTCGCGTGTTGGAGAAGGCTCCCAGTGTGTTCCATCCTGGGGCAAAGCTCCCTCATCACGCCCTTCTTTCTGCATCTCTCAGCAGTGAGGGAACTGCCCTTCAGCAGTCCCGGCCATCACAAGGGAGGTTGTGACGGGGTCACGACTTTGGCAAGCTGCTTCAAGGTTGGGCCATAATTTTAACAGTCGACCTAAGCAGAGTAACTCAGTTTCTAAATATAAGTCTGATGAAAGGCCCAAGGAGTGGAGATACTTTTGAAAAACAATTGCATGTGTCCTTAATGGTAAGCTTGGTGGTATCTCTCTTGGCTTTTTTTTCTCACCAGTTAATTAACACAGAACATTCGGGCTGACATGTTCTTTGGAAGACACGGTGAGTGAGGCAGGAATTCTCACCTGTCCCCTTGCACTTCCGAGGATTATAGTTAGTTCCTGCTCACTGACATCACACAGGCTTCAAGCCAGAAGTGCTCAGACGCTCTGCACGTCCATTCACTCTCCTGCTGCTCGGCTCCCATCACTGCTCCGTCTTCATCTTGATTCTAGTGTGTTCCCTCAGACCTGTAGCTGACCCAGAGTTCCTGTCCTAGGCTCCTTGTTCTTTGATATTTGAGCTTCATGGGAGGGTGTAGACACCACCTTTCTATCACTAAGGGTCCCTTAGCAACAGATTCATGCTAGACTCACAAGGAAATAAAATGCCCGGAAGGTTTCTTGGTATCTGGAACTGTGAGAACGATTGTGATACACTCATATGAGTATTCTCAATAGTCTTATTATATGTGTGTCACGTTATTTAAAAGTTTATTTGTGCTAATTTAAAAAAGTTGTCAGTAGGTTTCCTCTGAATTGCAGCATTTTTTTCAAACAAAATGTAGACTTTGCAGAGATAAAAATCAAAGCTTCCTGACTCCCTCCAGTCACTACAGAAATGCATTTGAATAGTTTTGACATCTTTTCCCTACAAAGCCAGCCCTGTTGGCCACTTGTGATTTACAGGCTGTGTCTGCTGCAAGGGCTGTGGGACGCATCAGGACGGGCGTGCCTATGAAAGGATACTGCTGTCTGGCACTAAATGACTTTCCAGAGACCCATCTCATTCAGACCGACAGGAACCACTCACCCTGACCAGGAGCTGTCGATGCCGAAGCCATTATCCAACCCATTCTGAAGGACAGAATCAAAAACAGAATCCCACATTCTGGTCCCTTCTGCAAATTCCGAGGCACCACTAAAAATCTGCTGTTTCCTCCTTTCTGGATTTCTAGCTGGTTAATCCACTTCATAGACATTTTTCTTGCAACTCTAATTCTGCATATGTGACTGATGGGGAGAGCATCATGGGAATCGTGTTGGGTTTTGTCAGTGTGAATGCATATATACATGGCTATATTTCCTGTCTGCAATCTTCTCATTACTACAGATATGACTGACTGCAGTATATTAAATTTTTTTGTCCATCTCAAATACAGAGTTTAATATGTTTACCTCTAGGCTTACTTTCTCTTCCTTCTATAACATGGAAAGCACCAATGCCGCATCTCTCTTTCCCGCCACATTTTATTAAATGCTTCAGTTGTAGGCATTAATGCAAATCATGGCCCCATACGGCAAACTGCAGTATATGAATCAATAAACTGAAGACTTCTATGTTTGAATTCTAGTAAAAATTAACTGGCTTAAATAGAAAACACAGAAAATAAAATCTCTATAGTTTTGTGATTATAAATACAGGGAGGAATTTTTTTAAATCACTCTGAAAATATTTTACAGAAAGTAGCACTTGTAAAAATTCAAGCATAGGAAATAAATGGAATAATATGAAATAAATAAATATATTTTATTTCATCTAAAATCTTCCATTCCATTCATTTTCAAGAAAATAACAAGATGATGCATGTCAGCCTAAAAAGATTGTTAAGTCTATATCTGGATATATAAATCATATAAAAGGTTGAAAGAAGAATATTGCAGATCACATAAACTATGAGAACAAAAGTATGGACAAATGATATCCGTTCTTTACTTCATAAAATAGGATAGTCATTTGAATACAAAGAGCATTGCATTAAAAACTAAAAGAAAATCCAACAGCTAGTGAAATCAGCAACATTCTCCAGAGATTCCTTGTCAGAGGATATGCTTAGGGTTAGATTTTGGTTTGATTTGAATACATCTGTGGTCATTAATAGAACTTTCAGTTATGAACTCAAATTTCAGGCTTTCTGATCTTGTTCTGATGTAAGGGTTTTGCAAAATGCCCACTTTTACTTCCAAATATTTTTGCATGAAAATTTACCCTATGGATTATTACATCCATAGATTTCTTTTATAAAATATTTTACATTAGTGAAAAATGTACAAGTTTTAAAATTCGGTAGAGTCAGCATTTCTCAAACTTTCCTAATATCTCTCTTTTTTCTTTTTTTACATGATGAGCTCAGCTATTCAACTGAGATATACTTTACAATACTAGATTCAAAGGGAAATATTGTCTACACATCAACAATTGTTTGCAAAAATAATTTAATTTTTAAATCAACCCCCATTAGGACAATTTACAAATGTCCCTGGATTCAACTCAATATACTAGCTCCTGGTGATTTGAAATATGACAGGGAACACTCAAAAGAGAATTTTGATTATAAAACAAAACAAGAATGTTTGAAATTTAATGAGCTTTCTGTTCCCATGCCAACTTCTGCTGAATCTGGAGCATCAGAATAGTTTTCTCACAGTTTCTTTCTTTCCACTGTGTGGTAGCCGTCCCCTTTTCACACGCAATACATTCAGTACCAAACGAGTGGTGTGTTCATTAGTGTTAAAGAGAAAGGCAGGGTTAAATACATAAGAGCCTCAAATTAATATCCAGGCGTAAATGTTTTAGCAGAGCCAAAGAATCTGTTTAATCATTCAAGTCAACAAAGTTTAAGATACTAATATAAACTTGTAAATGCTTTCCTTTTCTGGGAATTAATCTGTCTTGCTAAAGACGCTTTTAAGATGCTATCAGTTTTGCGTGGTCTCAGCTGTGATGAAAATTTACCTGAATATACTGAGAAGAGAAATAATTTTATTAAAATAGTTATGCAGAGCTCCTGGGTGGCTTATTAAACTGTAGAGACCAGGACTCATTTAAAACCAGCTATTCACTGATAACGTTGGGACCAAGAGCCATTATATCTCTTATTTATCAAGCCTCTGCGTTATTTGACAATGTGATGGTAGAGCTAACAAAAAAATTCTCCAGTTATGACAAATATAAAGTTATTTTTACAGTGAAAACAGAAAACAATGAATATGTTTAAATGATGAGCCAAGTGAAGAGAAGATTAACAATCAAAAGAAAACTTCATGAAGTGTGTGCATTTTATTGCCTAAGTTAATCAATATCTTTGCCACAATTTCAGAACAATGCAGTACCCAACTCTGGGAGTGCAAAATGGGGCGACCATTCTGGAAAGCAGTATGAAGAGTCCTCAAAAAAATGAGAATGGAAATTCCATGTGATCCAGTTTTTCTCCTACTGAGTATTTGTCCCAACACTTATTCGCAAAGATATATGCATCACCATATTCACTGAAGCATTATTGACAATAGTCAAGAGCTGGAAACTATCTAAGTGCCCAACAACAGATGTGTGCACAAAGAAGATATGGTATACATACACACTGGAATACTATGCAGTCATCAAAAGGAGAAATCCTGCCATATGCAGCAACATGGATGGATTTGGAGAGAATTATACTTAGTGAGATAAGCCAGAAGGAGAAAACAGACTCGTATGACATCACTCATATAATGTGTATAGAGACAGAAAACAAACAAATAATGTAAATTAAATAATACTAGACTTAAAAAAATGAAAGAGCTAATCCAAACAACAATAGACTCTCAGTGGTGGGGGCAAAAAAGGCAAATCAAAGGGTGCCGAAGAGATGGGGGAGTCCTGGGGGGGTAAATGGGATTAATTGCGAATGATGGAGAAAAAAAGGAAAATACTGGTGAACTTACTTTGCTATATGCAGAAATTCATGTGCTTCTATGAGTACTTCAAAACAAGTTAATGTCAAAATGCAGTGTCCTTTCGATAAAATCTACTTAAAAAATAAATAAAGGTAGTAGCAAACATTAAAATTTCTTTGCTTATTTTTAATGTTGATGCTTATGTTCCTAAGCTAAAGAAAAGAAATGTGAGCCATAACATCAAAGCTCTGGGTACCACTGTGACGGCCCGGGCTGGTTCGCGATGAGCAGGGCTCTTATGAGCTGGGCAAACGACATCCCCGCTAGGGGTGCAGAGAGATGGTGGCTATGGTTAGAGGCTGCAGACAACAATGGGAAAGCCTTCACAGTCTGAATTTTTACATTTGACATTCAGGTTCTGTTACTGATCAAGAAATGTAATCCAATCTTTTGCAAAGAGAGGCTCAGAATAAATGCAGGATGAACAAAACACTTGTAGAATATGTAAACACAATGCTAGGAAGAGTAGAAAACAGACCTCACTAGTCTGGGAATCCTGCAGTTATATGAAAACTGGTGATATTGAGCTGCGAAGTAAAATTTCAGCAAGGGAAGCAGTAGTCTGACATCCCATGGACGGGGTTCTGCGTGACCCTGACTCTGTTCCAGGTGGGGAGGCCCTGGGGTATCTGTGGTATCTGTTCGGCCATTTGTTTCAGGGAGGGGCAGCAGTGCCTGAGTTGTAAGACTGACCACCATGACTACAAAGAACAAAGATGCACCTATTTGCACTTGACCTTGCCAGTCTTGTGCACAGAGGCATGGAAAGGACCCCAGCATCCCTTTGGGGACCACGTGGCATTGTAAAAAGAGAGAACTGGCCATCTGGCTGCCCCCCTGCACTGTCTTCCAGTAGCTATGAGTAGAAGAAAATGCACACGTCACTTCACCTGCTTGGGCTCAATCCTCATCAGAAAAATAAAATGATCTTACTAATATTTGTGCCCCTAATGCACAGAGCTACTGGCTAGATGAGGGAGTGTCTGGAAAAGGTGAACTGCAGGATCTAGCCTTGCCTGCAGAGCCTTCACATGATCTGGTTTTCTTACCTTGGATAAAGGGACATTTCTAAACTTGGTTTCCTCACCATTAGATGGGGATACTCACAGTAATGAGGCCAGAGGGTTGCTAAAATAAGGTGTGTTTCCTAGGCAGGTAGGCATGTTTAAGAACTTAATTACTGACTTTTACTATTATTGGATATTGCTATTAGCTGATGTATTGTTATTACTTAAGCCCCAGCTATTTCGGTCACTTACTGTCTCACGTGGAAGCTAAGGATTAATAATAACGACCTCACTGATAGGGACATGGCCTGGACCACAGGGATTGACACCACTGAGAACTGGTTTTGAATCCCACTTCAACCACTTCAGTCTGTGAACTTCTGCAAGCTTCTTCACCCCAGATTCTGCATGTGAAATTGGGGGAGAAGAATGAATTCTCATCTGTTGAGGTCTGATGATAGATTTTCAAATGTTCTTTTATTGGATCCTTAGCACAACCATAGAGACGGACAGTGGTGGAGTTAGAATTTGATCGCTCTCCTACCTGATCCCAGTCCACGTGAATATCACCATTCCCTCAACGCCATCCACTTTCCCTACTTTTCTCCCTTGGTAAAATCTATCTTACTAAACTGTAGCAAGACCTACAGGTGCTTAGTAAGTGGTAAAACTCTGAGTAGTTAGTGGCTATGGTGCTCAATGAATTAATGAATTGCATTGAGGAAGCAAACCTGTTTTCAGCACTCTATACATTTCAGGGGCAGAACGTCGACCTCCACAACCATACCATTCACACTGCACCCTCCGCCAAGTCTCTAGCTGCTGGCAATTATGATTATGTGAATTTTATTCCCGAGTCCCACTTCATTCTGTCTAGGAATCCCCCCCATTCCAATCCTCTCGTGGACCATTTCCAGTCTTTACTTGAATACATGGTGTGGTCAGAGACCCCCAAACTTTCCTCTGAGGAAGAAAGAAGAAACCTGAGCCTGGACACAGTGACTGACACACAGATAAAGCACCATCTCAACCCAACAGCCTCCTGCTGCCGTGCAGTTTGACAGCAAAAATCAATGGAAGATTAATGGCAAATCTGTAATGACATCTCCCCAAGAATCAAGGAGGGAAGTGCAATTTTCATGTCAGGCTGCATCCACCTGCAGAAACCTAACACTCCGTGTCTTATAGAATAAAGTCAACTGGTATCTTTGGTTTTGATTTTATACCTAAAACCACAGGCTCAAAATTGGCTAAACGTACACAGATAGAAAGCTCATGCCAAAAAATGGTAGCCATTTATTCTGCAGGAAATCACTTGCCATCAACAGTCGTCAAAGACAGTCAACTTTCCTACCATTTACCTTTTACCTTCTTGCAATCTGACGTCTGCTCTCACTGCTTAACTAAATGTGCTTCCTTAATAGCCCATGTCTCTGGAACCCTAAATCCAAAAGTTTTTCAAGAGCTCGTCCCTGTGGCTTTTATTTTATTGAGAATGTTTTCTCGAACACTGTGGTGACCTGGTTTTACCTTGGACCGTCCACTTTCCTTTGACTCCCTCCATCTTCCTTCCACTGGCTCAGTGTGGGAATTTCTAAGGTGGCCCTCTCGTCACTCACCCATCATTTTTCTACTCCTCTGGTTCCAATTTTCACTTTGAGATAGGTCACCGATGTTACCTCCAGTGAAGAAGACACCATCTCAAGTTTTAGTCTCATGTTTCCTATTGTTTGCTACATGATTCCAGTGAAATAATCCATCACCATCAGAACTCAGCACACCTAAAATTCATCTTATCATTTGTCTGCCTGACCACCTTCCAACCAGTTTTATCAAGTCAGAAACCTCAGCCGATTTTCACCTTCTTCAGTTTCAAAGCTTATACCCAATAGCTTGAAGACTTGTGCTGAAATATCACCTCAATATCTTTGCATTTTTCTAACTTCTTTTCCTTTAACCATTTTTTTTTTTTTTTTGGCCATAGCTCTACTTATGGTCACAGATCTTGGATACAAATCTAATACAGATTAAATTCATCTCCCACCCTCTGTTTCAAGACTCCTCTCTTATCAAGTTCTTCTCTGCTGGTGTCAGGTCTGGTTTGCCCTCTTTGTCTGCCCAGGTTTCTGTTTGACACATGGTGAGTCCTATTGGTGAGATGGCCATCCTTTCCTCTTCTACCCATCCCCCTTGTTCACTGCCAGCTCTGGGGCAAGTGAGTGACAGGTTCTGGCCAGTGAGACATGAGCAGAAGTCAGCTATGAAATTCACAGAACATTTTTGTTTTCATGAGACAGACTCTTCTCCTTTCATCCTTCCTGATAGATGGGCCAGTAGGATACATCTTACCATAATGAAGAAAAGGCCCAAAGACTCACAGAAACTTTCATAGTAATAACACTGAATTATATAACATATATATATATATATACACACACACATACACACACATATATATATATACATATATATAAGTATCAACTGCCTTTTCCAAACTTCTCATGTGACAAAAATAAGCTCCCCGCCATAGAAAACACGGTGCTTTCTCCCAAATTTTGATGAGCACTTTGAAATTTTCACTTCAGTTTACCAACTTATCCCCTGCCTACTGCCCAACTTCTCACTCTTGACACTGAGCGTCTGCTCAGAATGGCCCCTTCCGTCCAATCGTACCTGGTTTCTAGACAGAGGCATTCCCTCTGCTCACCCCTCCCCTGAGGACTGGACATTCTCCTACAACCCAGATTCTTCTGACCATTTCCTAGATTACTGACATAGTTTCCTGGCCTACTTATCCCCACTGCTTTCAGTCTCTCCCATTTCTATTCCATACTGGACACTATTGCCCAATAGATCTTCATAAAGAACATTTGTTAATAACACCCAATAATCTCGCAGTAATAAACATCGAATGATTTAAAATATCTTCAGTGGTTCCCCATCAACTACCACATGAGATATTCTAATGGTCCATTTATTTTTGAGAAAATGTCAGCCTTATATGACACAGCTATTCTATATTTAACCTGTAGCCTTGGTACATGCAACACTGATGCACTTTAATGAATCCTGTCATTTCCCAGCTGCATAATATTGTGTGCAGTTTCTTCTTGGAATATGTAATCTTGGTTTTCATCTTACCATCTAAAATAAAGATTACCCAAGCTCAAGTTCATTTCTTCCACAGTCTCCACTAACTACTAAAATGGAAGAATGCTTGCTTTTCTAGCCTCTCTTACACAACTATTTAAGCCACATACCATACGATCATATAGTTTTCTTATTCAGGCACCCCTGAGATTATTACCTGCCTGAGGGTAGTAATGGTGCAACTCAATCTTATTCTAACATATTTATTATAACAAATATGTATCGAGTTCTTACTTGGTGATGGTATGAAAGATTGACACAGTGCTTAGTCTCACAGAACTTAGTTTATAGTCTAAAGAGGGGCATGTTTAATAGTTAAGAATCAAGCAAATAAAGAAAATAGGATAAGCCTCAGATTTAGACAGGGTAGAAATTAAGAAATTCTTCCCAAAGTGAAATGAAATCTCAGTGATAAGAACTCAAGCACAAGACGGCCAGAAGAGAGCGAACAGAAAGCCCTCATGCTGAGAGTGAGTGTGGAGTATGGTGACTAGATGAAGACCAGTGTGAGCTGAGGTGATAGAAACAGGCAAGGGTCTCATCTCAAAGGTCCCTAAAGGCCAACCCAAGAGATCTGGATTTCATTCCAAGGCTTAAAACAGCTGTAACATGATCTAATTTGCAATGGAAAGTGATCTCTCAGGCTTCAGTGTAGAAAATGGATTATAAAGAGTCAAGAATGGGAGTAAGATGAACTGGAAGATGATGGCAGTCATCAAGAACATGAGATGACAGTACACTGAAGTTGGTGTAGAAGAGAGAGCTAGATATGAGACTCTCTGCAGAATCAGCATGGTATCTTGAACATGGCTGATGCCCACTAGATATTGCTAAATGTAAGTCTGAATGTTTCCAAACAGATTCATCTTAAATCTATATTATCTTCCATTTTGTCCTGCTTTGATTCACCTATTATGTCTTAATATAGTCTTGTTTGACACTTGGGGAACTCAAAAAGAAAAACAAAAAGGCACTCATTGTCTACGAAATGGTAGAAATCCCATAGTGGAAAGTCAGCTAACAAAGAACTGAGATGCTGGAGGGTCATATTGTTATTATGAGAAGAAATCAATTAAAGGAAGAAAATGGTAAGAGGTGGAATTTCAATCTAAATAGGATAAAATGGATGGGGTATTTAAATAACAAAGATCGATATTTTGGAAGAGAGTCCCCATTAGCACCAGCTGGAATAGTGTTCCTAAAAAGAGAATGGAGGATAAGTGAATTTTCATTAACATCCAAGACCTTCCCAGTTTGAACTCAGTTGTGATATTTTTGGGAATACAAGAACCTTCACTTCACTATCTTAATAGAATGCATTTTCTACTCAGTAGCTAATACTTGCTAGAAGTTAAAGTTTATAAAACTCTCAGAGTTCTGAATGTGACCTGCCTCGTTTCTATCTTCATATCTGAGGAAAGACAGGTATTTTCGTGGGCCCTCAATCTCGCACATTCATTTCCCAGGACATTTAGATTTTGACCTGTGAAGAGCCATACTGTACAGGGAATTCAATCCAAACTCCTTCAACACAAAGCAGAATCCAGGGAGGTACGAACTGAATTTTTGCGACTTTCTACCTGAAATGCAAAATGGCCCCTGAATCATGTGCAACTTGGCCCCAGTCAGTGTGAAAACTGGCTGAGGTTCCTTTGAACGTTGGTTGGGGTTCGTCAAAATAGTTCATGAACTTTGGCCAAACTTGCAAGGGACCTGGTCCAAGTCTTCACTTGTCAAGCAACATGAAACCAGGTGACTTTCACACGGAGTCAGGTTTCATTCTGAAAGTTTGGCCTAGCTTTCCAATCAATCATCACTCTTGGGAATGATGAAAGCAATACACCTTGGTGAAAAAGAGGACCGTCTCCGCATACTGATGACAGCAGAGCTGGGAGTCACCCTTCACTGCCTTTGCCAAAAGACGATTTTCAGAATGGAAAGTTTCACTCTTACCTGGATAGGGCAAGTGGAGTGATTCTGAGATTGTGTGCAGAAAGAAAGGATGTGCCTGACAGGGAGTCATCGCCACATACAGAGCAAGTGACTAAGGTCTCATCACGGAGGGTAAGAGCATTGTATTTCTTTCACGTCCATGGCAGATAGCACAGTGTTTAATGTCTTTGACCATTAAGACGTGCTTTGAGCCTGAAGCTATTCATCAGCGAGGAGAACTGCCGTGGGAGACAGCAAGCTCTAAGGCATAAACGTGATTTCTCCGTGAATAAATGGCTGAGGAACAGAAAGCAAATCATAGCATAGCTTTTACCCAGTTTAATAAACATGAAGAGATAAGACCACAAACTTTGCCAGTTTGCATCACCTACACTCTTTGCCACAGAACCACCACGGCCGTCTGAACGAATTCAACAGTTAACTAGGCACAGTGCCTTGTACAAAAAACCTATGCAGTTTCTGTTTTCAACCTGAAAATTTTAAATGTGCTTCTCCTCTGCTAAAAAAAAGAAAGACTCTCTTTAACCAAATACTCACTTTTGTGCATAGTGACATGAGAAAGCTGAGAGGTATGTCTGAGGGGAGCCGCTACATCATTGGAACAGTATGTCTGAACATTGGAGTAATAAGGCACAGATGTGAGGCCCAGTACCAAGGTAATAACACAGCATTCACCACTGCGTTATAATGGTTAAAAGAGTCACATACGAGAAGAATAAAAGAATCTTCTTCCTCCCTGGAATGCCAAATTATATTACACCTTTAATGGGCTTTAAAATCTATACAAAATAAGAAATTCAAATAAGTATTATTCAAACTTACAAAAAAGGGCAAAATATAAGAGGCATTAACATTTTTCTCTGTAACAGAACATACTTATGCAATAGCACATAAAGTTTAAATGCAGGAAAAGGCCAGATTCAATCGGCATCCACATGGACTCCACATTGCAAAGTAACACATGCAAAACAGAGGGACCTAGCAGTCATTGGAGAGATGTCACTGGCTTTTGGTAACGATTCTGGCTTTGGATCAGCTTTGAATCAGTGCTAATTATTGCCGCACGTTCTCTAGTTAAGATAATTCAAGTGGACATACATGTTAGCTATTGTTAAGGCCCTTTCACTTACAAGTGGCATGGTCTTTTTGCCAGCTATTACTAAACCATGAGACATGAAGGCCATTAGGAAGCCGGGGCTAATTTAATTCAATACATTTGGAACTAAACACTGATTTTCTGCCTAGGATTGGAAGAGTACAACTTACCCGAGGTCCCTGATCACCTTGCTCTCCCTGTAGAAAGAGAAGATGAGAAAACAGATCGTTTCAGCACCAAGCATACGATGATCAACATTTGGTATAATACAAACTATAGTGGAGGCAGGTCAATAGGGATTTCCAGTCACTTTATTTGTTTCTGTTAGGCATTTTCTTACCTTATCACCTTTTGGACCAGGAGGACCCTGAAATAAAAAGAGAGAGAAAAAAATTTTAATGAATGGAAAATGCAGCTTCAATAGCTCTTCGAGGGTTAATCACAAGCATCGAGCCAGGGGAACAAGGCACTGGCGCTCATCAGTGAGGTTTCTCAAGGGATTTGTGGTTCTAAACCATCATGGTACTATGGTCAGAATGTGAAAGTGGTACATAAAATATGCACAGAAAAGTATACATGTCACAAGTATCTAAAATATTGCATATTTTCACATGTCGAACCCAGCCAATCAAGTAGAGCACAGCGAAAGAAACCCAGCAACCCCCTTTGTGACATGTTCTTGTCTCTTTTCTCCACCACAGCATGGTGGGTAAAACACCACCCTTCTGACTTCTGAATGTGCTCTAGCTGCCTGGTTTTGCACTTTATGTAGATGGATTCACACAGTATGCATAAATGTTAAACTGAAATTTTTTTAAACTTGAACCCCTTTTTTCAAAAATATCTTTAAGAGAATGTAAGTATAATATGAAGAGTGGGAGACTATTCTGCAATACATGCATCTGATGAAAGACTCCCATTCAGAATATGTAAAGAACTATCTATCTACCTCTCAGCTGTCCACCGTACAATACATTAAAAACACCAACAAACCAGTCGGACAACTCAATCTAACACTGCTTTTCTCTTTACAGTCATCTATTTTAGTGTGCTACTTAAATCTTTGCCTGCTCCAAGAGGTTCTTCTATACCTATTCTAAAAGACAAGAGCTTTATTATTCTGTCTTTCACATTTAGACCTGAACTCACTGAAAACTGATTTTGTGTATAAAGTGAGGTTGAAGTCAAGATTTTTTAAAATTCCCCTGTGGATATAAATTTAACCCAAGACCACTGATTGAATGTCTTTTCCTCATTGCAGCAGAGTGTCACCTTTGTTACAAATCAGATGACCACAGACATATGGATCAATGTAGGGATTTCTGCTGGGTTGTGCAGTTGTCTATACTTGAGCCACACTGAGATATTCTCCACTTCTGAACAAAAAATATTGGCAGGAAATACTACTTCTAGAGGTATCCCTATTTTTCTGTCTCAAACATGATGGCAGGTTGGCCTCCTTGGAGAACTTTTACCCAGCATCCACAGCAACCTTGGGCCCCCCGCTTCCACCTTTAGTAAGGCCGAGAGATACGGTCAAGTCCAAACCAGAAGAAAAGCCAAGTCCCAGCAAAGTATCCCTTCTGGGTCCCTGTGGGACTGCTGTGTCACTGTAGGTGGGAATGCAGGAGGGCTCTGCCTGCAAAACATCTCCTGCGAAGAATCAGCTACAGAGGAAGGGCACCCAATCCCTTCTCACCTGGGGCACTTCTGCTGACAGCTGTGAAGTTACCATGAGGGAAGCACTGACTGTAGCATCAGGTAATAAGCTGAGCACTTTGACCTGTTTCTGCATTTACTCTCCTCCCAACCTGATGAGAAAGTATTATGCTATTCCTTTCACAGATGCCGAAATAACACTCAAAGAGGATCCCAGTTAGGCCTCTTGTGGATGAGTTAGCTGTGACGTGAACCTGGCCGGTGGGACTTTAAATACAATGGCTTTGGGTGCTAACTCTTGGACACAGCTCTAACTAACTAGAGACTCACAGAACTTGGGTCTCAAAGAATGAGGACCGTGTTTCTGGTGCCGCCTTCCACCGGTGTCATCCCAAATGCTGCCCAAGCACTTCCCACCGCACTGCGGACACTGGGGTCACGTCCAAAACAAGACAAGGAATTGTAGAAAAGGAGAGAGCCAGAGAGCGGGCTAGGATCATGGAATCCCCTAGACCAACTCTTTCTCTTATCCTCCACCAAATAATTTTGCTATCAAAAAAGGGAAGCTAATCAAATTATTTTTCTTAATGTTTTTCTTAATGTTTTCCATGAACTCATTAGTGAGTAATGAGTATAACTTGCATGCTGACCTCTGCACCACTGGATTTCAACAATCTCATTGGTCATTTTTAACACTTACAAAATGCTCATTCATGCATCCCAAATCGGATCTTAAATTTGGTGAAGTAAAGGACATGTGCCATCAAGTTGAAGAAACAAAATGGAGATTCTAGTCTCAATTTAAGTAGCGTAGTGTTTAATGCTATTTTGATTTTTGTTGCATGCCTACAAAGAGTTTGTCAACAATGCAAGCACTGGTGAAGAAATGGCGGGAGAAACTGACTTAGAGATGCTTCTGGAAAAGCTAAATGTTCTAGTACCAAAATCCAAACCCAAGCCTCCCAGAAGACTCTAGAAAACTCAGCTGCTGCAAGGTCACTTTATACTTCCCGGAAGCCCTCTCCAACCTGCATTTCACCCCTTTTTCCGCTGGGAAAGACTAAGGCTCCCACCAGGGTTCCAGCCCTCCAAAGGCACTTTCTGGGCCTACATGGCGTGTTGGAGGTCCAAGCTTTTCTGAATTCATTT
The DNA here is from genome assembly GCA_004363575.1 of Solenodon paradoxus. Lineage (NCBI taxonomy): Eukaryota > Metazoa > Chordata > Mammalia > Eulipotyphla > Solenodontidae > Solenodon > Solenodon paradoxus. Next base: position 177,591 of record RJWH01000998.1, read on the forward strand.
ACGGTGAGGGACAGAGAGAAACGTTTTGCAAAGTCCAATGGCAAAGTCACCTCACTCAGAAGAGGTCAGCCACGGCGCTCAGTTACTGAGCAGTAAACAGTGCTGCTTCAAAGGGCGTTTCAGAGCAGACAGAAAGGCGTCCGGGCACCTGCCAGCTCAAGACGGAACCCAAGCAGAGGTCAGCCTGCCACGCAGCTGCTCAGCCGCTTCGGACACGCCAGACCCCACTGGCTGTGCCTGGCTTATCGGCAGGTGTTCTCCGCGGCTCTTCCTTCTGAACTGACCCTCCACTCGGCAAACGTGGGCTGAGTTGGAAGAAAACACGAGGCTGCCTTAGTCAGCACAGATAGTATTTCAAAATAGTACTCTGAAGAAAGCCTGGGTTCTGTCCTGCATCAAAACATTAGAAGCAGAAGAAAGCTTTCTTTGATGACTAAGTTTAAAGTTGGGCCATTATTTAAGGTTTTGTTTGGGGGTTTGTTTGGTCTTTTGAATAGAAAAATCTGAGGAGGAGTAGTAACTAAAGGGTGGTAGCAATAGACATGAATACATGATCTGAGTATTTTCAATGACATTTTGCTGCTTCCATGACATCAAGCCCACAATCCAATACTTAGTGGACATACCTGCTCTTCAGGGTCAGTATCATAGCTGGTTGGTGACTATCTGAAGAGAAAATAGTTTAAAATAGTTGATCTCAATGTTCAGGAGCTGTGATTGTAGTTTTAATCATGTCACTTTAATGAGTGAACAGGACAAAAATTCAGAACCTAGAATGACTACATCCTTAGTCGTCCCTACCATATAGTAGGTACTCAATGAATTCTTGCTCAGTGGAAACACCCAGAAATAAAAGAATGCAATAAAACTCTCCCTGTTCAAAGCAGCGAATGTATAAAGAATTCTACAAAAACCAGATTCAATGTTGGTGCAGAAGAACTGTGTTTATGACAGTGTCAAACTCAGCTAAGCCTTGGAAGGGAATTAGGGCTATAAACAGATTTATAGCTTCAGACTTTACACCTTTCATTTTGCATTGAAGTTGAAAAGAGGCCTCTCAGAAAAGGGGGTCGATACAAACAAATTTAAAATATCAGAACCAGCCCCACGTATGACCAAACTAATTTTTTACAGCTATTATTTGCTAGACATTCTCAGTGGTGAGATCGTAACTCTTAAGTTCTGTGATGCTCGTTTGAGCCCCAGAGACTCTGTGCCCGGGATCAGTCCTAAATCAGAAGCAGCTGCACAAGGAAACAATTAGTGGGGTCGAGTGCTAAAAGAAAAATTTAAAAATCAAACATTAAAAAAGGACTCTCCAAAGTAAGACTGATGTAGCTCAATGGTGTTAAGGGCTCACGAAATAAAGAAGCAGGAGTTGGCATCCTCAGACTGGCTTTCTGTTCAAACACAACTCAGGTTTGACGCAGCCAAACGATGGCTCTTGCTGACCACAACCAAAGCCTCCCTTCTGTTTAGCATCCTTCTGGCCTCTACATGTTTTCAGAGATTGCTGAAACTTTTTTTTGTTTAACTTTGATTTTTTTTAACTTATTTTTGAGGTCAAATAAAATGACCTCCATGGTGAAAGACTTGGAATCCTAAACATTCCTTCTGTTGAAAGAAAAGTATCAACTTGCTCCCTCAAAGCCCACCATAGAAATTTTACAACTAACCGTGCAGGCTGTCCGACAATACCCTGACTGTCCTCAACGCAATCCACATTATTCAGCGGTAAGTCCATCTTTGGACCTTGGGTTTAACTTACAGTGGTCTGTTTCACACACTCCCTAACATCCTGTCTCAATACAATTTTGACCAGGCTATTTCAGGAAGCCTGGTTTAAGCCTGTGTTTTGTGTGTAGGATCTTAGAGAGCAAAATAGGTTTTGTGAAGAGCAACCGAGTTCCACACCAGGGTAAGGGTGGGATGTCCCACGGTCTAAGGAGATTTTTAAAGGAATGAAAAACTGTCAGAGGTGAGGGAGCCTGAATCCCAGGTTTGTCTAAGATTCCCAAGCGTCCAATGGAAAGTAGAAGCTCAGTCTCAGCCGGTGACTGAAAAAGTCAAAAGCTTTGAGCATAAGCTTCTAGGTTTCTCTGCATCGTTGCCCTGCTATGTCTGCTATGTCAACCAGTGGGCCTCGCCTCCCGTTTCTCCGTGTGCTCCATTTCAGGTCCTGGGATTCTTCCCTGGGCTCCAAGCAGGTACATTCACCTTCTCCTAACGTCAAGGGGAAGAAACGTTGCTTCTGCCCCTTCGCCTTGTATTAAATTCTCCTCTCCTTCCTGTTTCCACCAGGTGCCCCTAAATAACAGATTGGTCATAGAAAGAAAGGAAATTGGATTTGAGGAACGAGAAAGGCAGTAGCAGAGAAGTCCTATACTGACAGCCTGGTTGGGGAAAATTTAAATAACAGGAGTTGAAATACATATTGGTCTTGGGGGCATTTTTTCCCATTAGGAAGAAGTAAGCCAAGCTAGGGGCAGGGAGCCCACGGAGCCAGTCCTGGGCACCCGGGGAAGGCGGCATCCTGGGCTAACCTACCACTGAATAAACCAGGGCTTGGGGGAGGAAGGGCTGACAGAGCCCATAAATGTCAAGATTGTCCAAATCTGTGTCTGATCCTTCTGTCTTTGCACTCTACTCCCTTCATCAGGTATCAAATACACCCTCAAGGCTTTAACTTCTACCTGACTTATGTCCTACATTCTGTTCCAAGCTGCAATGCTGCCTTCTCGACTGCTCACCAGATGTAGAAACCAAGAGAGGCCATCACCGGCTCAGGCTCCACACTCTCACACCCAACTTCTCCATTTCTTCTGCAAACCAATTGTGACGCTTGATTTTCCTGTTTTCGTAAAACCCACCATTACACCTCCAAACCAACAAGCTCACTGCTGCATTGGATGAAGTAAATGGAATCGATTTGCCCAGCCTGATCTAGATCATCATCCACAAAATCCCTTGAATCACCCTTTGCTTGTTTGCTGTTAGCCCCGTGTTCCTGGATGGCAAGAAGAGTCAACAAGCCTTCTTTTCCCTTCCGCTCCACCATCTGTCCGCTGTGTCAGATTCTTCTGCAGAGCACATTTCTGAACGTATGATTCCTCCGATCAACACTGCCAAGGCCCATTCTGCTGCACAAAAGTTGCCACAGGTAATAGTCCTCAGCGGGTAGAAAGCCATTGGGTGAGGCGCTGGGGACCAGGCCAGCTTGACCTGATGGCTAAACCCGTTAAGTGTCTCTTGACATGATAAACCTTTAGGAGAGCTTCTTCCCACTACCAGAACCGGAACCTAATCAAACCTCTGAACAGAAGTTGCCATTTACAAGAAATTCAGATGATGGGGGAGCAGTCAAGAAATAACACGAGGAAGTTGTTAGACCTATCTGGTGCTCTATACACATACAGGACAAATATCCTGGGAAAACTGATGCGGAACCAAAGTAAAAAGAGAAGGAAGATGACTGCAGATGAACAGATATTGAAGAGTTACTGTAATTCAATGCCAAGTGTGGGCTTTGGACTTTGATTCCAACTAATCATCCAGAGAAAGACATACAGGCAACTGGGGAAGTCTGAATATAGGCTGGGATGATGACATTAGGAATTGTTCACTTTATTAAGGGTGATAGTGGAAGGATGATTATGTATTTAGAAGACTAGCAGTGAGAGACTCATATGTCAGTATTTGAAGATGCAGTGCTTGCTTTTAAATATACTAGCAAAAATCCAAACCCAAACCAAATAAATGGGAATGGACTCCTGAGGCAAGGTTGACCATCGATCATTCTTGAACCTGGGTGTTGAACTAGACAGCTTATGATACTATGCTCTCTTTCTGTTGAGTATGCTTGAAAAGCCCCTCCCCAATGGTTATATAATTGAAAGCAATGATTTTAGAAGACTCTTCAGATTCCTACCAAAAGTGTTCACATATGTCAGTGTCCAAAGCCATCTATATCACCTGCTTTCATACGAATGAGAATGTGACCTTTGACAGGTCACTAAGCACTTCCAAGCCTCAGTTTCCACATCAGTCAGATGGAACGAATCAAATTATTCATGTGCAGGTCCTAGAAAAGAATTCAAAGAACATGTGTTCTTCTGTAAATATTATTCCCTTTCCCCTCTTTTTTTCCTATTCAAATACATAGTTTTGCACTTTGTCCATGGTGAGTGTCTCTAAGAAGATATCAGGGCACAACTCTGCTCCTCGAATAGCCCAGTGATAACCAGGCAGTCCCAGGTATCTTCCCAGCACGCTTCGAGAGAATGCTTATGGCACTGCGTTCTGCTGGGAAATCTCTGTGGGGATCACCATTCATGGACTCATGACTCTCGTTCAAAAGAGGTAAGACCAGCAGCAAAAGACATAAAACAACTTGGCACAGTCTCTTGAAGAGGGAGCAGATCCTTTTCATTGAAAGATTTTTCTCATCTTCCAAATAAGATATTTTTGGCAGCTGTCTCTCTCCTGCCTGTGACTCCAAACCTGGACAAAGAATACACTCTTCTCACTCTCCCCACAATTTCCAACAATGTCTCTCCTAAAACTATGGCAAGGCCACTTTGAAAGCCACCAGGTTACTAATGTCACAAATGACTCCTAAAGAGCAAGCCTGGGGACAGCACTCTACACACTGACTGTGGCAATGTTTTCTTCTGGGTCTTCTGTCTGATGGGACTTTCTCTATCCTCTTGAAGAAGGATGGGCTGTCTTTCCCCTCTTCCTCTTCTGTGCTTCCAAACTAAGCCCCTTCCACACTGTCTCCCAACATTGCATTCCTTTGACATTTCAGCTGCAACTGTCTTCTCTCCTCAGTCGTGACTTGGCTCCGGACCACGCCTGCTATGTGCTCCATCATTTTGCTTCTTGCATCACTGTTCTCATCTCAGATCACTACGCCCACCACTAAGGCCCTGGCAAATTTTTTGTCTGAGAGCAAATGACATGCACTTCTTTCTGGTTTCTGCTGACCCAAATTGATAAATGAGACAAGGAGGCCCTTCCTCTAGGCAGATGCAGATGATGATGAGGTCGGGGCTTGCAGCCTGGCAAACGAAGCTAAACTGGATTTTCAGCCACACCTGCCCTATGCTTGAGCTGTGTAGAGCCTGCACTACTGCCTTGGTGAGCCTGAGTTTTCCTCAAGGGGCAAGTCTTCTCCCCAAAACTCAAGCCTCTACTATGTTTCTTTTCCCCCCAGCTCGGGGTGGGCAGGTGCAAGGCTTTCAGAAAGATCATTGATGCTATTTATTTGACCATCTCAGCTGAGGTGCTATTTATTTGACTATCTCAGCTGAGGTTGTATCCCCTTTGATTAATCTTCAATTCAATGTGTTTTTTATAAAAAGAGAATTTATTGCTTGTGATTCACTGTGATAGATTCTGCCTGATCTAAGAGGTGAAATTAATTAGCACTGAAGTCACGCAAAATTTGAAAACAAAAAACAAAAACATCTGAAGCATAAAGGGTCACATTAGCTTAGGGAGGAAGCAGACTCTCTGATAGTCATTAATTTAACTGAGTTGCAATGTGCCCTCTTCGTAAGAGGGAAGTGAGGGTATCAGGTCCCTGGAGCCCTCTTTCTTGCTACCTAGCATTTCATAACATCCCTCCATTTTAATCTCAACATGCTCTAAGGATCATATTCTAGAGTAAAATTTTGGTATCAACTGAAATGACTAGAGATATTCATAGAGAAAATAATTTTAGCCTTAGCTTATCAGGAATTTTGGTTGCAATACAAAAATAACCCATAAAAAGTTATATGAAACTTTATCACATCTATATTATACTTGAGAAAATTTATAAACATTTTTAAGTTTGAAACATCTCAAAGTAAATGAAGTTTACGTCACTGAAGAACAGTATTTTAAACTAAAGTTCTCTTGTCTTTAGAAAGAATTAGTTACCCTTACAAATGCCAACACGTTTGCTTTAGATAGAACCTCATACGAGACGCACGTCTGACAGTGACAGTCACATTCCACGAGTGTCAGGTTGAAGCGCTGACCAGGGTGAGCGCTCACCAGACCCGGTTGGTTTGTGGGCGCTCATGGTTGCGTCAGCAGGCTCTAAGCAATAACGTCTCTGTGCGCCTTCGCCCTTCTCAATGCAACATTATGTCATGTATTAAGTCAACCATCCTTGTTTTACATTGAAAAGCAGAAGGAAAAAGAAGACAGTTTGTCCCAAGTCCTACAGTTCAGAAGTGGCTTCAGCTCCAGGTATCTCTCTCTGGAGCTCATCCCCTTAAGCTCTATTCAATGTATCCATTCCCTGTGCTGCTTTAAACACTGGCTGCTTAAAGCTAGTATTTTTCATTTCTTTCATCCATTAATGATTAAGTAATACTAAATTATCTTTAAATCTGAACTAAATGTTTACATTTATTGAACAAAAATGTACTGAGTATTTTCTAGATATCAACACCATATAAAGACATTGAGAGGCATAAGTAAGTGCTGGGAATGGTAACAGTTTCCACATATGCAAATCCATGTCTGCTTAACTTTATTCATCAAATGTTACGTATGTGCTGTTCACCTTTATTCAGAATTGAGAGGAATACATTTGAAAGAAAAGAAGAGAGCTAGAACTAGAAGTCTGTCCAGTTATTTCAGTGGGACACAATTCTAAGCTACACCTAAACTTGAGATGACCTAATACCATCTCAATATGCAAATGACCATGTGAAAATAAAGAAATATGGGTTGTTGTAAAAGAAACAAGCTGTCATGCCTTGCGTCCTCTTAAAGATTCAAGCTATCTGGAGTATGGCAGTGTCTTTCATGTCATACTAACCACTTACTTAATAAAATGCCAAGACAGGTCAAATATTGAGACTTCTATAATCATTCTTCCTTATATAAACACCACATGAAGAAAGGTAACAGGGAATGAAAATGCTCTATCATGTCTCACACGATTTACTCAGGATTGAATCTTTACTAATTTAAGATGACAGTTCTATTAGGCTGGGAACAGAACGAGGACTTTTGTACACACTCCATGTGCATGCACGCACCAGACACAGGCTTTTCAAATTTCTAGAAGAACGGCTATGTCCTCTCCCTGCCCCCAAGTCACACTATATGGATCTGAAAAAGGCTGGACTGCAACACAAATATGAAATATGGGAATTGCTAAAGTGTTAGATTAGAAGGAGCTAGTATATAATTTAAAACATATGACTAGAAAGTTAAATGCTGCCCCCAAATACATTTTTGTCAAGAATATTCCCTTCAAGGCATGTGCGCGCGCGCGCACACACACACACACACACACACACACACACACATACACACATACAGCTTCACTTTTGTAAATTTTAGTAAAACACTACAAAACAGCTATGACAATATCAGGATGACAGCAATGAAAAAGCAAAAAGAATGGGGGAGGAAGGCAAAGAGACAGCTTCAACGTCTTTTCAAGGACATCTGAAAACTACAAATGGAAGCCACACGCCTCCTGGTACAGTTGTCCGATGGTATTTGCTTGTGGTTTTCTCTCACATTATTTTCTCACTGAGTAATACAGAATTACAACATACACACCACTTTAGTCGTCCGTCCTCAGGGAATTCTGTCTCCTCTGTGTTCACATGCAACTCCAAAGTGGAGTTGGGAGGAGGGTTTTGACATTCTAAATATTTTATGTAAAAGATATGCCCCTGGTATGGAAAGCTTACCTTTCCCTCTGTTGAATTCTCCCTTATTTCCCTGTCTTCTGCTGAAGATACTGAAGGAGTTATTTGGGACCAAAACAGGGGGCCAGAAGGGGAGAGTATCTTTATAAGGGGTCCAAGATGGAATCCTTGACAAGGTTTTTAAGAGCAAGTAGTTTCTATAATTTGTATTAAATTATTTCTCAGTGGGAGCATAGAACTGTTTAAGCGGTGTGGCATTTCATTACACACAACCACCATGAACAACTTTCCATAAGTCTTGATTGTGAAATTTCAAAGCCCAGCCTTCAGCCCTACAAATAAATGGTTACAGAATAGAATGATACATTCTAAGCATGGTCCTCTTTATTATACGTTTATTTTCACCAAAGATTAAATATCAGTACAAATAAATGGCTATAATGAAGGGAAACAAATGTATCCAAACTCTTCCAACTATGTGGGAGAGACATTATTAACATGGATCTCAGAGCTTGGAAGTCTCAGAGGATGATTTCAAAGGCATTATTGAGGAGGCATGATTTACTGACTGGGGCATCTAGAATTCTGAAAAGTGGGTTATTGTCTCTTTTCCCCAGCTTCCCTTTCTTTGAACTCTTGTATTTCCCATTCCCAATGAGTAACAGTGTGCAAGGAGCTTAGTTATGTGCTACGGAAGATATTCAGATGCAGGTCTCGATCCTGCTCTTAGAGAGCACAGCAGCTAGTGAGAAAGAGCAAAGGTGCTATAAACAATGATGATGCAGCAGAGAGAGAAACGGGAGGGGACTAACTGCTGAGGTCTGCATGACTAGCTCTGCCCTGGCAGTGAGTCACACACATCTTCTTTGAACCCCCACACCATTTATTGTTGCTTCCGCTGCTGTCTGCCCTGGCTGTGAGTTTTGAGCCCAGATGCATGGCTTTCCCGGCCTGTACTTTCACCTCCTGAACCACAGAGCGGGCGAAGGGTCCACTGATGGTGACAAATGGGGGTGTTCCCCCCACCTAGCTCCAGCTCTGGAACCAGGGTTCACACCAGTTGTTGAGACAAGACATGATGACATCTGCTTTACAGATGGAGAAGTAGAGACTCGGAGGGACTGAGTAGCTTGCCCAGGACCCACAGCGCTTGTGGGCAGAAGAGCTAGGATGGGACATGAGCTGACGACTTCCCCGTCTATGCCGTGCCAACTGGAAATGCCATGCAGCAGGAAATCTGAACGAGAAAGGGCTGTGGGGGGAGCAAGTGGCAAGTGGGTGTGAAAGGTGATAGTATCTGGATGTGTGGAAAGTGTCTGTAGCATTTGGGGGGAGGTTGCTCTAGAGAAGAAAAGACAAACGAAGCAGATTTGAAGAGCAAAAAGCAAGTGGTTAGATTTGGTTGGATGAAGATCATGTCTAGAAAGAGCACTCATGAACAACTAGAGGAAGACAGGACTAGAATCACAGGGAGAATCGAAGGACAGGACTGCCAGGAGAGGAAGTGGTTGGATGGCACATGGGAAGTAAAGGTACTGAATGCAAAGTTCTGGTGTCAGAAGTGTGATATCGTCAAAACTCTGGTAGAAACACATCTGTGGACAGAGACAAGCTGACTGTGGTTGATGCGACATTCAACCTCAGCCTCAATGCAACAAGCAAAATGCTGGCTTTTCCAACCACACCAGGTCAAAGGAACGGAAACGTGGGACCCGTCGGGCAGGCAGGGAGTCAGGCGGAGGGGCTGCTCTGTGGGCCTTTGGTAGTTGCGCTGCCTGGGTGCCAAGACTCTAAAGCCTGGTGGTAGAGCAGAAAGGAGAAGGCCCGGGGTGCAGAGAGAGATGAGAAAGGGGATGCAGGCGTGGGGGTTTGGGACAGGGGGCAATGACTCAGGTACTAGAACGGGGTGCCTGGATCTGGGCAGGAACCTAGTTATAAGAACAGACGCTGGTGTTCTCTGGTGGAGTAGTGGTTAGGTCAGTTGCCTCTGGCCCGGGGCAGTCCACACACATCCTAAGGACTCAGGTCTGCATGCCAGTCTGAGGGAAAGAACCAAGATGAAGAAGTAAATAAAAATAAAGTGCTTCCTCTCTCTTCACTCCTACCTGCACCTTTCCTCAAGGGAAAATAAAAACCAAAAAAAAAACCAGAGACCTGATGTCAGGACCACACGGGGAGCAATAAACATCCTGGGTCAGGGCCTCTTGCTTAAGTCCAGACTGAACCCGAGACCACCAGGTGTGCCGGTGCAGAGCAGGGCAGGCAGGGGGTTGACATCAGTGTCTGGACAGTGGTCTGCAGGACTGAAGAATCGCAATGCTTTACTTGACTATGGACATGAAAAGAACCGTGAAAAGAACAGAGACTCTCACAATCTCACAGCCTTGTCCCGGTGAAATAAATACCTGCTGAGTTTTCTTGAGCTGATTTATGAATATGAACTAATGAACAAATGGCAGGGAGGTTTTCATTTCAGTAGATTAATTTTACTCCACTCCAAAGGATTTCTCATCACCTCCAGTTGGAATACTGGCAAATTAAAGGTGGACGCTCAGCTGTCTTCTCACATCCTCTCCTTTGTTCTGATGTCACTTTTATTGTTTCTCTTCCTACCCAACCAGTGTTCTAAGTGTCTGTGATACTCTTCAGTCCATCCCACCTCCTTTCTTCTCCCAGAATTCAGTTTTCCTCGAGTCAGCGGTTCACAGAGCACTGTCTCCTTTCTCCCCTTCCTCCAGCTTAAGCACAGCTGCTACGATGGCCCTCTTTTCTCTCTAATACCCTTTCACCATCTCATTTCCCTTGTCAAGAACCATTTTCTCACCCATTTAGGCAGATGCAAGGACTCACCTCTCTTCCCTAAGGTTTATTTTCATATTCAATTTCATACTATTACTGTAATAGGGTTCACTGCCATTCAGCTTTTCAGTCTTTGATTTTCTTTTTAACGATCTAAGCAGAATCCATCTAAGCCACCTTCAACAGGAAGAAGATGACCAGATCTCCTTGAATAATAGACATTTATGCTGGTCTGCCACATAAGACTGTATTAATCTGGAAATCCTTACAAAAGAATGTGTGATATTGAAAAAGCAGATTTTTTTCACCCTCTAAGGAAGGGCTTTGCTCGGCCTAATACTGTGAATAATCTGATGTGGGAATGTTTAATCTGTGTAAGAAAACACTCACTGATATAAACATTTGCACATGAATAACAAGTTGCTAATTATAATTCTGTACAAACACTTCAATAAACTTTAAAGGGTGTGCAGTCTCCCAGTGCAAACATTTACAACTCTTTTTTATTGTTTTTGAAGTTGGTTGTTTGGAAATCTGATTGTGTGTCTTCTCATAGGAATCATAATATGAATATCATTTATTTTCATAGTCCAACTTGCAAAAAGCCCACAGATCCTAATGCACCTAAAAAAATTCTTATTGTATAATAGAAACAAACCATTATTATTATTTGTACTTTCATCCTACTGTCTTCATGAAAAATCCACTGAAAGTTGGAATTTGGGGATTTAGGAATGTGTCACACTGTGCTATCCAGTCAAAGGGGGTATGGATTTTCAATGGGTAGGGAGCCTAGCTGAGTGGTCCTTGGGTGACACGGTTATGACCCAGGAAAGGATGGGAAATGGGTGTGAGGGCTACTTAGAGGAATTTGTTTGGAGGAAGCCTGTTTAGGTAGCAAACTTTCTTCGTCTTCTCCCTCCCTTCACTAGCTGCAGAAGGAGATGGGGGAGGGGAGAAGAAGACACAAAGGAAGTCTTGCAATATCCATGCTCTTTCCTTTTCCACATTAATAGCATGTGCTAAGGAGATGCAGGTGTGTGGGGATAGGACCAGCAGGGAGGAAGTAGAGTGAGTGTGGGATATATTGAACACACACACACACACACACACACACACACACACACACACACACACACAGTAAGTTACAAACGAAATTTTATAAAGTCAGGAAAATTGATAAAAAGTTGACATTTTAAGAATAAAGTGAATATTGTTTTAAGTCACCAAAAAAGTGAAGGACAAAGGAAGGATGACATACCCTGAATGTTAACTTCTTATCATGAAAACATGGCACCAAACAAGACCATTGTCAGTGAGTCAAATAAAGGAACATGGACATTTTGAAGAGAACTATGACCCAATAAAAGGAACCTTTAGACCATTTAAAAACCCATAATTATTTCCTAGTTTAGATTTTAAATGTATATTGCTTGCCTAGTCACTGGATGTACCTTACTGATCTTTATTAAAAAGAGTTCATATACATCGTTTGTGTAAATATACTCAAGGAAAAAGTGGGTCCATGAAAGGCGTAAGGTGATATATTGTATGAAATGCTGTAACTGCTGTACATACAGTGTATGACATCTGCTACCAGAGGTCATTTTCTTTTTAAGTGCTCAGATTTTTAGATAGCTTCAATTTGTTCTTAGAGTTAAAAACCCATTTAAGGTCCACTTTTTGAAAAAGAAATTTTCAAAGAGCAGATTAGGAGTTGGAAAGCACTGCATTACAACAGGTAAGAGAGAAAATGAAAATACATGCACTCTCTGCACACAACTCATCTCAGCGCAAAGGACACAGATCAAGGACTATGGAAAAAATTTATTAAAAATTATTTAAAGTCTGAAAATGGAAGATCCTTCCCCAAACTATTATGATAATGATGTAGACATAGATGTGGATTAGAATTTTTGGACACAGCCATAAAACTGCCTGTTTTTGGTGCCACGGAAAGACATGTGAGGATGTTCCTTAGGTGCACAGGCCTCCTCATGCCCACCCTCCCTGAGCCCAATGCTTTCCTTTTGCTGTGACCCAAGGAAAACATTGTTCGTGAAATTATTATGTGATGAGTGTCCAATGTCGGTGACCTGGTGGGCAATGGAGGAGGACCAAAGCAGGTCACCATTTGAGATGCCTGTCCTGTCCTCCTCGACAATCCCCTGATTGTTCAAGTCTAGGCAGTGAGGGGGACATACTTCTCTGAAGAGCCACAGCAAAGAAAATGTCTGATGTGAAGGTGATCTGAAGGCCCAGAGCCTACTTTCCCAGCCCAGCTCTGCCCATTCCTGCTTTCCAATGCGGGTTCTCATCTTTCTTCCACTCATTAACTGGATTGAGTTCTCAAGATTTATTGTGACCAGGTTCTTTTTCCAGCTACTTAACATTTCATGAGTGAACATGCTTTTCCTGCTGACTTTGTGTCCAGCTCCCCAGTCTTCACACCCTCATCTGCATCTTGCTCTTTGGTCTGGATGGGACCCTTGACATTGGATGTGGTAGTAGGTGAGGCTCCATCTATGACAGGTCCTCATGTTCCAAGGCATCTGAGTTCCTCTAGCAGCTGGGCAGGCCAGAAATGCCAGGGGGTTTGCACCCAGGGCAATTCTCAACAGTAAGGGAGGTAAATGCAGGGGAAGATACATCGGTGTCCCTGCCTCTCTTAGGGTTTCACAGGATATGAATAAACACTAAAAGGTCAGACTTTCTTGTGAATGTTTTGTGTAAAGAACTGCGCTGTTGGAATACATGTTGTGTGTATTTTGTCATGCATCCTTATAGACAGGGTTCATGAAAACAATAAATAATACTGTCATAGTCTACTCTGAAAATCATAATAGTTCAGTATTTTGACTAACAAAGTTATCACGAAAATCATTTATTTATAAAACATTCAGGGACAGAAACAGCCTGTAGTATATTGAGGAGAAAGAGATGGAAGGAGAGCTCACTAAATAATTATATTATTTACAGGTGTTACAATGCTAAAGATAAAACATTAATAATGGCAATCCCTCCTCTAAAGCTTCCTAAAGACTCTAAGTATTGAGTTTGTAGTTTTAACCAATTCTTCATTTCTGATAACTTCCTTCTGTTTTATTTCCATCCATATATATACATACATGCACATGTGTGTGTATGTTTGTGTGTGTGTGTATATATATATATATGTATATATATATATACATATATATATATATATATATATATATATCTCCCCTTCCTAAAATTTGCTCCTTTTCTTCAGTATGATTTATGGCTCCAAATACTTTGTTGATTGCCTTCACATTTAATTATAAATCATGTCTCAGCAGTTGGTTTCTATGGGAAACGTAAAGCAAATTCCCTATCTGTCTATAATGAATCAAAAGTAGCCGCTAGGATCACAGACTAATCAGTCTGTGGATTTGCAATAGCATAATTAGTACATGATTAATCAGTACCTAATACAAACTAGTTCACAGCAGTCATTTTCTCTCACATTAAAGCCTGGTGGCAGCGTTTCACATCAGCTAAGAGCTGTCTTTCCACAACAGCACATTGTTCAATATGCCAGTGGCCAGCAGCCGACCAGGCTCACGCAGCCCAGCAGCCGACCAGGCTCACGCAGCCCAGAAAAACCCCACACTTTACTGTGGGAAATACTGTGTGGTGTCCCGATGACCCCTCCATTGCTCTTTCACAGCCTTTGAAAACAACTGCAGGAAAACCTTCCATGCTGGGAAAATGCTAAACTGAAATCTGTTTGTGAGAAAAGAATTCACTTACCTGAGGACCGGGCTGTCCCTGAAATTGAAATAAAAAAAAAGAAAACAATTACAAAATTGATTTTTAAGTGACTATTTTCACTACCAAAACTTAAACTAGTTCTGAAAGTATTTACAATATAGTTTGGAAGATGATAATACATTAATTGCTGAAAACATCACTTTGTGATTTAAAAATCATTACATTAAAATACTTTTACTCTAAAATCCTGACATGATGGTTTGTATAAACATACATACGTATATATATATATATATATATGCACACACACATATATGGAGTCTTTACATGTGTGCGGGTGTATGGAGTCACATATATTACATATATACATACATATATGCTCCAGAAACAAATGGAGAAAGAGAAGACAAAAGGGCAAACTCCACGTCACATTATCATAATGAAGGGGTGACTTAAAGGTAGAGTCTTCCAGCATATTCTATTACTATGAACTACACATTCAAAGATGGCCCAGAGTTAGGAAACAAAGAGGCAGCTACTTTAGTTTTAGAACTCACTAAGTCTTTGAGTTTCTCATTGTTACAGTAACTGTTTTAAGTCAATTTTTAAAATAAACACCTATCCTTTATTCCAATCTCAGGGCATGTTAACAGGAGATGGCATCACTTAAGTGCACCCTAAGTCCTCACACATCATTAGACCATGAACATCGGGCCCATCCCCTTCAGTGGGAATTCACCTCCTTGTCTAAGCTGATAAAAATTCCAAGGCCACATAATTTTCAAGGCTTCTCACAAGGACAATCATCTCTGAGTGAAAGTACTGATTACACACATCCCCTTAAAATCTCCAGTTGGGTTTGGTGTACGATGAAATTAAAGAAAAAGTTCACACGGAGTTAGGAGATCTTAACTAGTAACGTGAGTCCCATGTCAGCTGTATGTCCCGGGGACTGAACAGGAGCGTGCGTAATTAGCTCCACTCCAGAGAAGACTGCTCTCCCTGTCCCTCTCCAGCCTTGGAATTCCTCTAGGGGACTCGTTCTCTAACTCCCTGGTGACAGAGCCCGGCATTTATAAGAGCTTTGTCTGAAAACACAGCTTTGCAGGTTTTATCTCATCAAAGCGGGACAAGGAGTCAACAGGTGAGTAGGGCTGTGACTGCACCTGGACCCTGCAGTGGTGGAGAGGGAGAAGGACACTAATTAGCTCCTTACTGAGGACAGGGTGCTTTCAGACATGTTACCCCCTGGGTTACTGACAACCGCATTTTACAAATGAAGACACAGACATTCATAGAAATAAACTAAAAATCACACTACTGACTGGTGGAAAAGCCAACATTCACAATCAGACCTTGTTTCAAGTTCATGCATTTGCACCCTCTTTCTACCTTTCACTTAGGGAGTTCAAGCTCAAGGAAGACTGGCTCTGGTCAGCCATGAGTCCTGGGGCCCTGCAAGTGAGTAGACTCCGAACTTTCCGCTACCCCACAGGGCGCCTCTCTGCCTCCAAATGCAGCGCTGGCCCAGCAGGTGCTAGCCTGCTCCCTGGCACTGGCACTGACACCAGTGGGCAAAGCTGCATGGGAAGCACCCAGCATGGAGAAGGTACAGAGGCCAGGTCTTCACCTACAGGTAAATGTGGTTTCCAGAACCAAAGTGATGCTTTCTCTCTCTCTCTCTCTCTCTCTCTCTCTCTCTCTCTCTCTCTCTCTCTCTCTCTCTCTCTCTCTCTCTCTCTCTCTCTCTCTCTCTCTCTCTGTGTTTTAAGATTCTGGTCTTTTCAAAGTTTTGAACTAGGGCAAACTCAGAAATATCAATGTACATTGTTTATAGGACCCCAGAATGTTCTGCATCCCTTATATGTGTTATGTGAAAAAGTAACATGTAGTAATCTCTCAAATCAGAGAGAACTTCTTCAAAAGAATATATTGAGCATCACTGATGAGAGTCTGTTTTCTATGGTTCTACAAATGATAGACTTTCCTGTCTATCGTTGAAATGTGACATTTCTTACCACCACTGGACACAGTGCATACACACACTTATGATATGGAGACAAATATACACTGCATGATGCCAGTGACAGTGAGGGTAAACAGCAAATGATGGTAAAATTTAGAAGTGAGACGTCTACATGAAACTTGGATTACCCTAACATTTTTGCATGAATTTCAAGCATGTCTGACATGAGTGCCCGCGCACGCGCCTATGTAGAGCAGAGAATATAAAAAGGAGAAACGGAAAAACGGAAGTGGGTTGAAAGAAAGGCCCCCCAGAAGAGTGATGTACATCACATGACAAATGTGGTCACTCTCCCTGACACAACGCAGCCCTATCCGTCTTACACAAGATCCCAAGGCAGCCCACACACCCTCCGCACTCAGTGTGACGGAGCAAACTTCAGCGAAGACAAGCCTGGAAGAAGAGTCAGAAGCCGGAGTCTCCAGGTCACAGTGGTGGAGGGAGGCGGTCAGCTGGCCCCAGGGCCTGGACAGCATCAGACAGAAGTAAACAAAAATCCAGAAAGAAGAGAGTCGGAAACACCAGGCGACGACAAGTCCTGGATGATGAAGACCTCATCTCGAACCAGTCACCAAGAGAAACATCTCCAAGCATCTCTAAGCTGCTTCTGAGTAGTTTAATGAGAGACACAAGTATTTCCACTCCTTAGCGGATGCTAGCTAGTGGAGGCTGATGTTCTGGTAACCTGCATGATTAGCGATCAATCATGAAAGCTTTTCTTCAGTTTTCTAAAATGCACTCCCAGTGAGCAGTTAAAGGTACAATGAAGGTTTACAAAATCAACCAAAGCTCAATTTTTAAAAATGGAATTTGTTAAAAGGACCTTTATCTTCCCCCTAGTCAGCCATCAAAATGGTTCCATACATGAAATCCTGAACCTAGTATTATCCAGGACCCTATCAAGGGAGAGAGTTAAAAAATCACGAAATGCTGAAGTTGGGAAGATCCAGGTAAAAGATAAGGAAAGCCAAGCCTGCTGTCACTGATTTCCTGCCTGTCAACAGCTGGAACAAGGCTCCCAGGGCAGCTGAGGCAGGGCGGGTGGGCAACAGGGGAAGGGACAGAGAAAGGGGTCTTCAGAACAGCAAGGTGGGAGTCACCTCCAGTAGCTGAGCTCGAGAGGAAAGCACTCAAAGCAGTTTTGTGAGGTAAGTGAGCCACCATGGAATATGATAAATGAGATGACATATCACTGGAGTCTGTATTGTTACTTCAGGCAATTAGCGCGTCATAGTCACAGTTCTTTGTTAGACTTATCACAATTACGGTTGCCAGAAAGTGCTAACAGTCTTCTCTAAATCGACAAAGTCATTTAGATTTCTGACTGAGGCAATTAGTTTCACTACATGATGCTTTTTTTATGGGCGGTAAATCTGCATGTTCCTTTTCAGAGGGGACAAACAAACGCTGTTTTTCCATTAACACTTGCACAGAGGCGCCCCACGCTTATACTTTCACAGCACAGCCTCACTTTGAAACACTGATTAGGATAACAGACTCACAACCGTCTTTACCGGGACATGTTTTAAACGAAACACTTCCATTTTATAAAAACTTAGGAGATGTTAGTTCAGGACATTCTAAAGCAGCCACCAGTGCTTCATGGTGATTAAAAAAAAGTGACTCCAGTAACTTAAAAACTCACCACTCAGAAACCCAAGCTTGACCACCCTCAGATGCAGGTTTCTGTCCTTGAATGGGAAGGAATGACTTCAATGTCACAATTTCTATGTTTTGCATGTTGGAACACTTACTCCTTAAAAAGTTCATTGGAAGATGATGACTAGAACTACATTATCTCTTGAAAAGGTTCACATCTACATATGCAGACATCAAGCTTATTTTCATTTGTAAACAGAAATAGTCCCTGAGTTAGGCATCAGGTGGAGCTCTGAAACATCACACATCCCAGTGGTGACAGGGCTCTCTGGTGCAGGAGCTTTTGGCGACACAAGGCATCTTCTTACACAGCCACCTCAATGGGACCCGAGCTCTAGAGACCCGAGGTTTGACCCAGTGTGTGTGCTGAAGGTGGGACGAAGGTGGAGTGTGTTCTCTGCACCTGGGACTTGGGAAGCAGGACTCCTGCTCACCCTCAGGGAGAATCTGGAATCTGCCCCCATTGCTCTCAGCAACCCAATGCCCGTCACTATGAGGGTGCTTCAGAAAGAGTTGTCAATCTGCTGAAAAATGAGAATATTTGGACTGGTCCAAAGCTGGTTCACAAGAGGTTTAAAGAAGCACTAGAAAGTTGACTATTCCTACAGCACAAACCATATTATCAAAATGTAGTTTCTCAAGGCAATATTCCAGAAAGAGTTCTCTTGGCACCTGCTCGCTGCAGAATATACATTTCCCTGTCATCTGGGAAGGCTTCTCACACCATGGCATCTTACTCAGATAATAGAGAGAGCACACAGCAGATCAACTGTAAGGGCTTCAGAGGAGTGAGACCCCTTCCCAGGAGCCCTGGAACAGAAAGCATGAGAGGGCTGTCCCAAAGGAAAATCCCTCCCTATCCAATTAATGGAAGCACATTATATCAAATTACTTTGCAAACTGTAAAATGTTATACAATTACAGCATGGCAATTAAAGTAGGCTGTATATGTACTAACAATTCATTCCACAAATTCAGATTTAGATAAAAAGTGTCTATTAATTTTAAAAATAAATTAATATGCAAATGATATATTACAGAGAAAAGCCACTGAAGAAATAAAGCATTAAGGATTATGTGTATTAATTTAAAAATGCATAATCTCTCAATGTCAGCAAGCTGGCCATGCTTCCAAGGACTCTTGATTGAATAAACATTATCCATAATTTATGTGCCTGTTGAATTACCCTACAGGAGAGATATTAATAATTCTCATCTTAGCCACAGTCATATAAATATTAGTTAGATAAGAATATTTTAATTTAGAGTTTTCTTTTGAAAAATACTTAATCCTTAGTGTTTTTAATGCTGGGAGGAAAAAGTCTTCTTTCTATACTAGAGGAAAATAAATACCAAGTCTGGTAGATATTTCTCTTTTTAAATTTGAGAGAGACAAAGAAAGAGATAAACCAACAGGGAAATGTTTTTTTGGGCTCTATGCAAGGGAAAGAAAACCACTGAAGGTTTCTTTCAAGAGGTTTGTCTTTAAATAAGTAGCAGAACTGTATTTAAAGATTTACTCATATCTAAACAAGTTAATTCTTCCCACAATAATTTTGAAATATTGTAATTTTAAACATAATACCAATTTATCTTTTTCTTATGATCAAATGTTCCTAATTGGAACATAAGAATTTTATCATGTACATTTTTGTCATTGAAATTTTTATGCACAGAAATAAAGATATGAACTCTTATTTACACATTAATTTAAAATATAATTTATGGCATATCTAATATTATGAGGTTGATTCAGATGCTTACTATTACAAATAATGTTTACATTCTTCTAAATAAATATTTGACTATGTTCTGATTATTTCCTTATGACACAACATTGAAAATGCAGTGTGATTCAAATTATAAGCTTTATCTATTTACTTATAGTGTTGCATATAAACTGCAGATTCTACGTCTTCTAGGACATCATTTTTCTGTGAATACATGTGCATTTATTCAGACATATTTGGAAACCTCTAATATATAGAGAAGAAGCAAAAAAGAGAGAAGGGAAGGAAAGAAAGAGAAACGTATATAAAACAGTGATTATCTCTGGGTGGTAAAACTATGGACAATTATTTCTATCTCTGGAGTTTTCTATACTTCTCAAAATTTACTGTCTTGATCATAAAAATATGTCTCTTGTGACAACTAATTTACTGCAGAAAACTATTAAACAGGATATTGCTAATTTTTTCCATAACAGATTCAGTGAGTCAAAGATCTAAGTCAGTGATTTTGGATTCCAATTTCCAATATTCTCCAGTTTAGGGTGCTTTTGATTACTTGAAAGAATGTTGCATAATTCTTAAAATTATTCTTCAAAATTCAGCAAGTAAGGGTGTTAAATTCACTTTTTGTGCAGGTCCACATCACTTTTCAGAGGACATTAGACGAGAGAAGGGCGAGAGATCTCTAGGTTCAGGCGTGGAGGGACGATGGGCCTGCCTCACATGGTCTGGGGACCCTTGCTGGGCAGTTGGTGGGAACCTACTTCTACCAACTGAAATAATTTAAGTTTTGGGATTGAGTTGTCATATTTCAATGAGTCATTTAAAGAAGGTATGCTTTTAGGCTCTAAGTGTGTATCAAACTTCTAAAACATAATCCTTATCCAAACCTTTTCACCATGGAATCAAGTGGGTCTGTCAAGGTGTAAATAAAGAACATGTTTCATAAACAGACATTTAATACGATAAAATAAACATATGGAAGGAGAGACACCTGCTCAGCTTCCACCGTTTGAAAAATACATGCCTTTTAAAGGGAGTAAAGGCAGTTTTACTGCCTGCCACTTTTTTATTACTTTGTACATAATGAATAATTTGGCTTCTGCCATGTTTAGTAACATCTTTAAAAGTGTGCTCTTTCGATGGCTCCAGATAAGTACTGGAAGCCAGTTTATAAACATCTCTCAATCTGATTAAACTCATACAAGTGTACCTCTTCAATTTTCTAAATATTGTGCAAAACTTGGCCCTGCTGCTCTCGGCAGCTGTCTGTCCGGATGTTTGGTATGAAGAGCTGTGTGCCTGCAGAGTGAATGAATTTAGTGTTGGAGTTCATGATGCCATCGCTCCAGGGAGGCAGGCCCCTGGAAGTGAAAACCTGTTTTAACATCGGGAGGGGTGGCCCTGCAGACAGAGGAGCAGTAAGCGCTTGAGGGGGCAAGCTGTGTGGGGTTACATCCTAACTAACCCTTCCTGACGACCACAAGGCACCAGACTTTGACAAATGACATCTCTGTTATGACAGCCTTGCAAATGTGTATTGAACAAAGTGAGTTTCTGGGAGGTGAGGTAACATTCCTGGAGTCACATGGCTTCTAACAGGGCGAAGCTGGGATATGCACAGTTTGTCTGACTTGAACCCTTGATGATCCCAGAGGAGCAAGTAGCCGTGATTCTTAGCTCTTTGGAACTGGATAAATCTATAACTGCTCTAGTTAGAAACTGCACACATGCAACACTTAAAACTTTACACACACATGCATGCACATGCACATACACACAGACGCACACACACATTCACGCACACGCACGCACACACACACCCTTAATCCATTCCTGGACTCTAGTGAACCTTTCACCCCAGGTTAAGGATCTCTGGGTAGAGAAATATAATCACTTTAGGGGCAGAAAAAGAAGACTGTCCCTGAAAGAAGCTGAGGAGGAAAATAATTAAAAGCAACATAAACAAGGGCAATACATGTCAGGACTGGAGAGAATTTCTAAAACAGAAGTTGAAATGACTGCAAAGAGCCCTTTGCATTTGGCCAACAGGAGATGGGACTCAACTGTCATGGAGTAAGCATGGAGGTGAGGAAATTAAGACAGTCAGATCTATGAGGGCAGAGCAGGGGTCATCTGAGTGCTGGATCTGGTGGCTGGTAATGGGAGTTGGAACAGTGGGTTTCAGGAAGGTTCTAGGGCTGGGTGATGGCTGTTGGGAAAGGTGCAGGGATGAGCCATTAATGTCTATGGAAGGCAAATGGTGGAACGTATGTGCACACACCATTTGCCAATCTCAGTAGACAACTAGGTATGTAATTGCTTGTGTATGAAGGGAAAAAAAGAAATCACTTTTCAATCGCTTAAAGGGATATAGGGTTGAGAAAAAGACTTTGTTTTTATGGTAAGGTAGGAAATCTTTTCAAATGTTCATAAACTAACAAAACTTGGTGGAGAGGAAAAAATGGTTGACAGAGCAAATCAGCATGTAAAAGCACACAGATGAATGTGGTGCCAGAGAATAAGGCTGAGGAGAAAACATACCACATTATCTAAGAAGGAGAGAGAAAGTGAGGGCAGTTACAGATAAATGTGGATTACAGAGGCAGAAAGGGGAATAGCCCATGTTCTAAATGTCAAGGAGCCCTGAAGTCAGAGTCTGCTGGGCCTGGATGAATGGGAAGAGTAAGGCAGATTATTCATTCGTAGTTTACTGATATCAGTTAAGCATCTCCAGTCTGCTCACCATGCTTTAGATACTAGGAATATACTCACACAGCAAAGTCCCTAATATCACTCTTGTTGAAGGAGACAGATGGAAAGGGGAAGTTTATAAACAACACAGCAGGTGGTAATAACAGGTAAGAAGAGAAATACATGGGGACAAGGAAGCTAGGGTGGGAGGGTGCTCTTTCACAGTGTGGTCAGAGAAAAAGAGGAAGAAGGAATGAGTGAAATGCCCAGTGAGGCAGAGAGGGATGTTGGAATAACTCAGAGCATCAGGACTAGAGGGACCATGAGACAGGAATCAGCAGTGAAGTCAGAGGTAGCGGCAACACTTGTAAGTCAGGAAAGAACTTGACTTTGAATGGTGGGTGAGGGATGGTGGGGGTAATTACAAGCCATGGATGGGGAAGAGGTTCTGTATAGAGAAGTGACATGATCTGATGGCATTTGAGAAGGATCATGTTCACTGTAGACAAAGGGTGTAAGACGGCACAGGGTAGGCTTGGAGAAAAGGAAGGAGGCTCCTGAAACAGCCCACGTAAAAGCGAAGGGAAGGGACAGGAGCGGTAAAGGAGGCAAGAAGATTCCGCATCTGTTGTGAAGGAGGTGCAAACATGCAGATGGACTGAACATGGGACGTGAGAAAAAGAGGAGTCAGGAATGACTCCAAGTTTGACTAGAGGAACTAAAGGAATGGAGACATCATGTGCGGATGTGCAGAAGACTGTCAAGGGAACAGCTTTGCAGAGAGAGGTTTATGAATTTGGTCTTGGACATGTCAAGTATGAGACAGCTAGGAGATGTCCTGTGGAGTTGTTGAGTAAGTTGTGGAATGGGGAGTCAAGTTCATAGCAGTTTAGGCTGTGAGACTTCATATATAGATAACATCCAAGACCAGGAGATGATATGAAATTGCCTAATGAACAAACATACATAAGGAAGAAAAATGGTCCAAGGGCTCAGTAGCGTTTGAGCAGTCCAACCCTCTAAAGACCAGAAAGAGCAAGAACCAAGAAGGTGGGCTAAGGGGAGCAGCTTCAAAAGAGTGATGGCAAGTCAGGAGGCAAGCAAGGAAGGTGCTTCCAGAGGAAAGGAACAGTGCGGGAAATTTTCAACTGAGCCTTTGACCACTAAATTTGTCATCACAATGGTAGCCAGGGACCCTGACAACTATGTTTCCAGTGGAGCTGTTCATTCAAGAGAAAGAGAAAACAGTGTTTGGTGGCTGTGGGACAATTCCGTCTCGAATGTTCTGAATTTTCATTTCTTCTAGAATAGCAGAGCCTACTGTGGGGGAATAAAGCCAGGCGCCGGGCATGGCACCATGTCCTACGGAAGCATGGCTGACGCACCATCCTTGGACTTGCAGCAGTGAAGGAAGGAGGCTGAGGTAGACGTTTGCATTAATAATTGGTGCACATGAGGTAAATTAGCCTGCCCACCAGCTCCTTCCAGGGTGCAAATGCGGGGCAAAGCCCCAGAAAGAGTCTGCTAAAGCAATCTTCTCCAAGTGTTTGACGAACTGCAACCTCTCACCATTCTACTTTTTTCTCATTGAAAGGAGTTAGGGAAGAAGTCTGAGTTCAGCCATGCACATGCGTGCACCCAGCATGGGAGGTGAGGAGGCATGAACCGAGAGACTATAGAGTTACACAGCAGCATCCTTACTCACGGAAGGCAGGGGCCTGGCTCTGCCATTAGTCTGAGGGAAGATTTTCACCGAAGACAGAGGGCAGGTGTAGAGCATCTGGGTTCCTCCACGCTTGCCTATTCCCACAGGAATGATCTGTAGCAGAATGGAATCTGGTCCCCTTATTTGTAGGCATGTCATGGCTTCAGGCAGGGGCAGCGAAAGGCAGAACCCATCAGAAGAGAGCATGCAGGTAATTCAAACCTTGATTCAGAGTTTCAAATGTTTGACAGAAACGATACATTTCATCGGACTGGTGTAGAATGTTCTAGGTTTCTACTTCTTTTCAACATCTTTCTTGCAGAAGAGCTCATAGCAATGAAAAATATTAAACTCAGTTAACAATGCTGTAGAGTTGTTTTCTTCTAGTCTTTCTAGGAGGATAAAACTGAATTCATTTTTCCTGCTGCATTATCCTCTACAAGTAACTTATGTATCATCAACCATATATTGTCCCATAATACGTTTATTTTTCATGTGCATGAAGAGTGACAGTATCTAAGTAGATACTGAATCCCCAAATGCCATAGAATTAAAACTTATAAAAAATGGCAAATCATTCAAATATTATAATTCAATCCAATAAGAAATAGTCTCCCAAACTTTCTCTTAACTGGATTTTTATTTAAATGAAATACATGTGAACAATTATTTTTTCAAATGTGTTATTAAAGATTGACAAAGCTTTGAGATGTAATTTGAGTAATTCAAGAATCACACTACGTTAAAGAAGGGAATAGACTCCCTGCGTGGTGTTATTCTATTGTTTAAACACACGCGTAATTTAAAAAACAAAAATGTATAGAGTGTATGGCCAGTGGAAACCTAAGAAACATCTTTACCTATAAGTCCTTATTTCTGTGAAGAAACTGAAACTTCCATGTGTGGATCAGAACGCACATGGCTAATTCATCCTTAGCATCATTCAAGACATACATTTGATGTGGTTTGTGCTATGATGATGAGGACACAGTAAACTGTGAAAAATGTCATTTCTGGAAAATTAGTTGGCTGCAGTTGAGCAAGAGACAAATCTTTGTAACAGATGTGACATGATGACTTTGATGAATTGAACTTCTAAAAATATGGAGCATTCTGAAAGATATTCCCTTGGAAATGAATTAATTTAGATAGAACAGGCTGTCAACCCATATTCCTATGTCCACTTTCATTACTGCAGAATCCTTCTGGGTCCATGTGACAATGCCTTCCTTCAAATTCCCGCTCGGGCTCCACTCTTAGTTCATAGACGTTAAACACTGAACAGAGAACTTGGAATCAATCTCTGAGGTTTCCACCAACTAAAATACTATAATTTGTGTGCTTTATGTACTCTGAAACTTGCTGTGGTTTGAAGATAAAAATCTCAGGAAAAGATCTTTCTTTTGAAAACAGTATTTTTTCCTACTTAGCAGGGAAAAAGATTGATCTATGAGACATTCTGACTGAAGAGTTAATAACTTGGTCAAATTCTACAGATGCATCATGTCTAAAATTGTTAGCAAAAAGTTAAAAGCCTATAAAAGCCAACTATTAGAACTTAATACTCCACTATGGGGCTTTTAGAATCTCATAACATATATATTTGGATGTCAGACAAGAGCTAGTTTTATAGAAGTACCTATATTCATATGATTGGGCTCATATAATTCTCTTATTGGATCAAACTGAACAGAATATAACTAGATTTGGTGACAGTTTAAAAAAAAGAAGCCTGAAGATATTCAATTTAAGATACAATTTAGATATAATTCTTGGTATCCTAAGGTATTTAGGAGGCTAATAGAGTGAGACAAGGTGAGAACAAATACTTAACAAAAAGCTCTGTCATTTTCTGAGAGTTATATTGATTTTAATAGTCAGCCACATGCTTTAGCTACTGTCACTCCCCAAAACAGGATGTAGCAAAGAAACGTTTCGCACCTGAAAATAGGCTGACTTTGGGGCCTCAAACCAGAAACATTCTAATGGAAACCATCCCCTTTAATTGGAATGCTTATATTGGCCATGGAGTCTAATTTACAGGCAATATACTAAGGGCATTATAAATCACCAAAAATACCGAAGTGGCTTACATCTTGGTCACCCCTATACTTAGGAAAGTAGATTGAGTTCCTACTACTGCTGAAAATCAAGACAGGTCCATTTCCAGTGACAACTTATAAGAGCGAAGTCTTTCTATTTAATTTATCTTTAACAGAACACAGTCCAGTTTGTGTGATCCAGGGCTTTAGAGACCAGGGTTTCTAGAAAGTCCTGAAAGTTCTAGAAATGAAGAGGAATGAAAGTAATCACCTACTCTAAGGATATTTTTCATAACAGAAGAAAAGTTTCCTTCCCTCACGATGAGGAATAGAAATAATCCAAATTTGTTTGCCGTGTGGGTTTGGTTAAATATAGGCACATAGGAAACTTCAGGTTATAGGAAATATATAACTTCTGTAGTGAGTTTCTTACACATAATGATATTTGATACAACGTCCAGCAATTTTTCATTTTGTTCAAAATGTTCCAGCAATCTGAAATTGCCATCAGTTCACTCATGCCCTTCAAAATCTCTCCTCCTAAACTCTATTAACATCACCCAACTAAAGATAAAGCAAGGATTCGTTCCCCCTCTAATGAGGGCAGTAAATGCCTTTGGGAAAATAACATTCCTAACAAATTAAGCCCAGGGGGCCCAGTCAAGCGAAGGAATAAATCCTCATCATTCACACAACTTTTAGACTGGTCAGTAAGACAAGGATTCAGAAAGAGTTTCTTTTCAACTCATTCTAAAATACACAGAGTAAGTATGTCGGTAATGGCAATGCCAGATCAACTTTCCAGACAGGAAGATTCCATGATTAGAGGCTTAACTTTAATATGCAAAATAGAGGGTTGGGCGGGGAGGGCAGGGGGCATTGGGATAAACCATCTACGCACTGGAGGTGGCAGTTGAGGTCATTTCCTATCGGAGGCTAGAGAGAGGGCGTATTGTACAGGGGGTAGACTACCTGAAAGGAAACCACAGGCTGATTAGTTCCACTCCAAAGGATGGTTTTGAAAAAGCCATTCTCATTCTTCACCATTGATTCAAGGTTCAATGGTGGCTACATATGGTGAACCCATACATCCCTGCAGCCATCACAACAGAAGACCGATACCCTCTAATCCACCCTTTCAGCGTCCACGCTCACCTGTGACAAAGCCTGAAACTGACGGCCTTGGTGGTGAAAAACGCGCTCCGGAAGTGAGCACGGGGAAGCTCTTCCCCAAATTCAAATCAAGAGACGAAGCATGTGTCTTCTACTGTGGAATGAAATTACAGCTCAGAACCAAAGACTGTGCCTGGAGTATGGCATCAAAGTATGCTTTCATGAGTTCCGTCAAGTCCACGGCTCTGGGCAGCACACAGCTGCTCCCAGAAGACTCTAACAAAGATGTAGCTAACGGAAGCCTCCAAGAGGAAGTTTGTGATAGGAAATTTAAAATAATTGTTTTTAAATTTGCAGTTTCCAGATTGGGTTTCCACTATGCCTGCCAAACAGTCTCTCGTATTCTATGACTTGGCGACACAAATGTGGATTTCATTTGTTGATGAAAGGAAGGAAGTGGTGATTCAGTCAGTTTGTATAGATGCTCTCCTTTCCCCTCTCCCTCCCCTCCTGTAGACAAACAGGTCAGGGGGAGCGGACAGAGCACGGAGCACAGTGGGGCCCCCGGCAGCCCTGCTGTCCTGCAGTCTCCGCAACTGACTCTGGCCAGAAGAAATGCTCTCTCCAAATGCTTCCTTTTGTAGAGGCTCCAAATGCCAATTTTCTCTCTTTCTTTGCTATGGAAAAGTCAATGCAAGCACTCCGAAGCTTGGTGCTGGCCCCTCTTCACTTCGGAGTTACATTCCATGAGTATGTGATCCTTCTCTGAGCCCCATGTAGTGGTGAGGTGAACAGAGCAATCCCATCAGACGGACTATACGTTTGACCTCTAACTTCCCAGTGGAATGCACTGTGCAGTTATTCACCAAGAATGCTTGTCAAGTGAAGGATGCCTGTTTACACATCACAGCCAAAGGCGTAAGGCTATGTTGTGGACTAGGAAAGCTGAAACAAGGGTAGGGGTGAAGGAGGAAGGGTTCGCAGAGAAGGGAGGAGCCAACAATAGGGACCAGCAAGAGTGCACACCTGTGCATGTTCAGCAAGGGTCTAAAGACTCGGTATGACTTGAAGAGGCTTTAATTGAAAGACCACATAATAGTTAACGTTGTGCTCACATGGCTGGACTATGGGACCCTATCTGTGTAGTCAAACACTCGCCTGGATGCTGCTGTGAGGACGCTTTGGAGGTGTGATGGACATTCACAATCAGCTGACTTTAAGAGAAGCAGATTATCCTCCATGACATGGCTGGGCTTTGGCCAATCAGCTGAAGGCTGAAGCGCAAAGCTAGGTTTCCCAGAGACGTGATTTTGCCTCAGGATTGTAACCCAGAAACCCCATCTGAGTTTCCAGCCTGCTGGCCTGCCTGCCCTACAGACTTACCAGTGCCAGGGTCACCCGAGCCAATTTCATGAAACCATCTCGAGAGACAGACGTTCTAGTGTCCATTTCTCCAGCAAACTCTGCTTTCCAGTAAGCCAGTGGGTTCTGCTCAGTCTTTATCTTACTTGCCACCTTGCCAGAGCGACCACACTCCAACAATGCCTGCGACGCAGCAAGGCAGAAAGGATCCTTCTCTGAGCCCCACTGTAGTGGTGAGGTGAACAGAGCAATCCCATCAGATGGACTATACGTTTGACCTCTAACTTCCACCAAGCCGGTGGCCACATCTGGTCACTTGAGAAGATTTTGGTATCTCCAAAGTCAATAGACACCTCCACTTATCTACCTCACCAGTAGCTCAAACTCAAAGTATTCAGCACTAAGATAATTTTCTTCCCTAAAAGGAGGCTTTTCTAGAGTCTCTGCTCTTGCGGTGTTGCACAGTCTCTGCAGCAGAACCATCCTGAACTAATCTGGGTCATTCTGCAGACCCATTCTTACCGTCCTGGAACTCTTCCTCGGTCGCCTCCTCAGATGAAGCCCCTGTTATGGCTGCCCTGAGCCCACCCGGACCATATGTTTCTTCCACCATCGACCAGCAAATGACTCTCGGCTCAGTCATTCTCAGGAGGCTTTCACATATACCAACTGCCCAAAGCCTTTTCTATTACAGTTTTGAGTTCATACTGCTCAGTCTGGCTGCCAGGCTCTCTGCAGGGAATCCTGACCAGCCCTCCTAGGATAAAGCTACTGCCTCAGCCAGGAGCCATCCACGTCAGACGCCTCCCCTCTCCGAGGGTTCCATACCACTTCCCAGGCCAGCCTCGGGGCTCACAACACCAGTAATTCCCAGCTTTCCCACCTCGGCCTGATTTTTTTGTCCACTCATCAGCTTCATGACACTTTCTTGTGTCAAGACTATCTGGCTCATTCATTGGCATTTAGACAGCAAATGACTTGTATTCGTAAACATTAAAGAAGAGTTTTCAGAGTAAAAGCAAGCTGTCTGAGACAGGGACTATATTTTTAAAATAACATAAGGAATGAAGGAAGGGAAAGAGGGAGGACACCCTGCCTTTGTGCCTAGAGCTGTGAAGTGCAACTCCCACTGAGCGTGTCTCCTACCCAGATGTGATACTTCTTAGGCCACATTATAGGTATCGTCGAGAGACACTTTAATAGGATGTGCTATTCTGAGGACATATGGGTTTTTCAGCTGCGGTTAGTCCATTTACATCCATCCCACCCTCCCTGGGTAAAGTGGCTTGTAGGTATAAGGACAAAGCAAGATATTAAATGCACAGCCATCTGTGAAGAAATAATGTCTCCTCAAATCGCTCATTCGACCTTGTTCAAAATACTAACATTCAAAATGTGTCTGCACTGCTTCAGAATAGCACTTCAGAGGCTTTCTTGAATATGGTTAGTTATTGCCTCACATATTCATGGACCGCGGAGTGGAACTGCCCTCATTAATCCCACCAGATAGGGGCCATCAGATAGGGACCACCAGACAGGGACCACCAGACAGGGACCATCAGACAGGGACCACCAGTTAGGGACCACAAGATAGGGGCCACCAGACAGGAACCACCAGATAGGGGCCACCAGACAGGGACCACCAGATAGGGGCCACCAGACAGGGACCACCAGATAGAGACTGGCAGAGGCAGGCAGCCCTTGGAATTGAGCGACATGTCTACTCACTGGGTATGAGAGAGTCAAACAGGAGGCGCGCCCTGACACCCCATCTGTGTACAGACTGGAGGTGAGAATGGCAGACAGGTGTCCAGTTAGCTACCAGCAACAGACTTGAAGAGCAAGACTCCCTTGTGGGGAGTCTGACTGCCCAGGGCTATTTGTTTTGCTGTTTAGGTTTCAATCTCAAAAGGAATACTCTTCTAAGAGGGTTTCTCTTTTTGTTAAGAGGTCACCCTGAACCCAATGTGCCCTCTTATTCCACCTACCTAGTATCTTTGGGAGAGAGAAGGGTCATCTCTAAACTCTTACTCTTTATTTTAATTCAGTTTCCCAGACTGGCAAATTCTTTGTCTTCAAACCTCCTCCAAGTAATTCTAAAAGCATTAGACATTTTCTTACTGAAGTATTACTAAAAATTAAACTCTGACCAGAAGTCGTTCAGAATATGAAGCAAGAAAGATGACCAGAATTGGTTATTTTTGTTGAAGAGGTCACCTTGGCCCCAACATTGCTGTCACAGACACAAGATAGCTACGCTGTTCAGAGGTCAGAAAACAGTGAGGAGAAGAAAGAGAAGGGCAGGGGCTGCTGGTGCTTAAAGATTTTGAAAGCGCTTAATGATCAAAGGCTTCATGATCAAGAAGGTTCTGAGGTGACCCAGGGGAGATCTGGGGTTTGCCGACTGATGTGAATAGTTCACTAACAAAATCCTCCTTCCTTCCCTTTTTCTGTTCAGTTTTCAGTGATCATAGTTTTGATGAAAGTTTTTCTTCTCTAAAATCTTATAATAAGACAGAGGTCACATTATGATCTGAGTGACATACCTAAACATATCTCTCTGGGGATTTCTGATTCTTTCTATTCCTTAAGAAATCATTTCCACAAAGACAGCAGAGACTGGCTATTCACCAAATTGGTTTACCTTTTTTCATGCACATGTCTACATTTCTCAACCTCCCCTGCACTGAGGTGTGAACGTATGATTTGACTCTTGCCAAAGCAGTGTAGTCAAAGTGACAAAAATATAAAATCCTGTACTTCTAGAGATACCCCCCAATTCTTCCATCTGGTCCTTCATACTAATTCTGTTGGCTTATCTGTGTCCAGGACAACCTTGGAAGACACACAGGAGAGATGGGATCGTCTCCATTCGACAGTGACCTGCATGGAACACTGGTCCTTGGTATGTATAAGAAACTAATTTCTGTGGTGGTAAGCCTCTAGCATCTCAGAGTAGTTTGTCTGTAAGTTAGAACAGCTAAAGTTATGCTACAACAGATGGCATCCAGAAATAGACCATACGAAAAAATAATGTTGCGAAGGAAAGTATTGTCAATATTTTTGCATGTTGGTTTCCTCCACCACCTCCTCCTGTTTTTCAAGTTTTGACATCCTCATTTTATTTCCATTTATGAGGTGTTTACCGATATTTTGCTTCTTCCAGAATTCTGAAGTTCAGCTTAACCTGAACTAAATCTAGGTAAACAATATCAGGAGCTGTGAGATAAATTGCCACTGAATGCAATTCCCTCTTTAAACATGGCAGCTTGAACCACTCAAAACAGAAGGCATAAATGGACACTGGAGAATCCAGTCTTTGGAAGAGTTCATAGTTTTGTTTTCTTTTCCTGCCTTTCATTCCAGAAGACAGACCTGTGTACAGGGTCCCCAAATGAACTACCCATCTGTGACAGCCCATGGTCAATCTATTAGAGCTCTGTCCCCAAACAGCCTTTAAACACAAATTCATTGCCCAGGTTGGTTTTGTTTCTTTCTTTGGTGTGCTCTGAATTGATGCAGCCTTCTTGGTATTTTGTAACAATACTGCTTCCTATAAGATAAATGGCTTTCTCAATCAGCAATAATATCCCTCTTGTTACAGCAAAAAATAACATTCAGAATCACACTCTTTGATCCCCAGTAGAAATTAAAATGTTTTTATAATCAAGCAGGAATATAACAAAAAAAGAATCCAAGGAATATTTGCAACTGGGCATGCATTGGTGGCTCAGATGTTAAGGCTGTGCCAGGGGTGAAGTCTACAAACAGTCTAAGGGCCTGGTTCACAGCCTGGAACCAGGAAGAACAACTAAGTAAAATGCTTCTTCTTCCTCTCTCTTCTTGCCTTCTCACCTTCATCCTGCCTGTACTTTTTCTTTAAAAAAACAAAGATAAAGAGGTGTGAGCAGCAGAATTCTGTATGAGGAATAAAGGAGAAATACATAGGAGAGGGGAATCATAGGCTTCTCCAGCACTGGAGTAATACTGGCATGATATTCCAGTATTAGGAATAATAAATCGCTAGCTCACAGAGCAGGTATGTAGAGTGACACATAGTAGGGAGTTATTACACACTGTAGTTATTAGAAATCTGGAAAAGATTTACTACTGGATTAAAAGGCATATTTTTTTTAATAGGAAGTAAAGATATCAGCATTTCTCTTCTAAAATTTCTACCGAGGTTTCCTTTTCTAATTCATCTACCACATTGGCAGAACTCGCGGTGCAAGATTAACCTGGTAAGTCTGCTTCATTCATCTGTCAACAAGATTCTGGGGTTCAAACCCAGATGAAAATTGTTGAGGTAGAAAGAGCAGAACAGGTCGTATTTCACACCTCAGAGGGCTCTTGCTACCAGCAACATCATCTCCCTGCCACTAAGCACAGTTACAGGGCTTGCTGGACAGAGACAAATAAGAAAGCCCGTCAACACAAGTCTCTTGACTCTTGTTTGGGCTACTAAGACCTTGCTGGATTCTGCCACCTGTGCATATTAAATGGGCATTCTCCCATTGACTCTAAAAATGGTCAAAACGCATACAGCATTTGCTACCTTGGAAACCCTGAAGTCGTTTTGTGAATTTTGATCAAACTCTGCTTTTTATTGAAACCGATATGTATTTTTTGAGATAGCAAAAACAGAAGGTATCATTTCATGCCATGTGGAGTCAGGTAACAGCAGTTGTATAAATGCTTCTAGCAAATACTTTTGTGGTCTCTGAGAATGGCGCTCAAAGCGCTGGCGTGGATCCCTTTACAGCAGTGTTTTAATGCTTGTTAACCTGATGATAAAAATAGAGAAAATTGCCTGATATTCACAGAACAATAAATACAACCGTGATTGTAAAATGATTCCATGTGATCTTTTGTAGGGGAGACGCCACGTAGTCACAAGGTCATCTTCTCAAAACGGATAAGGTTGAGTAACAGGCTGACGGCTTCATGAAGAGCAAATTAATCTGTAAAATCCAATTCAAGTTGTATTTCAAGTTTAAATGATAAAAGATCTCAATCTGCAAGGCACAGAAACCCTGTCACCATATATAAGTTGAGTGTGACCTATCCAAGTTTGCCAAAGCTGATCAAATGAAGATGGAAATGTAACATTGCTGAGTTACATTTTATCATTACAGATGTATTTGTAAAAGCTCCAGGAGGGCAGTGACTGAAGATCATAGCCAGTATCCCTTGGGCCAATTAATCTTTCCTTTGTTCACTGAGTGACTAATGCTCCCTTCTGTATGGAGCACATATCATAACAACATGAAAGTGAAAGACAAGAAGGCTTAGTCAGGACACCAGTTTATACTTTTGTCTTTCTGTGTAGGTGACCGGAAGCTCGGGGGCAGAAGGACGTGTATACAATTGACCTGATTCAGGTTCTGCTCCAACCATGCTCCCCAGATGCAACAGAAATGACCCCCTCAGCCAGGCCTGGTGCTCTGTGCTACCTGACAGCATGGAGGAGGCAAACGCCGCTAAAATGGGGGCCCCGGCACTGACATCTGATCCAACTTCCTTTTTGTGGGGTTAAGCAATTTTTTAAAACTCCAAATAAGAGTAATAAAGTTTCTCTAAAAATAAAATCCCAGAAAATTTCAGATGTCAGTTCACGGAAAAGAAGCAGAAGGGAAAATAGGCATAAAATTAAATGGTGCTAGTAACAGGAAGAGTATGCTCACTACAAGTTAAAATGGTCAATAATTGGATAACTAGGTAAATATATCATTGATAAAGTAATCACGATAATGCCACTGTTTGTTATTAATCATATTATAATGCCACTGCTCATTAATTTTTATCCAGCTGCAAGAAATATAATGGAAATAGTTTATAAAGCCATCACCTCAAATGTAAAATTTGATGGAAGGCAAACATATCATGGAGGTTCATGAGATTTCATTAAAAGGAATTTCACCCACAAGGGCTCCCATGATATGGCTTCCCAGTGTTATAATAAAACTGCTTTATTAGTCAACATAGTATATTCAATGTATATTTTTCTCTCTGACACAATAGTGTCAAAGTGGAAACATTGACATCAGAGGGTTGTTGATAAACAATATAAAGGTTTGTGAAATGCCTAGAATATTTCCTGCCTCACCCTGGGGCTTCAAGCCTATTAGTTCTCTTTACTTTTAATAAAATAAGAAAAGGAAGAAAATTAAAATCTTGAGCTAGAGAAGCTGGATTAATAGATGGCCCCCACAAATCCAGAGCTGCCCAAACTTGGGAAGGACCAAAGAGGAAACATAAGAACCTTATGTGACCGGAAGGCAGATATTAGACCTGACTGCCTCCCGGCATGCCTAAAACTTACATCCTCAAAAAGAAGTCTTGAACACTCAATTCTGGCTGCAATCTCTGGAGCTCCTGTGGGTCCTAGTGGTTTGTTTCTAGTTTTAAAGACAGAGGCTTAAATATGAAGCCAAAGAATAAGACTGCTAGACCTGGAGCATGCCATCTGCCTAGCATTAAGCATTAAGCAGAGCTGAAAGTCAGCTACAGAAGCAAAGTCATTTCTGACATGATTTATGTTCCATCCTTGAACGTGGCAGGAAGACTGGAAAAGATATTTGGAAGCCAATGCTTCCTCTGAATAAAGTCAACGACTATATACGCTAAGCCCCCTCTCCCCAGACCATGCTGGCCTGGTAGATAAGTTGCCAATGTGGAGTCTGTGAACCCGGCAGACTGCTCGCTCTGGGGGAAGAGAAGAGATCGCAGGGCTGACGATCTTTGCTACCGTAAACCGAGAGCGCACCACACAAACTGGGGCTCAGACAGCAGAGATGCGGGATATTACTCAAAAACACATCCAGCTCAAAGCTGACAAGATAATCTGTTCCTGTGATTGCAAAGCGGCCTGGAATGCTGTGGCTAAGACCTACCTACTTAGGAAAGAAGAAAGGAAGCACAGCTCTCCAAGGGCCTGTCTCCTATTCTTGATACAGGCAAAGCTCCAAGGACTTCAAAGGGAGGGGTGCCTACAAGACAGAGCTGGCCCAGGCCCGGGTACCGCTTCCACAATCGACTTGCCGTCTCCACTGGGTGGACTGGCAAATGCAAATACTTCAGATGCAAGTTCAAACAGATGAGAACAGAAGTGAGAAATAGCTGGGAGAAAACTCAGAGCTCCAGGGAAAGCACTGACTAGCAAGTGTGTCAGAAATTATGCCACAAGTCCCAAGAGTGGAATTCGTTTGTGATTATGTTAAAAATTAAAAATTTTTAAAATGGATACATATTACACACCAACATATTACGTGATCACAGAAGAAGGTACTTAAAAATAATTTCCCAATGTTCAATGCGCATGCTTAAAAGGTCAGTAACATTTTTTCTAATTGAAATAGAGACTCTATGTTTTAACATACGTGATCCGATTAATATAGGTGAGTCCAGATGCAGGAAATATACTTACAGGAAGACCTGTGGTGGGGTAGGGGTGGAGAGAGTAAGAAAAAGGGAAGATGAATGAGTGAGCAAGCAAAACATTACGATCAAATAAAAATTTAATTATCAACATAACTATCAGCACAATTCAAGGTCACAGAAGTCATTCCAAAATCAAGGATTCCTCATCTTTTTTCAGGTTATGAACTCTGAGATTATATCATAAAAAATGCCTTTGCATTTATCTACACACAAAATTTTACAGAAAATTTCAAGAAATGTTCAGAATGCCTGAGGCCTGTCTGTGCATTACTGAGAGCTTCATTTATATTATTTATATACCTAAAATAAACCTAAAATTTAGATAAAATATGAATCAGAAAGCTCTTTAGTCACTTATGATAGAGCAGTTACAGACAGTTGGTCTATCATTTCTTGAGTTTCAAAAAATATAAATTGGAAATGTATCCATCACTTGTTCTAAGAATTTTTACATTCAGTAGCATTGCGAATAAGTAAAAGACTAAGTCCTGATGTGTCTATCAGCTTCTAAGTCCTGAGGTGTCTATCAGCGTCTTTAAAACTGTGTATCTCATCAAGACACAAAGTCTAAGAAGATTTCAGTATTTCGCACACCCTCTGCACAATGAACGCTCCAGCTCTGAGTCACCGGGAACATGAGAACTGGCTTTTCTGTTTTTATGAAACTGCATAAGCACAAAACCTCCACATCTTTTCTCAGCCCTCTTATTTTGACACGCAGGACAATTCAGTGATTATTTGACTTCAATATTTATCATTTTTATTTTTCTTCAGAAAAACTTACAAAGGCATCCTTTTTTATAAAACTTTGCACTTGGTAAAGGGACACCTATACATATTCCCAAGTATTTTGATTCAGTGAGGCTTGCAGACAACTTTTAAGAATACTTGTAAAGGAGTTGAGAGCTGCCAGCTTAATGAATTTTCATAAGCTCTTTTTACTTTGATGTTCTTTTCCCCAAAGCTAAACCAGAGACAGAAAACATCAATCTGTTGTCTGTTTTTTTCCAAGGTTAGTATTTCCACCGCTTCAATAGCAGTTTTGACTGCTTTTAATTGGGATAAATACTGACAGAAAATACTGAGAAATGACATTTTTCAGCACAAATCCCTTTTTTCTTTTCGTATGAGAGAATGGATGCCCTGAGAAGATTTTACATTTCAGAATGAAACAAATAAAATAGTAAGTGAACAAGGCCTTTGGATATCTTGGTTTCCAAATATTCTTTTTTATTTGACTTTTCTTCTCTACTCAGCAAACAGGGATTTGGCTTTGGGGACAGTGAGCTTTGTTCTGAGTTCTGCTCAGAAGAAACAGCGTGACCCGGACCCAATCACCTGACTGCACCCCATGCAGCCAGTCCCCTCAACTACAAAGTAAAAAGGCAGCATTAAGTCCTAGGCGCCTGTCAGCACTGCGATGCTATGGTTTTCAAAGAGGAATCCAAGTTCTCAAATTTTGAAAAGACTGAGAGAAAACGCATGACAAAATTGTCTCCACTGGATAAATAACTGTTCCAATGCAGATGTTTTCATAAAGAACTTGCATCACTGACCACCTGCCAGACGGGGGTCTGTATGCAGTGACCACATTGTGTGCAGGTAAGACTCCTCTAGTACACAGCATGGATGGGTAG
Source organism: Solenodon paradoxus (assembly GCA_004363575.1). Taxonomy (NCBI): domain Eukaryota; kingdom Metazoa; phylum Chordata; class Mammalia; order Eulipotyphla; family Solenodontidae; genus Solenodon; species Solenodon paradoxus. The sequence goes on from RJWH01000998.1 coordinate 215,197, forward strand.
CTATAACTGTACAGCAAAGATGAACTGACACTGTAAGAGCCAGAATTGGGTGTTGGTGTTTCTTTGATCACATGGAACAATATTCTGCAGACTTGTCCCTCCAACAGTTTCATGGCAATGGGAAAAGAAAATAAATCTTCTAACTCTATATGCATATGCATATACATACACACACATGTACATACAGATGTATGTGTATATGTATTTTATGAATAATTTTTTTTAAATCTACAATACAGAAACTTTTAGGTCTAGCAGAGATGATTTAAAGACACACACATACACACACACTCACTGCACATGCGCGTGCCTCCAAGCAGACAATATAATCATTAACTAGCAGAAACAGATGCAGGATGTGAATGGCATGGAACAGCTGCAGAAAGACTTACCAGATTCTCCTCTTCGGCCCCTCTTACCCCGTTTCCCTGGAGGACCTGAAAGGCAAAGAAGAATTTTTCGATTGGAGTATAACTTCTAAATTTAATTCTAAAATGGCTAGTAAGTCATATCTGTATGTTTGTTGGATCATGGTTTCTTATTAACAACTCTTTAAAGGGACCACACGCTGGCCATGCCCAGACCATCGTCATTGTTTCAACATGATTCTGAGGCTTCATTTAATCACCGAAGCCACACAATGTTGAATCATCGGCTACTTAGGAACGCTAAAGATTCAAACTTTTCGGTCACCTGCCTGGATAGCCTCAGGAAAGGAGCACCTTGGTGGTGTACAGATTTCCTGTCCTTCAGGAAGATTTCCTTCCAAACGTTTCAGTAGATTAATAATAAAAAATATTCCATACAAATGACTACAGTTTCTCTTTAGTCTGGTCCTTTATGATTCTCTTGAAAATAGTTAGTGGGCAGTTAGATGCATATATTAGGAATGGAAATAATCCCCACAGATATTTCTATGAAATTAAATGTGAGTTTTCACATTTATATTCCAATGTGGCAATTCCTCTGATTGAGAGCCAGCTGAATTCAAGTTACTAAAGTGACAGGAACATGTTGAAGCAGTAATTACCTATCTAATGTTTCTAAAGGACTAGCTCATGACTGGCATTATACAATTCCTATTCAGTTTTTATAGTGACCCCATTTTAAAAGGAGAGAAAAAATTCTTTTTTGGTGCCTTCTCTATAGAGACCACCAAGCTAGTATGTGTCAGACTTAGCACACATTCTAGACAGTCATAGCTTTCAAGCCATTATTCTCAATCATACACCTTTTTACTTATTTCCTTGAGTAGAAATAGTTCCCATTGAATTATGGTTCAGTAAATAGAAGAGAATAATTAGCTCACAATGAGAACTGAGGTCTATAATATTTGCTGGAAGGAAGAGGCCAAGGAAAATACAGAACTGCCTGATTTAAAAGAATGAGCTGCTAAGTTGGACTGATGACTCTCAAATTCTACAAAGTTCAAGACCCGAGCAGCACAGGTCTTGGCGTCCTGAGCTTCCGACTTGCACGAGGAAACGCTATCCTGAGAAGTAAGACCATTGGTGGGCCAGTTATTCAGCCCTCACGTCCTCACACAGAATCAGTCTGGTCATCTGTGTGGTATCACAGGCTAAGCATAAACAGTGACATCAACTGAAAATACCAGGAAAAGCAGTTTTGCAGCAGAGTCCAAAACTGTCATTAGAATGTCTATATTCTCGAATAAAGAGAGGTCTTATAATATTCAAGGTATTCTTGGCCACATGGGAGCAGGAGAATCACATAAAATGTAAATAAATGGGGTCCTAATAGGTCTGAAAAATGTTCCTCTGCAGACACACTAAACACATATACTCAGGTATATTATCGACATAAACACAGGTACCTATTGACACATTCTGATATACACAATACCCTTAAGCTCATGAATTAGATATTTTTCTATTACAGAATCATTTAAACTAAGAAGTATTTAGCAACTACTATCTACTTTGATGTCTGAAGTCCATATAGAAGGGATTCTAGGTCATAGATAAGACATGTACTTGCTCTGAAGAGGCAAAGAATTTGAAGAGATTAAAATAATGCACATGCCAATCTGTCAGTAGCATGTTATAAAGATGGCACAAGAGTTTGTGTTCTCATTTGCACCTTCTGCTCCAAAAACATAGTCAATTATGTGCCTGCTGGGCTCCAGTTCTAGATGTAGGGCTGGTGCCATGAGTTCTGCTCCTGAAGAATCAACACCCATAAAGCCAGATGTTCAAGACACATCCAAGTCAGAGGCTTGGAAATGCTGAAGGGAAATTGAAAAAAGAACACCTACTCTGGCTTAAAGGCTAAGAAATTAGTCTCTCAATCAGAGGGTGAGTAAGCATCTGCTAGGCTGACGCTCTATGATCGCCCCTGCACCGAGCTGAGAAAGGAGTTCTGAAATGTCATCTTAAGCCCAGTCTGCCTAGATGGCCGGGAGGCCATGTAAAGATAAACATTATCGCAGTGGGGAAGAGAAGGTGCTCACAGAGAAAAGAAAGGCAAAGACACACACAGTTAAACTACACCAGCCACCAGCCCCTTGCTGAGTGAGTCTGCAAACCCAGTTTCCCAAATGGATGAAGACATTTCACACTAGGAAAAGCAGTGCTTGACAATAAGATCATGAATTCTTTCAAGGTAAAATTAATTCATTTTAAGAAGCCATCAGACAAAGGTTAGTATGTCAATCATGCTTTAAGGGATAAATGGAGAAGTAACATCCGTTCAAGAGCAAGGGGTGTGAAATGTAAATAAGAGGAAAAAGAATAAGTGAATTTGAAAGTGAACCCCTTAGGAATCTTGAAAATGAAAAATAAAGTCATTGAAGTATGTTTTTCACAGACTAACTACATGCTTGCTTGGTTATGATTGAAGGAAAATTGATATGAAAGATATGATATAAAGCCCAAAGAGAAAGGTCTCTCTCTCTACCTAATCATCTGTCATTATGTATAATCTATATATCTCCATATCTATCTATTTATCTATCTACCTGTTTATCATCTATCATTCATCATCATCTATCTACCTACCTATCTATCAGTCTTTATGTGTGCCCTCCAAATTCACATGTTGAAATTCTAACCCCCAAAATGACAGTCTTATGAGGTGGGGCTTTGGGAGGTACTTAGTCATAGTCCTTGTGAATGGGTTCTGAGACCCCAGAGAGTGTCCTCTCTCCTTCTACCAAGAACAGATACAGAGAGAAGATGGCAACTAGGAACTGGAAGAAGCCCTTGCCAGAAGTAGCCCTGCTGGCACCCTGACCTTAGACGTCCCAGCCTCCAGATTTGTGAGAAATAAAGTTCTCTTTTTTATGACAAGTCTTAGAAGCCTCTAATTATTATTTGTTTATTAGAATGTATTCATTTGTCATTTCCCCTGAAGAATATTCTTTCACCAAGTAGAATGTATCAAGTAAAACAACAGATTGCACAAGTGTTTAAAGACTGGTTTAAACTTTCAAAAATAATAGTTAAGTGATATCAGATTATAAAAAATGATCACAGAATAATATCTCTTGAAGAAATCAAGACGCAAAGTTAGAAATATTTACGAGCATGTCTTCCTTAAATGTTTAATTAGAAGGCTTAAAGAAGTCAATCGGATGCTGTCAGAAGCTAACTATATGGAGATCTGAGAAAGAGCACCGTCTAAGAAATAGAAAAGATATTTGGCAAGAAGGATAGCTATTGAAAGTGGGAAGATTTCAGAAGGAATTTCATAATATTTGAGAGAGGAAAATAAAGCAAAACTTTGAGAAGATGGGAATCTACGTTCTATTGGATGTACAAAGAAAATACTAAATTTGAGAAGGGCATGTTATAATTATCATAAGACACAGAAGATTGCAGAGAGCATTATACAGAGCTTAGTGAACTAGCAATTATACAGCACTCAGAAAGACAAAGATGTTGCTTACAAAGGGAATAAACAGAAGTTCCAAAGACATAGACCATGTAGATGAGACAATTTGGTAATGCTTCCGAATTGAAGGGCAAAAGTAATTTTAAAAAATGATACGGATGGGATGACTTTGACAATGGACAGCTGGCAGATCACCAGAGTGAGAAGATAACAAATCAGAAAAGACAAATTATAGATGCTTTTCCGACAAAAATCCATGTTCACTGTAATCGAAAAAAGATAGTGACAGTTTCCATCCAAACGCAGCGATGACGTGTCAGCCAGGCATGAGCTACAAGAAAATATAGAAGCTGCAACCTGACTCTGACCGACCGAGTTTGGCTAGATCCTTACAGCAGAAATTCTCAGTGACTTCTCGCAGCAGGAGGACATGACCACAAAAGAAACTGGTGTAAAAATCTGAATGGGGAGAGAAAAAGCAGACGCTCTCAGTGGCGGAGGGAGTGAACTCTTATAAGCAGAGGATTCATGGAGTGAAGAATGGACTTACAGAAAGCAGAGAGGGACTCTAAAACTAGATGATAAGAATATCCATGACAACAGTGGCTGGTGCTTCAGAAAGAGTTTTTGCTGGAAAGATGACACAAACAGCTCAATATAGAAATGAGTGAAAAGTAGACATAATGGTAACACTTTAAAGACGAGTAATGACAGTTCAACCACTGCCCGATCCAGTCAACCGATCACAGAGGAAGGCGGCTGGAGAAGCTGGGGGCGCCCTGGTGGAGCAGCAGTTCAGTTGCCTCTGAAGCACAGGCCACATACCCCTGGGTTCGAGTCCCAGATTTGGGGGTAACAACCAGAGTGAACAACTAAATAAAAATAAAATGCTTCTTTCTCCTCTCTCTTCCTGCCTGTCTGCCCACTCACCTTCATTCCTGCTTGCACCTTTCCTGTAAAAAAACAAAAAAGTCAGTTCTTCTTGCCCCAAATTAATGGTTTTGGTGATGTAGCCACCCGTGATAAGGTTCTGCTCTAAGGTTATCTATGCGTTGAGAAGGAAACACATGCTTTTGGATTAGGCTTCCCATCGGGATGGTGGGTCTTGCAGGAATGTATCTGGAATACCCTCATCTGGTTCATCAGATAAATTACCCAAACCTATTCGTTCTACTCCTGTTACAAAGATCTGTTTGCTCTTTACTCCTATTTCTATTTCAAGGTGAGGCTTAAATAAAACCTTCCTGGATAGTCTGAGAAGATGTTCTAAACTGGGATTTTATTTGTATTTTAAAAACGTTTTGCCTCTTTAACATTTGCAGTTACACAGAAAGGAAGCACTCAAGAACTGCTTCAAAAATCCTAATTGGCTGGGTTTTTTATTTTGCTTTTTTACCTCTTGCCTACTATTTCAACACACATTTCTGGTTACATCTGTTTTTTGTTTGGAAAGAAGAAATAATGTGGATAGAAACAAAGGTGAGAAATCAATTCAACATGGAGGGATGACTTCAATGTAGACTCTGACATAAAACTCCCAGAAGAAAACACAGGGAACAGGCTTCCTGACATGGATCTTGGTGATGATCGTTTTGATAGGATGTCATATATAAGTAAGTTGGATTACATTAAACTAAAAAGTTTCTGCACAGCAAATAAAATAAGCAACAAATTAAAACTCAACATATGTAATGGGAGGAAAATTTTGTAGACTATATGTCTGATAAGGGGCTGAGATTCAAAACATATAAGGAACTTCTCTAACTCAATAATAAAACCAATAAAACTAGAAGCAATTAATACAAAACAAAACAACCAGGCAAAGAAATGGCAAACGACCCGAATAGACATTTCTTCAAAGTAGATGTACACACGGCCAACAGGTACATGAAAAGATGCTCAACTCCACTACGCATCAGGGAAGAGCACATCAAACCCACAATGAGATAACACCTCACACCTGTTAGGATGGCTATTATTAGCAAAAGCAAGAAAACAAGTGTTGACAAGGGTGTGGTCATATTCATCCAAAAAAGCAGCAAGACTTCCAAAGAATGTGACATACCCTAATAAAAAGCCAAAATTTGTTCAGATTTTTCATCCCTAGAGGTGTAAGAGTCTTTAAGGATGGCAGAAAAAAAATACTATAAAACACCTCAAACAACAGCAAATACTCTGAAAGCAAAAATTCTTATCCAAGATTCTGGAGGCAGAAAAAATGGAAAAGTTGGGGCAACGGCAAGCACAGGAGGCTGAGTTCGGAAGGGAGAGAGCCGGAAGCAGAATGCAGAGGACAAGTTGTGTGCAGGCTGGAGCAGGGTAGGGAAAGTGGGGAGATGTGTACAAACCAAGAAGGCCAGCCCCCCAACCCAGCCCCGGAGTGGGCTCCAACAGATGGCTCCTATGTGAGGGGAGAAACCTGTCTGGGTACAGAGGGTCATCCTTTCTGAACATACTCCAGAAGACTGAACAAGGTTTTACCTTCAGATCTTCTGGATTAACCTTATAAGTAGGCCCAGATTCATTTCAGAGCCCTCCTCAAAGTCCTCCCACCTGCTTGCTTGCTTAATGCCTGAGATTCTTTCAACACAGACCAAAGACTTTCATTCCACAATTAGAAGTAAAAGGCTTAAACAGCAAATGCTTTGTAAGTAAAATATTAGCCAACATTTATTTGCTCCATATTCACAAACTGTGCTGCACAGAACCAAGGGGTCTGCACACTGCCTTAGACCGTCTGGCCACTCCAGGGCACCATATTGAATCCACTTACAGTCCAACTTCGTTGGCTAAAACAAGTTAAGGAATCAACCACTCATATATCTTTAAGTGTGAAATTGAGGCCAAGTAAAGAGAAAATGTGCCAAGAGTCCCACACAGCTGATTCCAGTTTCCTAATTCCAAACAAATTGCTCTCTGATTCTGCCTCACTGCTCTTTGGGAACTCACACCTCAACCACTGGGAGACGCGAACCAACCAGTGCAGACTTTCCACATGACTTCATTTTATTAACGTCTGCCTGTGCTTTTCTCATAGGTCTACTTGGGCAGATGCATGATTATATCTTGTTATTGTCTGCAGCAGACTCTAAGTTCCTCAGAGTGGGGATTCTCTTGTTCATCTTTTTATCGCCAGAAAACAGCACAGCACTGGCTCATCACCCCCATGAGCTGCTAAAGGAGCACTGCTGATGGCTATTTAATGCAGACGAGCGTTATTTCATGCCACATTCATTTTTAAGAGAAATAACTTTTTTTTTTAATTTGGGAGATTTCTTTCCCAAAGTATTTTCTGTCAGCCTGTATTCCACTATATGTAACACAAACTTGTTGTTTTTAATATCTTTCATGGGTGTGTTTGGGTTTCAAATATCCTCAAGTTTCTAATCTGTGAAGAATGTCAGTTTATAAAAGAAACTTAATCAAAATAAATAATAGCTGATAATTTAAAATATATAATAGCTAAGTTCCAAAATTCACTACAGAGTATTTTTCAGATATATAATATTTATTTTAATGACAATGAGTTCAATTGAATCTAGTAAAAGTTTTCCTCCTCTCCCCAGTCCCCTTTTTAATAACACAAGAGACATACTAACAAATATCTCAGGGATTCTATTCTTGCTTGGTGTTTGAATAATATAAAATATAAAATTAATAACTTGTTAGTAAAACGGGTTCATTGGTACCTTAGTCATAAACAACAAAAATGATATTGTTAAATTTTATGTTTCTACCCTAACCCAGTCGATCGTAATTTTAATAAGGCTATGAATATCTATAATGTTCTGACTCCCTAAGACTCATAATGAGAGTTATTTTGTTCAATTCCTAGAGGAGATGTAAAAATCAAATAAAAATACCAAGTCTTTAAAATCACTTTATGAATACCTCTTTCATAAATATGCTTATTTTCTAGCTTTTATACCAGGAACTTTTTGATAGTCTCAAGTAAAGCTTATAAAACAAAGTATGTGCAGAAGTTTTGTTCAGTGAATAAGGATGTAATTCATGGAAACAATGCGACTCATGAAAGGTATAAAAAAAGGAAAGAAAACTCCCTTCAGTGGCTAATAATGGAGCATATCAATATGAGGCTACCTAAAGCCAAGTATATATGCACTGTTTTCTGTGTAAAGCACAATCCATCCTAAGATTCATAGCCAGAATTGTTTAAAAGCTACTGGTTTACAAGAATACGGCTGACACGCTCAGAACATACTTCTTACTTTAAGCAGCATGGGACATGGCTTTTATGTTTCTCAGGAAATCATAGAGTAGGGCTTGCTTTATCTACTTCCCTATCTTTCCAATTTTAAATAAAGTAGGAATTTTAAAAACTGCTATTTAAATGGTTTAAACAAACACAAGTAACTTATGGTAGAATTGTAGTGAATCTAGCTCTAGATCATTCAGTTGCTTTTTAATCAGCTGGGTTTCTATTCCTGGAGGAGAGAGGGCAATGGATGGAAGTCGCCTTCAAGACCTTCTGCCCGGCTATCCCAACTGAAGTTCCCTTCTAGCTGGTGCTAGGCTGAAGCGGAGCATTTCAAGGTTACCCAAGAGCTCATTGATATTTGTACATTTTATAACTAGAGGAAAATGAAATGAACATCTCATGGCGACCACTGGAGATGCTCACAAGAACATACTGGAAAAACTACTGCATTTAAACTTTAATAAAAGAAAGATTTCCAAGCTGAGTACCAGGAAGCATTTTAGGGGGCTTTATGTAGATGCTTTGTTTCCAGAAATGGAATTCCAGCAAATGAGGAATTGCCTTTATTGCTGTTTTCAATATTTAGATAACAAATATAGTGGAAGAGTTGATAGAAACTGTTCAAGACTCCACCGCGCAGGCTGCAGCTCAATGACTTTAATGAGGTCTGACGTGGCACAGTTGTTATTTCTATCAATCCTCTCCCACACATAAAGTGTTTCATTATTATGGTACTAGCATTCTTTACCCCATGATCCTACTGGGGATTTGTCCTGACAGGATTTTCCCTCTTACTTGTCGGAGGGTGGGACAAGAGGAAAGATGTGCTCCTTTGTGAGATGATATCCTCCAAAGTGAGTGGTTATTATAAACAGTGTAATATAGGAACCTGGAAAAAAAGTTTAGGGTCCCAACTTGAGAAACATCTAAGTGAGCTCTCTAGATCCCAAGTTTTCTTAATGGAATGGAAAGTGATCAATCTCTATGAAAGATAAAGAGAATTTTTTAACTTACAGAAAAAAATAGCAAGATCAATAGTCACAGGTCATTTGCTACACGCACAATAAAATTAAAATACTACTCATTCTTATTTAACAGAGCTCGAATCAAGGAAGATGGGAAATGGGTGGGTGGCGGAGGTAGGTGAGAAAGTGGAAACTGGGAATTGTTTTCAGTCACGGTTTTGCAACGTCATGTGGTTTACCAACTAGTTGGGGGATGGATTAAAGACAGTGGTACACAGGCGCCACTGCACGCAGGTGACGAGCACGTGTCTTCAAGCTGGTGCCACGTTACTTAGCTAGCTCGGTGCCCACATTCATCATCACCAAGAGGAAGATAGTCACAACAGAACCAGCTCAACCCTGAAAATTAGTGATGGGAAATGAGTAAAGAAAAAGCCAAGTGGAAAGCATCAGACATATTTCAGCGGGAAAAGGTGAGATGAGCATTTAGAACTGACGAAGACAGTGACCAGATATAGGCACGAACATTCTGCAGATGAGGGGACAGAGGCTGTCCTTGGATGTACAGGTTCTGGTGGCTACAGTGGCATGGGGGAAACACAAAGTCCTTGAACCTAATAAAAGGGATAATGATGACGATTAGTATTTATCAGTGCTCCTCTCCCCTCTGGCCTAAGCTAAGCACTGTCTCAGCATTGCCCATTATTTATTCTAGCTGTGTGATCTCGACACGACTCTGGAAAGTGATGAGATGGAAAGGTCAGGCATCACACATCTAGTGAGCAGTGGTTAAGGACTTATCCCAGACAGTCTGACGCCAAAGTTGTGACTTTTAAAATGAGAGAATTGCTCCTTTCCTGAGCTCCTATGACTAGAACTTTCTGCTCCACACACAGAGTTTGCAGCATGAAAATGAGGAACTCTAAACACACTTAGAATTGGTTTCTGAGTAGTTTTAAAAGGCTCTGTTGACAATTCTAATTTATAGGCTGTTATTTAGCTTCTCATTTTAAATGTAAAATAATCTTGAGAAATTACTGGCCAAACTGAATTGACTTTTATGTTCCTCAGCGAGAAAGGAACTGTTCTCTCTCCACACACTGAAAACACTCCTGGTTAACCAGGGGGCTGTGATTCGCACACACTTGTGTGGGTGCTTGGTTAATATACTCCTACACTAGCTGGGTTTTTCTTTTCAACTGCTGGTAAGAGCATGAAACTGGTGATTCTCCCTCTTACATTTTTTAAGTGTACAATACAGGTTTGTCATCTATAACACATACACCAGTTTTAACAAGTCTGTTACCTAACATATTTAGAATAAGACAAACAAGAAAATCTACTGATCTTTCAGAATGAGGGCTCATGTCTGTGCTGCTACCATTATGTTCTCAGCACCTGGTACATAATTAGTTAAGTTAAAAAAAAATTGAACGACAGGTTTCTATTACTTCTTCTGGCTAAAGACAAATAGCAGAACACAACTTTCGAAATCAGGCCTATGGACATCTCTTGACTGGACTGCAACACACTCTGGGTGTGACTTTGGACAGATGGACTCTATAAAACCTCTCACTTCATCTACAAAACATAGATGATATCAACCTCAGATAGTTTAGGACTTTCTCTTTAGCTCTGAATGTCTTACTGTTCTCTCTCAAGTCCATTTGCACACAATTTATGAGGCTAATTATTTTAGGATATTTTTCATCATGCCATTTCCCTGAGCAATAAACTGCCATACAAATATCAGGGGAAGATTCTTATTGACCCAACAGATTTCCCCACTAGGAAAACCTAGTCCATTATTTATCAGCCCTAACCAACACATGACATAAAAGAGATTCTTTTACACTTAAATCCCTCATCTTCCATCATTGTTGTCCCCACTTAACTTTAATTTTAAGGCATAACATAAGAATGACCATCTTCTTCTTGGGCAGTGTATTTGTTTTATGTGCTTCCTCCAATCTTTCCTCCACAATAACCATGAACTGATCATGTTGTATAAACTCTGTCTTCTTACAATTATCACTACTAATTTAACCAACATTTAAATAGTGTTGTTAAGTAAAAATACACATTTTTCTACCATTATTCTTGGTTTCCTAAACAGAAATAGGAATGGCATGCCACAGTTCAAACCACAGTTTAAGGAGGAGTATCTATTATGAGTGCCTGTGAATAGAGCCAACTTGCTCAATGCTATGATGTAGTTGAAGTCATGAATATGAAAAGTACCCTACAGAATGTCAAATTATCTTGCTAATATGAACTGAGGCCAGGTTAGGATAATGGTTGGCCTCCCAGAGAAATGCTAGGATAGGTGAACTCCCCCTGAAAATCAAGTCCATTTGTCCATTAAAAAAAACAAAACAAAAAACTTTAAATCTCCTAGCCACTCCATAGTTTCATTGCCTCCTTCAAAATAAATACAGTTGTTTCCTTATAGTTAAATCTCAGACTTGTCCTGAGAGGCAAATTCTCTAGACTACAAAAGCAGTATGAATAGGTCTCTGTAAATAAAAATGTTTCCTCATAGGATTTCCTAGCAATTCTGGTACCTCATGGCGGGTCTATCCATCACATGACAAACACTTTTCAACGACATTGCAGAAGGGCCAACCCAAGACATAATGTTGGATGTTTGATCTTCATTTCTGTGTTATACAGGAACTAATTGCAACGTTAAACAGAAATGCAGAAAGGCTGTTATTTTGAAAGACAGACAGACATTATTCTTGTCTTAGCTATAAAGAAAACACACACCAAACTCTCACTGGTTTTCTATCTGGCATCTTTGTTTTCTAACCAGGATGGAAACTTCAGTGCATGCCAAGGTTAGGGTGACAGTCTGAGGCCATGACTTCAAATGCCAGTGTCTTAAGGCCTGACTTCAAATGTCAATCAACTTTGAAGGTTGTGAAAGACCCCTGATAAAGTAGACCAGGAGGCCTGGAATTAAGAATTGGGATGGAAGTTCAAGAGTTATAACTCTTGGTTACGAGGGAAAGGGCAATGTCAAAATCAAGTTTGAATTCTTTTTTTTTGCAACTTGCTTTCATAAGAGTGTTTCACAAAATTTAACAGTTTTCAAAATATGGCATTTTACTTTGATATCAGGTAACATTAGAAGATAAACTTTCAAGGGAAATACTAAGTGTAGTGCATATAAAATATACTATAATATTCAGAAGTGGTATTTATATCATGAAATCTAGCTAATGTTCCTTATCAAAATGACTCATAGTTTTAATGTGCCAATAAGTGGGCTTATTGGGTATATTTCAAAACACATAATGTGTCTTAAATAAGGCAGTTGTACAATAAAATTAATTATTTACACAAAGATCTTTGCATAAAATGTTCAACAAAATAATATTTTTATTTATAATGAGTTTCTGTATCCTAGTTGAGTCTGAACAAAAACAAGGAAATTAGATTCTTACTCTGTCTTGACATAACTTGACATGAATATTTGTGAATATGTATGACTTAATCAGGGCATGCATCACTAATTGTTCTCCATGTTCTGCCTGCTCATTACACAATTAGTATTAAGAAATTCTTAAATTCTACAGATAATCTGACGCTCATTGTTAGCACTCAGCACGAAAAAGAATTCCTATAAACAAAATAAATTCCCTGGAGACCTGATTGAACTTGATTACCATGATCTCTGAATATTTTATGCTGAGATAAAAATGGCCTTATCTCAAACAGTTGTTGACTTTTATGGTATTTTAGGTCAAAGAATAGGCAAGAATGCCTTATGCTGTCACTACTGGTATGTATAGTTTCTTACTGAAGTGATCTCATGGTCTTGTTAGAGATACAGGGCCTACAACAAAAATAACTACAACGTTAGTACAAAATGTATTATTGTGTAGTGTATGTATTGATTATACTCCAGAAGTTCAGAGAAGGGAATTGGGAGGAGCCTCTCAGAGAGGTGAAACTAGCTTTACTTGAAGGAGGAGATAAGAAGAAGAGAAACAGGATGCAGAGTAAGGGTAAACCAGTAGCCATGCTCACTGCAGCTACCCTGAGATCACCGCACAGGAATGTGAATTTTTGTTTGAAACAAGGTTGGATGAATACGGTGGGTCTGGATCATAGAAGGCCTCAGATAGCAGAAGTTAGGAAATTTTCCAGTAGATAATAGGAAATCATTATAAATTAAGTAGTAAAATAAAGACATGAAGAAGGTGGTTGGGGGAAGAACTCACGCAGCAGGAGTTAGCAAAGTCAACAACGAGCCTTTTACGAGGTTAGTATAAAGTGATAAAGAGTATAGGAGCAATGGAAACCAAAGTTAAATACTAAAGGTCATTTTGACAAGGAGAATCATGCTTGATGATGTCAAGGATGAATAGGGGAGGCTGAAAGTCTCAAATGGCTCTGTGGATTTGAGCTGCACAGAGTGACAAGAGCGTGCTGTTTATATATGCTGGTGGGTTAAACAAAGTACGCCTGTATCATCAACACCATCAGCAGCAGAGGCCCTGCAGAATCTGCATTTCTTCTTTGAAGATGTGACTCTCAGACCTTCACAAGCCCAAGAATGTGGAAAACAATGGTCTTGTAGTCAGACATTTATAACACTCAAGGTCACTTTCAGAGACTTAAGTATGAAATTCCATCCAGGTAAAATGGATAACTTGATAATGATATTACAGAGTCTATAACAACAACAAAACCACAAACAGAAACCAAGTCTATTAGTTATTTATCTCTTTCTATTGAGTCCCTTTAAAATCTGTGAGACTCCTTCCACTCACATGAAGTGAGTGAAATCAGAATTTCCGTTAGTGGGATACTGATTTGACTCATCTCTGAAATAAGGATCAATACTTGAGAACCGGAGACCCTGTGTACCTTCCTGTCATTAAGTTTTGAAGACTCTTAGATTTCTTATCTGTTACATGAGAAGATTATCAAAGCACCTTCCGACTGCATGCTTCTAAGGAAACAAAAACATAGAATTCATTTCCTAACCAATGGCCATACTTGCTTTCTAGTACCTATAAAATCAGTAACTCTGGGTCCAAAATAAATACAGAAAAGCCAGTCAAGACAACTGATTTCACATCAACTAGGCAGACACATCATTAAGTGGATTCAAGGACAGCACCCATGGTCATATTTTCTGCATCAGGTATGGAGGTCCTGCCTTGGGAGGCAGAAGGGGGTTGGTATCCAATGCCATGGTGGGAAGTCAACGAGAATCCAATATTGTCTGTCTTTTCAGAACTGTGGCAGGAGCCAGGCGGTGGTAATGAGTGAGAGAATGTGGTTTGCATCTTCCAGGCTCATCTAAGCCCTAGGACTGATGGCTGCAGCTGAGAAATTCCACAGGGATTGTGGAGGGGAAGTGCCCAGGGCATGAGGTAGGCACCCAAATCCCTCTGGAGTCCAAACCAGGCCGCCTGAGTACACAGAATCAGGAGCACAGGTGTTGGATCTTGCTGCCTGCTCCACTGCCCGACGCACAAACGCTCAGGAGGAGGAGCACTTCCGCTCACTTGCATCACAAGTTGTGATAAATCAACAGCCTGTCCTTGTTCTATCATAATCCAACCAGATAAGATCGCCATCCCAGAAGAATGTGGAGAATCATCTTCTGTAGCTACCTGACAGAAACATTCTGTTCTTTGTTGTGCTATAAATATGGATGCAGTAACCCGAACAGAGCCAAATGGCTTGTAAGTTACTTTTTTTGGTCTTTACATATGTATGCTTGAAGAATAGATTTCTTCTCCCTTAATTCTACTCCCTGCTTACTCACTGGCATAACATAAACAAAAGTGTTTGTATTAACTTTAGAGGAATGCTGTTTTGATTGAAAGACTTTCTCCTGTGTGGTCATTAAGACTAGAGTTTGAGTCAAGACTGACAAGTCCTTCTTTATGAGGATAGATTAAAGTATTCACCGCATAGCATGGTTTTTCATTTCGCTACAGCCACCAGTGATGAAATGCAATATGGTCAGATTAAAGGTAGCACATAACAACCCTTTTGTAAGAGTAATAGCTTTGGGGAAGCCACACCTGCTCTCAAGTCATTTAAATCTAGAACCCGAAGCTAAGCAGAGACCCATCAAAGTCTTTACAAGTCCCACCTGCCCAGAGTAATCCATTCATCATCTGAGACAGCTGTGGAAATAGACAGCTGTGGAAATGTTCTCAATGAATCTAAAATAGACAGCAATCAAGACTAACGGTGATGGAAATAGCTACCTGAACATTCATATTTAGACAAATTGTGAATTCTCTAAGCTCAGAGCAGATCTCTGGATAGCATTTTGGCAACTGCCACACTGGCTGTTAGCTAACACTACCTCCCCAAAGTTTCACCCTCAACCCTAATATCCTGAGGTCCCCAAGATCTCCACACAAAATGGTACTAGAAGAGGAAGGACCCGGCTCCACAGATCTCTCCCAGCACTAGGTTCCAGCACTGAGGCTGGTATCTCTTCTGGTGTGTCAGTATGTGTCCTATATTGCTCGATCCATGTGTGGAGTACCAACCTGCCCCTCTCCATCCTCCTTACAGCAATCACGTGTCCTCAATTATTCTTAGACCAGTCGGCTTCAATCTACTATGCTCGAGGACTCAGGGGAAGGCCAAAATAAGATACAGTTATTAGATGTTTGGTGAATCTGTGAATGAATGAGCTAGGTAAATCAAATTTCATCATTCCCTTTGATAAATAACATTTATGGATAAAATTATTCTTGCATAGTATTTGTGACTTCTTAGATCATTTTGTGATATAGACAAGTGTCAAGTCATTATGTCAATTCTTCATAAACATCTGTTTAAGGAACTTTCCTGTAGACACATGGGGACTTAATATTTCCTTTGGCATTGAGAGATATCATGATGATGAACTTATAGTTCTAAAGGAGAATACCTGAGTTAGCAGTACTTGTCATCATACTCCTTTAACTTTTCAGGAAATACAATAAGGTTTTTAAAAGGCCATCTTTTGAGTAAAAAAAATACATAATTTTCTTTGGTAAAATCTCTTTCATCTGACTCAATAAAGAAATCATCTTTAGAACGTGAATTCTTCAAATTTCTGTGCTTTCTGAATGGATGACTGCTGAGAATGTGTTCTCCTCGTCTGAACACCATGTAAGTCTGATTTTCAGGGAAAAAATACTGAAAATGTTTTTATCTTTACAGAATTTTTTGGAATGCTCTGGTGCCAGATGGGAATCCAAATTTTGTTGTACACATGGGGGACCATTTCAAGCATCAGGAGGTGCAGTGGGAAAATCCCTTTATAGAATACACTCCCCAACTCCTGGTGAACGATTTCTTGTTTTCTTTTCCAGGGAGTAGTTCATGTGCTACGTTGAGGCCACACATGAAAGTAATATTTCCCTCATGACTGCTTTTGGCTTATGCTGAATTTTTGAAGCCAAGATCATGGTAATGATTTAAGGAGGGAAAGAAACAAAATGGAATAGGAGGAAAGACAAGAAAAGGAACTAGAGGTGAAAAACTTTCTCCATCTAATTCAACAAAATTCAAGAAGGTCTTAGGAAAATGAGAAGTCAGATCTCAAGTGAAACCAAAGACGCTGAGAGGTAGTGTCTTCATCAGGGAAGCGAAACTGGGGTATTTTTAGCTCGATATACCAAATATCAATGCAATGTCAAAGAATTCAACAAGAATCTAAAACCAAAAACGTGTCTTCTAAGGTTAGGTCCTATTCTATGAAGACTCAGCGTCTACTGGGGCACAGGCCATGTTCTGGGGGGCTCCTCCAAGGCCCGCTGCACGAAACATCAGGGGTCTGGAAGCTGGCCCACAGAGTAAGCCCCACGCCGGACTTGGGAAACTAATCCCCTCTGTTTGCTTTTCACAGGTGGGACACCTGCCCTTTTCTTTTATCAAGTTCTTCCTAATGACATATTAAGGGCTCCCCAAACTCAACACAACGTTTGGATCATTATGTTTGAATGAAAAGATAAATGCAGTGAAGAAACACTAGTAATGGGTAAGGAGAGTATTTAGACTAAGGGCCTGGTACACATGCGACCGATTTATCATTCTTGACAACCAGACTGGGAGGAAGGAAGGAGGGAGAGCAAGGAGGGAGGGAAGGTGGGAAGGAGGGAAAGAGAGAAGGGAGGGAGGAAGGAGGGAAGGAGGGGGTGAGGGGAGGGAGGGAGGGAGGAAGAAGAAGGAAGGGCCGCCCTTAGTGCAAAGCCATACAAGCTCCCTTTCTGAGCTCTATGTAAATGAAATAATCAGATCTATCAGTGGCTTTCTTTTCTTTTCTGAGTGAAAAACAGGAGAATTGGGATTGTCTAGGAGATGTGGAAGCTGCTGGCTTCTAAACATTTGGAAACTTCATTTCATGTATTCATTTATAAAACAGGCATAATGCTCCTTACCTAAATAGCTAAACTTTTAAAGTTCCCATGAAAAAAAGGAACACAACTATGTAATGGGAAATTTAGAAAATTAAGAAAAAACATTTTTTTAAAAAAAAAAACCTTAATTCCTTTACTCCTCAGAGACCTTCTGATAAACTGTGTGCTGGGTTGACGAGTGAAGTCAACTGTTGTTTGACGCTGGTGTATTTTCACGGCCTTGTATTTGATGTTTGTTTTACAAACATATCATTTCTTATCTTTTTAAACTAAATCTCACAGAATAAGCATTTTCCATTTTGCATTAGTCTTTATAATCATTATCTTTAATTTATTTGATTCAGCAGAGGTTTCATTTTGGAGCAAATGACATAATCCTTACTCCTGTTGAATGTTTTGGTTGATCATTTTTTTTTTTTTTCCTTAAAGGGAAGGTGCAGGCAGGAATAAAGGCAAGCAGAGGCAGGCAGGAAGAGAGAGGAGGAAGAAACAATTTATTTTATTTTTATTGTGGCCATGAGGCCACAGTGAGAAGTTAGCTGTCTGCCATCTGGAAGAGGGTCTTCCCCAGAACCCAACCTCGCTGGTGCCATGATCTTGAATTCCAGTCTCCAGAGCTGTGGAAATACATTTCTGCTGTTTACAATCTACCCAGTCTATGGTATTTTGTTATAGCAGCCTGAATGGACTAACACAGGGTATCTTTTGCCTTTTTGTTTTCAACATTGGGATTATTTCCTTGGGAGGTACTCTCAGAAACATGACTCCTGCTCAAGGGAGTCAAAGACCCATTGTGTGGAAATTGACCTAAAGCAACTGATAGTTCCAATCTCCTATCCATGCCAGCATGGGATGATTTCACTGGTGTTGACATTTCTCATAGATGAAAGATGTTACCTCAATGATTTCTTTCTTTCCTCTGGGGGTGCAGACTTTTCACTCACCAGTTCTAGCTCTTCCTCTGGAAACCCAGTTCCTGTCTTTTCTAAGGGTGGTTTGGGGGCCGAGACAATGAGGTCTTCGTGCTGTCTCCTTCCACCCTAAAGCAGAACACTGTCATCTTATAAGGATCCCACACTTGGGATCTGTCCTTCCTGCAAATTGATCAAAATGGATCTCTCAAATCGGGCAGTTGGTGTGACGTCTTATAAGGATCCCACACTTGGGATCTGTCCTTCCTGCAAATTGATCAAAATGGATCTCTCAAATCGGGCAGTGGGTGTGACGTCAGCGTTTCCGGCCTTCCTAATGTCTGTAACACAGACTAACCCGCATTTTCAACTTGTACCCCTCTGGGACTTTTCTGTCTTCTCTCTGAACCCTTTTGATTACTCTGAAATGACAGGCACCATGACCATAGCAGATCCCCAACCTCACCAAGATGTCTTATTTCTCAATAATGAATGTTGCAATCCGCACACCATCTGCCGAGCTCTGCCTTGCCCAGATGTGCTGAATGCTTACACAACTCTACAGGGGGTCCACATAAAACTTCATACTGCTCAGCGCCACCCTCTCCACCCCCAGCATGACTTGCCCTGACTTTGCGGTTGCAACACAGTGTAGGATTGAATGCTTCTTCCACTTCTCCCCTGTGGTCTGGAATGGTACCTGCAATCCACTATTATCAGGTTGGGGGCTCTCTCCGGCCACTGATTCACCACCACGCACTGCATTTCCAGACGGGATCACATATCCACAGCATGCAATATCTAGAGCACTTCTTACCCTCTCTCTCTCCCTGACCCCTTCTCTCTCATTGATGGCAGAAGTAGAGGGACAGTATAGGAAGGAGAGAAATCAGTCTCTTATCTCAAGACAGGCAAACACCTGAACCACCCTTGAACTCCGAATATGAAGGCCCAAACGAATGCCAAAAATCATGAGCTGCTGAGCGTTCTGACTGACAGTGTACAATTAAAATGTTTACACACTCACAATCCACCCACCTATACTTTAAGCATTTGGCCAAATTCCCTAGAGGGAAGGGTCATATGGATATGTGTGCTCAGGTATTACAATCTAGGTAAGCTATGCCTGCTTTACACTGCAAGGCAGAATTATCAATTCTTTCCAGCAGAGCTTGCTTTCTGTTAACTTTTACTACCCCTACAGCTACTCACTGAGAATCAAACTAGCATTCAATGAGTATCAACTACGTGCCTAAACCTGGTGTCCTGCAGATCCTGAAATGAGCAATGACAAAGAGGGTGGTACACGCCACACCTAATACGAGCATTTGCTTTGCTAATAAGTAGGGCAGAAGCCCCTGCCCTGATGGCCTCAGACAAGGGACAGTGTGACAGGTGACCAAGTGCTCCCCGGAAGGGAGCTGGATGGCTGGCCTCCACAGAGGGTGCTTTGGGAGGGAGAAGGCTTAGTATATGGTGGGGCAGGGCTGCTTGTCTTTGCCAACCCCACAATGTCACCACATCCAGGGGCTGTCCAGACTTTGTGACTCACTCGTATCTTAAGAAACTTCTCGTGATGTTTGAATTTCTTGAGCAAGCAAAATTATCTGTGAATTTTCTTTGACTCTCCAGAACTCAAAGACACACTAAATAATATCACCCACAACTCATCTCCTAGTATGTGTTGTACTTTTTGGTTTTGTTTTTCTTTCTTAAACAAGAATCAGGAAGCTGTGGTGCTGCCTAAAAGTAGCCTCTGATAGTTATGATGCTCCTTGGAGCATTTAGCACAGTAATTAAGTCACTCATGCTGGTTTGGAAGAATTTCACTGTATGTCAGTGGGCTTTTTGGGTTTTGTTTTTTGTTTTTGTTTTTGCAATTATCTATCTCTTATATGTTGCCAGACACTCTCAAATCTGCATTTTTCTTTAATGACATAAAATAAAAAACAGGATTTGCATCATCAGGACTGTCAAAGAGGCTTTTCTCAAGAAAAAGGATTTATAATAATGCTGCTTTGCACAGCTTTCTAGCATCAGATAGAAATACACAGTTATTTGAACAGAGTAGATCAAGATTCAAGTAGATTCTGGAAAAAAAAGACTATAAGCCCATTCAAAAGTGTAAGGAGAGTTTATGCCTTGTGGGGCCCTATTCCTAGGTGGAATGGTAAAATCCACAGTGGGGCCTGAACCAGAAGATCATAAGGCAGACATGCAGGGGGCACCTAGTCATCATGGAAGTGCCCACACTGTAGAGTGCCAACAGTGCTATGGATTGGGAGCCACACTGAAGAGTGCCAGCAACTCAGCATCGCAAGCCTCCTGTGCCGGTCCTGGGCTGAAATCCCACGGCCTTCTTCCTGGCTGCCCTTGTCCTCAGTTCTGAAACTCCCTACTGAGCTGGGCAGCCTGGGAGTAGCTCTAGCAGCTGACGGAGCTCTTGAACCTGACTTTTGTTTCTGCTTACTATATGGCACACCAAATGCCAAAGGCAAGAAAAACAAGCATGTTTTCACTGGCAAGCTTACAGAGCCGCATGGCCCAGGGAATGCCACCATTTCTGCTGATGCTCCTGGAAACAGATGGATGACCTGGGTTACTGTGGTTTTTTTCAGGAGGCAAATGAAAGAAGGGTGTTAAGGAAGACTGATCATCCTGAAATGCAATTCCCTAAGAAGGCTGAGACGCAGATTTTGCACCAGAGCAAAGCGCCTCTTCATCTTTTAGGTGGATTTTGTTTCTACTGAAATTTTTCATTTGTTTTCATTTGTTCTTGATATCCAGACAGATTCCCTGCTAGCCAGCTGAATGGCTTCATTGTTCTTTAGAAGAGTATTCCCCACAATTCACTATTAACCCACTTTAGTTCTATAGGCTAGTGTTTAGTATAACTGAAAACTGTATTATCATTTGGGTAATCGTTTTGGATTGATTCACACATTCATTCATTCAACAATGAAATATGTTGGCATTTTCTGGAGCTGTACTAAGCATTACAGAAAAAAAAAAAAAAAACAACCCAGCACATTGTCTTTTCTTATCTACAGGAAGATTCCAAAAGTAGAGGGAGACAGACAACTAAGATGATAAAATGAAAAGAACTGTAATAAATTTTATTTTAAGGAGCTAAAAAAATGCATGCAATAAAGCAACTGAATTCTATCATTTTGGAGCACCAACTAAAAAGTCTATCTTTTCACTGTAAAAAGTAAGATAAAATATTTTCATTTATTTAGAGCAGAGTTTTCTGCCTTTTGGAGCTGACATTTTCATTTTTGTGTCAGATGCTTCTAATCCTCCCGAAAAAAAAAATCTTATTTTACATTTCAAAGGGTTCAAGTAAGTTAAAGCTAGTAGCTGTGAGAATTTTATCACATCTACTAAAATGATGAGAACAGAAGCAATGTGGAATGGGATCTGTGATACGAGATTCAAACTCAGATCACAAAAGGAATACCAGTGTGATGTGATAGGCACTTTCCAGTCAGGACAGAGCTGTTCATACTCAAAGCCAGTGAACACCTGCTTTACTTAAAAAAAAAAAAAAAAGGATGGTGTGGCTGCTTTTGGCACATTGTCACAAAATCCTCACCACATTAATAACAACAAACTTACA
The DNA here is from genome assembly GCA_004363575.1 of Solenodon paradoxus. Lineage (NCBI taxonomy): Eukaryota > Metazoa > Chordata > Mammalia > Eulipotyphla > Solenodontidae > Solenodon > Solenodon paradoxus. The sequence continues at coordinate 237,153 of RJWH01000998.1, forward strand.
TATAATACCACCAGCTCTGCCAGGCACTGCTCTGTTACAAATATTAGCCCATTTATTGCTCAGTCAGCTTATGTGCTGGTATTCTTATCCCCATTTTACAGATTAGGAAACTGAGGTACAGGGAAGTTAAGGAACTTCTTTATCTGCTGAGGGTGTGGGAGGGCTAGGACCTGAGCCCAGGCAACCTCACTCCAGAGCCTCAGCTCTTAAACACTTGACTAAATTGTTTCTCCATAGATATTTAAAATACAATAAAAAAAATAAACAAAGTAATAGAATATTTAGCTAAGAGTGGTAATCCCCATCAAAAAAGTGTTAAGTTTATATTCAAGAAGCAAGTGCTAAGTCAGCTCTGGGACTCCGTAAACCTGTAATAACCTTGTACAAATGTGTCCCACAGCAAAATTACCCAACCAGTTCTTAAAAAAGAAAGCTCATCTGTTTGTCTCACCTAAATAAACGAACTTCAGGATTAATTTTCCAATATGTTATTCATTAAGCTCACCTTAAGGACAGGGCTGAGCAGTCATATTTTCTATGTAACTGTCAAAAGATGTTAAACACGGGGTTACAATGAGTATCATATGGGAATCCTACATGTTATACATTTTAAGACGTCTCAGACTCAACATGCCTCCCTTTGCTACCATTTTTTCATAGCAGCACTATTAAATTTTATCTCTTACATTGTTTGAATATTTCCTAAAGACACCCCTTCTCCTTCTCATTGAAAGTGTTCTATTTTCAGCTTTCATCTCTCACTTGAATTCTTGTAATCAACTCCCTTCAACGACGGAGCTCCTCTGCATACCAGTGAGTGTGCTGGAAACCTCAGAGATCTATCTTATTTGATCAGAGCTCTGAGGGTGGAGCAGTTCTCCTGTTACAGCAAGTAAAGAAGAGTTTCAGAGAGACTACACAGCCTTCCCAAGGCCCCACTCCTGGTGAGTTCAAGCACTAGCAGAGCTCAAAACCCGTCTATGTCTGTTTCCAAGTCCCAGACGCCATCCTAACTTACCACACCTCTCCTTTGCCTCCTAACTTGAATCGGTTAACACATGTTTGTGCATGATAGGAGAAATGTACTGGACCATTCCAATCATGGCCCCCTTATCTCTATAACCTATCACTCACTGGAGGTTTTTTCCCATCATATCGAATAAATGCTTTCGATCATCTATTCAGGAAAAAAAGGAAAGGGGTATACAAACATTGGAGTAAGTATCTTTAGATTTGAAAGAGTTCATTTAATTTTTTCACTTCTTATTACGAGATTTATTGAGTATTATAATGAATTCAACCTAATATAATTGTACCATGTTCTCAGGATTGATATTTCCAGGGAAACTTTTTTTTTTAAAGAAAACAATCTCTCTCAGAATATTATGGGATGAGATATACAATACAATGAGAGAAGGAAATTTGTGAAATCTGTAAAATATAAAGCCAGGCTAATACAGCCGTTTCTAAAATAAGACTTACTAAAGGAAACAAGTGGTTTTAAAAATCTGGTATCATAATGAAAATTTAATAGACTTCCAAACAAAGAAGCATTCATCTATTTCAGGGCATTTTGAGAAACAAATTCAAGTTTTTGCCTATGAAATCCAGACAATGAATTTTTTATGTTAACTCCATAATAATCATCTATTTGATTTGCTGACATGTTAGCTCATTTAGCTATTTCTAAAAGTAAAAAAGTGTTATTATGACAAGCTAAAAAAGTCTGAAATATTACAACCACATTTGAAAGGGAAGTGTAACAATTTCTGTTATTCCATGCAGTCCAGACTGTTCCACTTCTTCTCCAAAGACATGTGCAGGGTGAGCAACACACAGCAACACCAATCACTTCCACATGAAAAAAAATACTTGTATGCAGAGTAGACAAGTTTCTGTAAGACTCTTCTACAAAGAGAGATATACAGGACAGAAATAAATTAGCTTTCATCATCGCCCCAACTTTTCATGATGATTTCCTTTTTCTTTTCCTTTTTATCTATTCTTTAATCTATCTTTTCTATTCTTCTAAATTCAGCAACAGAAAGACAGTTTAAAGGGGAGATACTCTATGTAGGAGTATTTTTCAAAAGGGACAACAATTGACCTAACCATATTTTAAAACTTATGTGGTATAAACCTTTTAAAATTCTGGGATTTTTTTTTTTTTTTACTATTTCTCTTCTTTACACAACTACATGCATCTTAGGATATTAAAAATCACACCTCAGTGTGTCTGTTGCACACCAAACCCACCACCAGAGTTCCAGCGCCCTTTGCCCCACCTGTTCCCTCCTCTCATGCTCCCACTCGCCACGATCTCATGCCCCATGAATTTGCTTGAGATTTGTCTGCTCACTTTGTTTCTTTATACTCCACCTATGAGTGAAACCATCATGTACTTCTCTTTCTTTCCGGCTTATTCCAAAGTTTTTCCTGACCCTGTTCCAAGATTAATTCAAGAGTTGCCTTGTTTTGTCCTCTTCTAAATCAAATCACTCCTCTTAGGCTAATCAGATTATTTCATTCCTTTTTTCATCTGTCTCCACTAAGGGACTGGAGGTTCCCTGAGGGCAAGGGACATGTGTGTTCACGTTTGATTCCTCTGTGCCTGGTACAGAATTTAGAAAGGGCCTTCATTAACGTATGCTATTGAAAGGAAAAAATAAGAAATGAGAGGGAAAAAATATATTATAGGTCTCCCTTTTCCCAGTGAAGGTCACCGTGATCCTATTATTCTTGCAAAGTTGAAATTTAAAAGGCCAAACTGTAACAAAGAAAACTGTTTACAAGTGACCTCTCAAAACAAAAACAAAAACCCAGCACCATCAAGTAGAGAAAAACACATTTTCCACTGCAAATTCTCAAGATATGATAATTCTTGATGACCCAGATGGTGGAAGCATGTTTATTTTCACACCACACACTTCATCTCCCTAACACTACAGGGAGCCCTAAACTACATTTTACATTAAATTGAATTCCTTGAGAATTTATTCTGTATGTTATTATATAAGCAACGCGAACCAAGAGCCACATACCAGGCTTTTATGCCCAATATCCAAGCCCAGATTCCATTATGTTCTGTGGGCCCAGCAGGATTCATTTGTAATTTATAGAGAGATATATACCAATCCCACCTTGTGCCAATTAGCACCTCTTATGCCTAAGAGCCACCTGGTTGGTTTTCAGATTGTTTCACTGTGTTTTGCTTGTTTTCGGGGACATACTGTGCAGTGCACCTCTGTTTTCTCAGATCGTACTTAACGTTTTCTACATACACCTGATTCATCCTTCCATTCTGATCTTGGTCTTTACAAATTTTAAAAGTTTCTCAAAATTCACCAATAATTTCCCCAACACAATAGCCTTGTCTTTTTCCTTTAAAAAACAGGTACATTGCTTTCTTTGAGTTTACGTCTTTCCTTCCCCCTCCCCTGGGTCTCACACCTGGGCCCCTGGGTTTTCCGCGGGCCGCACTTAGCCACTGAGTCACAAGGGTGTGCTGGTGCTTGCTCGCTCAGCCTCCGGCGGCGACTGTGCAGCAGCATTGGGTCCTGCTCCTCCTCTGACTTCTGGTTCTCACCGGTGTGCCCTGAGCAGGCCCTCGTCCTCCTCCACAGCTCTGCCTCCCGAGCTCCGTCACCTCACCTGAGCTGGACCTCCTGTCCTGCTGCTCTCAGACCCCGCCTACACGCTACTGGAAACGGAACGCATCCTCCCCTTAGCTGCCCCTCTGGGATCTCACTTCTGCTCACAGCCCTACTACACCCCCTCTGGCTCAGGGCCCAGTCTTACAAGCTTTGACGACTCCTTTGTCATGAGTTAGTCTTCACCCTATGTTGTGCCCATTCTTTCTCCTGATTCCTTTGACTTAGCCTCGGTTTAAGTCTTTGATTTCATCCATCTGGAAAAATCCAAGTGAACACCCAGCTTCCATACTTTCACTCTCCAATACCACAAACGCTGTGCTCTTAACACACTCTTCCTTCAGGCCATCTCTGACTATGCGCTTCCACCGCACGAGAAGTCATCCAGAGGGAGACGTAAAAACCTGAGTACTGACTTAGGGTCCTCTGCTGCAGCTACCCTGCCGCCCACCTCACCTCCTGTGTCCTCTTTGGCATTCTGCATTTCAGCAGAACAGACAGACTGACTCTCTGTTGCCCGCGGTCCATGAGAAGACACTCACTGGCCCAGCTAGCACTAAGCATGCTGCCTCGCACGTAGAAATACGCAATAAATATTTGCTAAGAAAATAACTGATAGCATTTTGCCAGTCTTTTGCCCTGAACACTATCTAGCATCTTTTATAAGCTAAGGTGGAGGTTGTTGTGAACTTTAATAAAGCGCAGAGAGCAGGATGAAGCCAGAGTAGTAATGGGGATGGAAGCCCTGTTGGAAAGCACATGAGTTTTCTAGACGTCAAGTAAAAGGGCAAATGGTAACTTGCCAAAGGAGCTCCCAGTACTACACATTTTTTAGAAGAAATTCAACTCCTGCTGTTCCTTATTTACTTAAAAATGGGTGTGACCTATCAGAGTCATTTGTCAAGGACCAAACAGTTGCAGCATAACGAATGTGAACCTTTCACTATGAATAATGCATAATTAACACACTCGCCAAAGGATGCGGAATATTCAACTCAAAAACACTGTGGTACTAAAAGAAAAAAGGAATCCTCCTTGGTAAATTAAAACATGTGTTACATGTTTGACTGTCGACATCCATAAAACTGAAGGGAGAGGTGCCAATCTGTCTAATAATGATGATAAAGTTGGAAGAAGAGTGGGAGAAATCAGTCCTTAAATATCTAGACTGCAGATAGTCTCTCTCCTGTCTTTGCTTTGAGAGATGTTTTGTGATGACAGCTTTATAATAGGATGTGAACCATGGAACACTGGAAATATTAAAAAACTAAATGGAAAGGCTATGTGGACTGTCTCCTAATTAGTACTCTTGATTCTGCCATTCAGATAAATAGAACTAATAATGCTTCTAAATAAGAAACTGATGTTATAATGTGTCCTCACTTGACCAGTGGAGGTACTTCTTGACTATGATTCATATAAATATTCATTACCTGTATCTGGCTATTTTAATGAAAATGACTTCATGGAAGAATTTCCTCTTATTCATAGGAATTCAGGAAATCTAATTTTTCAGTGCATCTAGCTCATGTTACACACCTTTAAAGTAGGTGAATAATTGAAAGTGGCTGGCACATCATTAAAATACCACATATATGGGGAATCCAAACAAACAGTCCTCCATCCAGGTGAGTCAGGTCAATATCAAAGTCGTAAGTCACACAGATAGTAAGTACATGTAGATATGATGTGATGAAAATGGGACTTTACCTCAGTGGTCTTCCTCCCCCAAATCCATAACTCTCATCTGCTTATGGAATCAATCAGTAAGTTGTCCTCAAAAATTTAAAGGTCATCAAAAAATAAGGAAAGTCAGAGAAACTATCATAACCAAAAAGAGCCTAGAGCGACATGAAATGGAATGTGACCTGGTATCAGGATGGGGGTCCTGGAATGGAAAGAAGACATTAGTTACAAACTAAGAAAATGAGAGTAACGTGTGGACTTCAGTTAATGTTACTGTATCAACATTGTTTTATTAATTTTAACAAATGGGCCCACCTGATGTCAAATTACAGTGCGGACAGTGGCATGGAGGTGGGACACAGAGAGATCCCTGTAAACGATGCTCAATTGTTCTGTAAATCTAAAGCTCTTCTGAAAATTAGATTAAACAAAATTTAAACAAAATTAAACAAAATTTTGATTAAACAAAAATGCCACAAATAAGTTGCCCGACATCACTGGCACGTGCTCCGCAGGGGTACAGGGCAGGAGGACCAGGAAAGGGTCGAATGGAAGGAGGCAATGAGACCCTGGCCGCCGCCCAGTCTGCATGGGAGTCCTCTTTAGACTGTGCGTGAGTGTGCTGAGGAGTGAGTGTGGACCTGCCCAAGGTGGGCAAGATCTTCCAAAAAGCTGGTGGAGACACAACACTCAAGTAACTCGAGGGCCGTGGCTGGACCCCAGCCCTCGGGAACACTGCTGTCAGCATTTGTGTTTTCTTGTTTTGTTTTGTTTTGTTTTGGGTGAAAACAGAAAACAAAAAGTCTCCGAGGGAGCCAGCAGATATAGATGATGACAGTCGACATCCACAGTCATAGTCAGGAAGATACCATCCATAGAATTAGAAAAGGTGCTTTGACTGGACAAAGCAGTGTAACAAGAAGTTTAACCACACACCAAAGTCCCCCCAACCTCTCCTTCCCAACATTCTCCCCCAAAATGGCATCAGGCATCCAACCAACATTGCCCAATGGATGCCTTGAAGGCTAACTGCCTCTCTGAGGTGCTTCCTGTTATCACTCTAGCCTGAAAGATGAAAGCGGACACTCTTATGTACCAGCACCAGGACACAGATGCATCTAGAACATGCAGGACCCTTATGCACCACCAGGGGCCCCTGCTATATTTGATCACTTCAGATGATTAGAACATTTAATACAAGACTGACTGATCTGCTGGCCACACCCTCCAAAGGAACATTACTTTTACTCTACCTTCTTTATTTTCATAAGCTCTACAATGAAACAGAGACATTCAAATACATACATTAGGATACATATTTCTAAAATATGTATTGCTCTCTGCATAGTAAGTCTTAATTGCATTTTTTTTTTTTTCAAATAATGAGAATTCCCATCCTGGCTACATATTGGGTCAAATAGCTGGGCAAGACTGAGGTGTGCACTGTTCTCTGCTTATTATTGAAGCCTCCTTCTATATACTATTCATATCATTATATTTTTAAAACAACACACAACTTGACTGGCATCCAGAATGTTAGTGCAGGAGTTATTTAATACTCTGGAGCCTCTGAGGGGTAATGAATGGGTCTTGTTTCCTTTTTTTTTAATTGAAAATATATTTTTATAAAAACATATTTAAAATTTGAAATAATATATTAAGTAATCTACACACAGAAAGAGATATTTTATGCTGCGCATCTTCTGTATCAGATGAAGTGCTTCGTAAGTTTTAACCTTATCAACCATGTCTGGTACTCAAGAATGTTGCCTAACAACTTTAAAACGCTGTGCAGCTGAGCTTCATTTCTGAAAGGCATCTCATCCAGTGTGCCCCTAGTATAAGATGTCCACTGAAACACTTTTCTGCAGAGACAAAGAGAATTTCTTTATAAACTAGAGAAGATACCTTTAAAATAAAACCTCTTATCTTAGATACTATGTCATAAAAACACTTATTCAAAAGCATCTGGGATCAGAAAATTTAGCTAAAGTGTCAGAGATCTTTTATTGAATCCGGAATCATCAGATAGGGTGTGCTGTGTTTTCTAGGTTTTGTAAATGCATGAGTTTCTAAGCTTCAAAAGTAGGCAATGGGTATGCATTAATAAGATATTTTTTCATAACCTGCCCAAGTATACATTTAATTTGAAGGTCCCCATGAGAGTTAAATGTAAACAAAAGTAAACTAAAAACATCTTTTATTTTCTCAGCTTCATGAGCTTACATTTCTAGTATCTTAAAGGGCAAAATGATTCTGAATTTATTAAGAAATGGAATCATTCTAACTTCATAGCAAGTCCAGAGACACAATTTAAGGTTCTGATACCAACTGTGTAAAACTAACCAAGATTCATATCAGAGGCCTAAGATCTTAACTATGTCCAAGTAACAGGAACCAGCGCAAATGCAAAAGGCCACGTGAAACAAATTCTTCGAACTTTTTGGCAGTAAGAGGAGGCTGGGTGACTTTCGATCAGCATGTGTAGGCTCATTCCCAGCCCACTGACAGAGATTTTGCCCTACATGTGATTCAAATTGAATATATGATGTTTTAATCGTAAATGAAGAAATTGTTAAACAAGACCAAATTTCACTTTTCTAATTTTATTGATCCAACAACCCAGCTTTCAAACTGTACACATGAGAAAACTTTGCACAGGCAGATTCTAAGATGAGGGTCAAGATGAAAGGCAAACATGGGGAAGAAATTTCCCATGTCAAGAAAACACTACTATGTTCAGGACATTTCGTAAAAACTCATTTATGGTTCCTGATATTCAGGTACTGTGCTAGTGGTCATGGAATATATGCCAAATCAGTCTCCCCTTATGCATTAGAAATAGAAATAATAATGAATTTAATGATAAGACAGAATTAAGGTAAACTGAAGTTCTCATTTTGTTCACATAACCCTTTTCTGAATTCAGGTATTTGTCTGTGTGTGACATCATGTGTCCCTGATTATTTTTAAGGAAGGAAGGAAGGAGGGAGGGAGGGAAGAAAGGAAGGAAAGAAGGAAGGACTTTTATTAATTTATTTGTTTTGGTTGTTCCCACCCCAGGCTGGGAACCCTGGTCCCTGAGCTTTTCATGGTCCACACTCTAGTTGCCAGCCTAGGGCCTGAGCCTCCAGGATCCACCACATTTCCCTTGATTCCTTGCTTTGCATCGGTGTCTGCACACATGAAGGGGCAGCACCTCTTCCAGTCTTCAGACAGCTTCAGCGGGGATGGTCTTGCACCAGGGAGCCATCTGGAGCCCCAGTGTGCTGGCCGGGTGGCCGTGGTGCCCCGCTGGGTGCTGGTTGCCTGATGCTGGCTCCCAGGCAGGTCTCTGGAGACCCCTGGGTGGTCTCCTCTGGGGGAGATTGTAGCTTTAATATGGCACCTCCATTTTTTCCTGTTAAAAATCACTCACATACAAGAAAGAGAAAGAAACACAAAGGTCCTGCTTTCCCAGCTGAGATTCCAGAGAAGACTGCCCAGGGAACTGCACCTCCCCAGGGATGAGCCTGCCCAAGAAGACAGGGCAGCACGCGAAAAGCTGGAAGTCATAAAGAGCGGGGATCTGCAAAAACAACTGCACTAGATGTTCCAGGACACTGACACAAAACCATCAAACTGAAGGCCAAGCCTGAAAAGTTCCAGAGAAAGAATCATTTGATCTTCCTGGCAGAATCACCAGGCCACTTTGAAGAGAAAAAATCAGACTGGCCTCACCATCTCACGGCAAATGGAGCAGTAGTGGAAGAGAAGTCAGTCTTGTCTATTATAGAAACCTGGAGAGAAAGGTTCTACTGAAGGTGCTTTCATGCATTTGAACGGTGGGTCTCATTACTCACTGGAATTCCATCACGAGGACGAGGACACGTACTCTACAGGAGGCAGACTTGGCGACACCCCTTCTCAATGTAGATGAGCTTCCTGTCCCTTCCACCAAGAAGAGCTTCAAAAGTGCTTGAAGTAGTGTCTTCTATCTCACCTACTGACTTCACTTGCTGTCTTTCATTAAGAAATGCAGAGGTAAACTTTACCTCAGACTTACCGGAATGATCACAGCTAGCGAGCCAGAGCTATGTAAGGCCTGGGGACAGTGACATTTACCGTGTAACTTATTTGAATATATTTTAGACCTGTGACTGCTGTAGGTACCATTTCCCAAAGATTCAATAAAGTGACATAAACATAAAGCACTGCATTCTGGACAAAGTGGGAGCCTACAAAATTCATTACATACTTGTACTTCAGACTGGTGTCTATGTCAATATAGAATGTTTCCATGTTAGAACAAAATGAAGTTATTTGTAAGCAAATTGCTTTTTCTTCAGAGGTGAAGTTCAAATTTGTATATGTGAACCATAAAAAGCCTAAAGAGCTGATCATTTTAAATAACTCCTTCAATAATAAGACGGTGATTATTTTTATTCATGGAAGTTTAACCTGATTCTTTATCTTCTACTATTTCCTTGTTAACAGATTTTCTTTATTTTCCTTCTACATTCTATCTTCACATAATCATTTTCCCCCCTTTGGTAGATGACTTCATGTCTTAATTAAACACAGAGGAAGGGGTCTGTCACCAGCCATTTCATTGCATTTATCAAAAATTCAAGAAGCGGTGACAAAACCCCAAAGTGTTTTCAGAAATTAAATTTAAAATATACACTTCCAGAAAGTACTGCAGCCATAACGAAACAGATTGCGTGCAAGTGCTGAAAAGTAGCTGTGTTATGTCTAAATGTCTTATTAAAGATAATATACATTTAAGTAAGTGTGCTTTAAAAAACAACAAAGCCACACCTTCTTTACTACTTAGATTTCATACACTTACTTCTTGGCCAGAACGCCAAGCAGAACGTGTCAATTTTAGATTCTACTTGAGAGTTTATTTTCCGAGTTAAAATCACAGAGCACTATAGTGAGTAGCATGAAATGGTCTAACAACGAAGGAGAAAGTCTTGGGGACTCAGCATCAGCAATGGGCATCTTTACAGGGTGGACGCATCTCATCGGTTAAACCAAGGTTGCTAATATTTACAACTTGACTAAAACGAAGAGAAGCGATTGCTTAATTAAATGGACTGAGGAAGGTCCTCTTTCAGCAAAGCTTATATGTTTATATACAGGAACAGACTCTAAATTTGTTGGGTTTCTCCCCACCTCCCCAAGCCCCATAAAGGGCAAAACACAAAACTGGTAATATCCCCTGGAAGACAAAAACATCCTGTGAGTAGTCGACGAGGAAGGTGGTGGAGGCATCTGCTGAAACACTTCAAAGTCAAATCTTCAGTCTGGCTTTTCAGGCTTTCTATGGCTGACACAACCCCCTAAATTCTATGTCACTGCTTGGTTTCTGGCTCCTAGGACCCCTAAATTGTAATCACTTTCACTTCCCGCCCCCCCCAACCCTGTAAAAGGTTTTCACCTCTTCCCTCAATAATTTTGGTCATATCTTCTCTTTTCTTTTTGTCCCCCACCCCCAAGCCCATCTCTCTTGAAGACGAAACTCACTCATTTCATGAAGTCTTCTTCAATGCAAAGTACGCACTCTGTCCTCACAAGCCTACACACTATACAGTTTAACTCTCGGCTACCATGCATTTCTTTTGAGATAGCCTATATTGGTTCTTTAAAAGTTACTTTACACCAAACTGTCTTTGCGTGTGCATGTGTTTCTGTCTTATATTTTTATAGTTCCCCACAACACTCACCAGAGTTCACAGAGAGTGCTGAAGAGTGTTATATATATATCACGTCCTGAGAGAGCTTTTAGAAGTCAGCCAAAGCATTTTCAGGACAACTTTTCCCTTTCCTCCTTTCTAGTAGTGGTTCATATGCCTGACTAATCACTCTCTGGGTGAAAAGCAGCCCTGTGCAATCCTGCTGTCCTTAACACTAGACTCGGGGGAATCTATTTTCATCTGAAATAGGCCAGGACACATCACCACTTACTTTGAAGAGTCTGGCTGCTCCTCATGAACACGGAGCAAAAGCAAGTTTCCCAAGATTCCCAGAGATGTGTGCCTGCCCTGTCTACGTCAGATCAAAACCAAGCCCCAGAATGAAAGACCTGCAGACTTTTAAAGCATTTATGACATGGTCAGGGGCAGCGCATGACAGCCTAAGGAAACAGAAATGTGATACTGGGCTTTTCACCTGGAGGTAGTTGGTTAAAACTCAGCTTGGGATCACGAAAAAATTATAGCCCTCTAATACAATAAAGAAAGCTATTTGTGACCCAGGCAAAGAGACCATAAGACAGGGCCATTACCACAGGTACACAGTGATTTCTCAGACAGAGACACAGAGCCTGAAGTTAAAACACACTATGCACATACCACACCACGCACACCAAGCCCGCACATGAGGAATAAGTATTGCTTTCAGCCAAGAACGACTTTCTTTGGGTCAACTCTCAAGGTTCATTCCCTCACCCTCTTGCTCTCTTAGCGTGACCTTGAATTCTGAGGTACTTGTATTAGGTGATGGATAAGACGAAACTGCTAAAACTCCTCCCTTTGCTTCAATATGAAACCAAAGTGTGGATTTAGTCACTGTGTAGTACGCGGCAACGTCTGTAAGACTACTCTGTACCTCCTATGTGTCTAGCCTTTTTTTTAATTCAACAGATTTCTTCCCAGAGGTGGACATGTTGCAATGAAGAGATCTAGTTTGAGTCTCGGCCTTGCTGAGGTTGTGTGACATTGAACAACTCAATCTGTGTGAGCTGCAGACTCTTCATCTATGGAATAGGGGTGACAATAACCTCTGTTCTTGGCAGATTCAGACAGCTGACAGTTAAGTGAACTATTGTTAGAAGAGAAATGTTTAACTCTACCAACCACTTGGCAGATTAATGCATAATAACAATCACTTTTTGAGGCTCATTGGGGGTAAACAATCCTGAACATTGGTCAACGGTCCTGGACCTAAAACAAAAAAAGAAATCTAGACTTAAAGGGTCTTCCAAGCAGGAAACTATCAGACATGACCTTAATATGCTTTGAAAAAGTCAAACTAAAACTAAAAATCACATCTCACATCTCTCCACCATCCCCTGATTAGTCTAAGATGGAGTTTCCAACCCTTTTGTGGATAACAACTCAAAACCCTTTGACATCTTAAAGCAACTAATTTGATTCTTCCTCTAAAAGTACACACAGTCAGAAGGGAGATCTAAGGACTAAGAACAATTTCCAGAACTAATGCCACTCCTGTAAAATAATGGCTAAGGCAAACCAAATTGGACCTCACATTTTTAAGATCATGCTTCTGCATTAATTCTCAATGTAATTTAGATGATAAAACACTGGTTATTTCAAAATTGTCATCAAAAGACATTAGCTTTTTTCCTAAGTCCATAACGACTCTTAGTGATTTTTCAGAATTTCTCACTGATAAAGAAAAGTATTTAATTACTTACAAAACTTGAGTTGGAAAACATCCGTAAAAATCAAAGAAACCATCATTGCAAAGGTCCTTTAAAAAAATTATGTGTCTAGTCAAATTTGGCATCGTGCTTGGAAGTATTTCAATAACTAGTTGTTGACTAAAAGGCAATAAAAGAAGCGAATGAATAATGACGAAAGTTCATCTTCCAGGAGCCGCTCTACACCTGTAAACTATCCTTTAGGGGTTGGGGGTGGGACAGTGACCTCTTCCTTTCTCCATTTACAGTTGCATAAAAATATAGCAGAAATCTGTCCAAACCACAGGCACATGTTGGATAAAAGATAATATTTAAGGCTGACTAGTCAAGGAAGTCCTCATCCAGACCCTGCCAGAAGAATGGAGTTTTCACAAGGCAAAGTCTTGAATTTAATTTTCCTCATTTCCATTACATTTGCTTGGCGTAGACTCTGAGCTCCCTCAGAAGAGAACTATTAAATAGATGACCATAATCCTCTTGAAGGTGCAAGTTCACTTTGTACTCTGTCCTATGCCCATTTCTTGTTAAATTTCCTTCCTTATTTTAATATTCAAACATGATTCCCCAAAAACAATGTGTGGTTTTCTATTTACTGATGGACGACTCTTCTCTTCCTTTACTTGTAACTACAACTTTCTTTTGTAATCAGCTTAATTCATATTCATCCCTCGTACCCGACATAAGGTTCTCCTGTTTGGTAGCCAACTGTCAACCTAATCACATAGCAATAAGATACTGCCTTTTAGCAATATACCTCATGCCACATGTCTGGAAACTTTAGACTTTCAGACATTCATCAATGGAAATGTGGATTGCTGATGATTCGTTTGCAAACCCTCCCCTGAAAGTCAAAATAATCCTTCCTTTAAATCATCTGACGAGTAACAAAGACTATATTTGGAAACAGACTTTTCAAGAATTACCAAAGGTAAAGCAGAGCCTTCTAAAGATTAGACAAGAATGAACAAATACGTGAAATACATGCTAATCATCTGATTGCATCATTAGCCCACATTTCTTCTTTGTCTAATATTGTCAAGTTTTTAAAAGAATAACTTTCACCTTATTCTACTCCTTTATAATCAACCACCATTCACTGTTAATGGAGCAAAGCATTATACCTAATAAAACTGTTTTCAACTTGTATACTGTTCTAATGCACTAGAAGTTTCTACCACAAGTGAAATAAGTTACTAAAAAATTCAGAGTGATGAAATAAAATTTTTAATTTTCCTTCATTCCTAATTCTTTAAAAGATCGTGAAAAAAACATACTATCATTATACTGATACTAACACACAGGTCCAGTTTCCACTGAGAATGTACCCCAACATCTGTCAGAACACCAAAGACATACTTTCTAAGGGCTCAGTTTCCATTAGAACAATGTAGATGGTATATATATTTCCCTTCTGGAAATACCCTGGTGGGTCTTTTGTTAACCTAGAAATAGTGAAAGACATACACTGGGGAACAAAAGAAATCCACCCTATCATTGCTCATTGGAAGTGGGCATAGCAATGCAGAACCAAATGCCAGGAAATGGATAGAGACTGCAGGTTTTTTTCTACTTATCTTCTCAAGCACACATCACCAGAGTGCAGCCCATGTGTGGCCAAGATGTCTGGTCAAATGGCTTCATACCACGAGATTGTCTGAAACAATGCCTGAGCAGCCATGCGTCTCTTGGGAAAACTTGGAGGATCCTAAGTGAAATCCTTCCAGACTCTGAAAATCAATTTCCCTTCTGAGAAGTCTTTCAAAGTGTTATTCTAGATAAGACGACAGCAAAATGAAACATGATGGGGTGGGAAACCAGGGTTCTGTCAAACAAGATCTAGATGGACTTAACAACGTCATCTCCTGACCTACTAATGGCTTCTTTAGAACATAAGGGAGGAAATCAAATAGTCATACATTCATGGCCGTCCCTGATAAACATGGCCACATGCACAGAATGAATTCAGGAAAGGTAACCATAGAAATGGTCTTCGCATACCCAAAGATTCATATTTGTGCCAAAGTTGGAGATGAATTATGAACTGAATATATGCTTAGGAACTGAAATAGTGAAGGTGTTTGGAATTGGAATGAAGCTATAAAAAAGTGGACTGAAGACATGAAGGCCAAACAAACATTGTCTTGATCACTTAACATGCATTGCATGTTTCATGAGTAGTGAGACAGTGTACTGACTGTCACCTTCTCCCAGAGAACAACACTCTTCTACAGTTCACTGCTTAGAGAAGTGCTCTGTTATCAATAATATTATTGCCATTAAAAGTCCTATGGAATTAAAATTCCATTTGTCAACTAGTTAACCTAATAAAAACTTTTTAAAAATTCAGCTTCTTCTGATTTTAATATTATATGAACACTCTGATGACAAAACAGGCACATGGTAGTATGATACATAAAGTCCTACCCAACAGCTATTTCTCCCCTGATTATGTGAACATTTGCTGACAGGTAAATGATTGTAACTGAAACTACGCTATGTTAGGCAAGCAACAAATTTCAATTCTTAAGATGTAAGAGATCATCTGACGTGACAGAACAATAACACTGACTGGGAACAGATGGTATATCAACTCTTCAGACACTACTTTAGTCGAAAGCTTCTATCTCTACCTGGATGTGCATGTGATGGTCCTTTCGTTAGTCCAGACAGCACTTCTGTGACCGTTCTTCAATGCCATGCCCTCCCAGGGAACTGTCCCATTTATGGTGTGCTACTTTTCTTTAGACAGACACAGAAGTGTTAAATAGCTTAGGGAGATACCTAGTTCCTATGACCCACGGTCCCCTACAAAGAGGCATCCCTGAACCAGAGGAAGGCCTGGGTGATTTGATGCAGGAGGTGATGGAGCCACAGAGAGCTTTCCACAGGGAGACTGGAGCCCAAGAATTCACCCCTCTCAACAAGGGCTCCTTCCTAGTCCTGTCCGTGTGCCATCATTTGCCTAAGTGGGACAACCCTGATCCACCAAACATATGGCAGAGATGATGATAAAGCAACCTTTCATATTTAGTTGATTAAAGATTTTCCTATGTGGGACATGCAATTTGCTTAAGTAGAATTCAAATATCTTTGATATGATGAATCAGTTTTACTCGCTGAGTGATCATTAATCCTTCCAATTCTCAGAAAAAAAACAACACTTTGATCTTAGATCATTAAAGTCATCTCAGTTTTCTTTGCTTATATGAGCTCTCTTGATGAATTTAAACATCTGTACTGTCTAGGTTAGATGACTTCACCTGATACCAAAACTGAATTCATCAAGAAGATGAAGAACAAAATGATGCCTACCTCCTAACCTCCTAACCTACTTCAAATAAGATGTTTATATAATCACTGTTAACTGCAAAATCTGAGGTTAGAAAACCAAAATGAAGTAATGTAGAGGCCATATTAGTCAAAAAAAAAAAATTATGGGTTTTGAAATCAGACCATCTTGCTTCATTTTTGGCTCCAGCACTTACGGGCTTTGTGATATGAGACAGGTTATTCAACTTGTAAAAACTCAATCTTATCTGTAAAATGAGTCTGATAGCTATACTCCGAGAGGGCAGTCTATATATAAAATTCAGGACAGACTGGACTCACAGCAAAGGCACAATGAACATTGAAGCTATTATTATTATAAACAATTTTCTAATGATGGACATATTTTTAATAAGATGCATTCCTTGAGGGGTTTTGTGTACAATGAGGAAAATATAGTAAAGTTAAAACTACCAGTTTGAATCCATTATAGAACTTGCACCCAGATAGTAATAGAAATGATAGCTTTGCTTGGGAAAAGGCAGGTTTAACAACAAATAAAGAATGAGAAATATGCATTAACATAAAAGTTATGCTAAATTGGCTTGAAAAAGCCAGCATTAAACAGATTTCCAGCTGAAGCATTGGAATTTCTAGGTAAAGATGAGCATATATTTAATAGTATCTAAAGTTATTATATATCGAAAAGAGAAAATATGGCAATGTTCCAGTTTTACAGAAACTTCTATTAAACTTCACTGAAAGTGTTATTTTGGTTATGTTACAAATGACACATTTGTATATAACATTATATAAATGATATAAAAGATAAGAAAATGTCAAGAAATTGTGGCAGCATCTGAGAAAGATGCAGGGCAACAAAGGAATGATTTCGGGGGACGTGCAGCTTCCATAATCACATCTACAAAGGCAAAGACCATGTACAATAATTTTAAGTTCAATGAGACTTAAATTATATGCAGTCACCCTCATCTCAATATTGTTTTAAAGGTTCCTCAGTCAATTTGAGTTATGTCTCTAGTCACTGAAATTTTATAGATGTAATTCTCTCTTATCCAGTCCTACTCTAGCAATTTTAACACTGCCCACTATTCAGACCGACGTTATCGTTCCTGCTCATCTCTTTATTAGCATGCAACCAAGAAAGCATGCTGACCCCATGTTAGCCAGTCAAGCTTCCAGTCGACTGTCCAGTCTCACCTGTCAGATCTGCCGGTGTGAGTTTCTAAGCTCTTTCAGATCATTTCTCGTGTGTTCTCCTTCTCTCCAGTCAAGACTTTTATTTTAAAAGATTGGAAAATTGCCACAAATGCTTTTCAGGGCATAGAAAAATAAAGTAATGAGACATGAAGCCTTTGGTCCTAAGGATGAACGCCATAGTCCACGCTTCTTCATGTCTACTTGTCCCCATGTCATCTCCAGTATTAGCGAAGACTTCTCCTGAAGCTGGTAAAAGTAGGGGATGAGTTTCAACAGCTAAGGACTCTTGAGAAGGTACCTCTTTGCAACTGAAACACCCACCTCACTCACCAGCACATCTGTAATTTAAGGATAGAAACCGGTATAGAGCAGGTGTCTAATAAATACTTCCAGAATCAATAGCTGAATATTAGACACAAAACAAAATTGAAAGTCTCTTCAAAATAAGTTCTTCCATAGATTAAAAAAATCATAAAGAGGCTGCCCTGGTGGAGCAGTGGTTGGGTCAGTCACCTCCGAAGGAGCACAGGCTGCATTCTTCTGGGTTCAAGTCCTGGGTCCAAGGGAAGACAACCAGTGTGAACAACTAAATAGAAAAATAAATGAAATACTTCTTCCTCCTCTCTCTTCCTGCCTGCCTGCTTGCTTTTATTCCTGCCTGTCCTTTAAAAAAATCATAAAGAATAACTAATATGTTTGTATACATAAAAACTAAATTTTCTACACATCTGAAATAAATGTGAAAATATAAAGAACTCCAAAAGGTCAAAAATTGACAGGAAACATATAACTAACATAGTGAAAGTCTGATGATGAAAACACAGATAAGTAGACCAAGACGTGAAGATAATTTACCAAAAAGTTAATAAATAAAATAGCCAGTAGACATATTTAAAGTGCTAATATTTGGGTAAAGGTCATTTGATCGAATTCAAACAACAAAGAGTTATTACTTTTTCTCACTGAATTGGCAGATTATTAAAGGTGGTAACAAAAATTCACAGGAAACTGGGCCCTTTCATACATTGTTAGTAAGAGTGAAAACTGGTGCACTTTTTCGGAAAGGCAGTTTAGCAGCTCATGCGCACTCTTTGGCATATTGCTTTTTGCCCTTTAACCTAAGGACACAATTATGGATGCATTAAGAGTGTGTCGTAGGATTTGTCACTATCAAACAAGGGAGAAACCACATTTTGCAATGAAACATCACTAGGTAAAGTGTTTTCAAAACAGTGTCAAATGAAATCAAAGCCAGTTACAAAAACTAAGCACAATAGGAGCCCTCCATGGGAGGACAGTCCTTAAATAGAGATTTGAAATAGGAAAAAAAATATTAAAAAATGTACAAAAGGTAAAAGGCATCTTTTTCAATATAACTTTATTTGCAGAAGCTAATACAACCCTCCTGCTTTGCCATAATACTCATCATCAATTCCCTTCTTCAAGAAACAAACCTATAGCATGAAGTCAGTCTTATCCATACTCTCCTCAATAATCTTTTCCAGTAATTGGTTCCACATGTTTGCTACCTAGTTCCCAACACACTCTACCCAGCACGGGAAGGAAGTCTACTCTCAGGGCTGGCATCTGACTGTCTCTCTCCCAAAGCTAAGACCCTTTCAATGCTCTTCTTAGGTTTCCCTTCTCACACCCTGGACTGATTGAGCAAGTGCTGAAATATTCTTCCCTCTCCCTTATGAAAGCCCACAACCAAGAGCTCAGTGGATTTCACTCTATAAATAAATAACCCATCACACATTATTCAGGCTATCATTTTCACGAAAAGCCTAAAAAGTAACATGAAATGCATCACATTTCTATTTTTGAGATATTTTGCTCCCTTTGGGAATTAAATTTCTTATGTGGAACAGTTTCCATCAGACAGAGCTGCACTGAGATTATCAGATTTGCCCTACGGAAATCCATCAGTTGCATTCAGCTGATTGATGTCCTTTATTTCAAATAAGCTCAAAAATATAAGAAACTTTCAACTTTAAATGTATGCAAATGTTCATTTATAGGCAAAATGTGATGTATAACACTGTAAAAGTATAAATAATCATTTATACAGGTAGATAAACATGATTAAATTACCTTATGAATTGTATTTCTTAATCTTTGTGTAATCCAGAAGTGTGTTGTCTAGTTTTCAGATATCTTTCTTTTATCAATTCTGATTTAATTCCATTATGGTCAAAGAATATATTTGTGTGGTTTTAGTCCTTTTGGATTTACTGAACTTTGCTGAATAACCTAGAATATAGTCTAATGGTGAATGTACTTTTGAGAATGTCCTCTTGGGTGGAATGTTCTACAAATAATAATACAATTAACTGGATGGTGAGAGACTTTTTTTTCAAGTCTTCTATTATCTTACTGATTTTCTGCCTACTGTTCTTCCAATTTATGAGAATGGAGTGTTAAAACCTTTGACTGAAACTGTAGAACTTTAAAAATGCTTTCTTCACTAGTCTATCAATTTTTCACTACATATTTAGAAGTTCTGTTATTAGTCACATTTCGGATATATATATATATTCCTTTCATGAACTGACCCCTGTATTATTATGAAATATCCCTCTGTATCCTTTGTAACCTTTCTGGTTCAAAAATCTACATTGTCGAATATTAACTATAGCTGCCCCAGCTTTCTTGAGTAGAGTTTTGATGTTTATTTAATCTGATAATAGCTACCTTTTAATTGGGAGGGGGTTAGAATCTTTCCATTTCATATGATCACATTATCCTTGGGTTTAAATCTACCACATGTCTCTCAGGAGAGCACAAGGCATGTAAATACTGAACTCTTCTTACTGGTTGGGTAACTGAACTACCATTCAAGAAACAAAAGATTCCTAAACACGAAGGATTTGATTAAGGACCATAGAAACACACCGCTGTTTTGAAACAATATAAAGAGTTCCAATTTTGCTAACTTTTCAGTTAAGTTACATATCACCACATAAAACATGATCAAAATATTTGCTTTCATTAGACTTTTTTAAAAATGGTTTTACAAATCATGTCTGCATACCATCACGTTACCTATCTGGATAAATTCAATGAACTTTATAATCCAGTCTCCTTTTAACAACATTACCAAATATGCTTTTTATTTGACTCATACTAGGCACTCAATGCCTGTGCTAGTCATTAAAATAAAAACTAATATCCCACCTATCTTTTTAGGTCACACCTAAAGACACGTGATCATGCCTATAAAGCATCAATATTTTATTTACACAAATAACCTCATATCTACTCTGTCTTAAATTAGCAAATTTTAAAGTGTTCTTATTCCGAAAAAACACAAAAATACTGAGAATTGTCATATTCGAACACCACTTTCCACAGAAAGGAACCAGGATTCCTGGAAGAAATGCCTGGATTCAGATAGGGAGTTGGCAAGAGCAGATCAGGAGTCTGAAGCATTTTGTAATCTATGGAGCAAGGGCACTCACCAGCATAGCAGAGTTCCATCAAAGGGTTCATTCGATGTCGATAAAAGATGGGATAATGTTAGCACAAACAAGGATGAGAAGTTGAAAGCATCAACCCTCCATGGCATGAGGTCTTAATGAACATTAAACACAAACACAGGCACACACACACATTGCTCACTTCTGGCAGATGCCGGGACTCCATTCATCCTTTTGAAAATGGATAAAAAATAGACATGAATCCTCCCTTTTCTATAGAAACTCTAGCCTGCATAACTTGAACAGATAATGATCAGAAATTCCTCTTCACAGAAATATCCCAACTAATAAGTGAAAAAGGAATTCGAAAACAGGAAACATACATATTTTGTATCCCCTAATGAGTTAATATTTCCAACACATGTTCATCAAAGTCAGAGAATGAGAGAGAACTGCGATCAGCCATTATTTCTCTACTAACAGAAGCTCCCAACTCCCATAATGACACAGTCCTGCCAAAACGTGAACTTGATTCTGATCAAGCCTCTCTCTCCACCAACTTGAAGGAAATATGGGGAGCGGGAGACACATTAAGAGGCACCCTGGGGAATGCAGTAACAAAAGCCAGAATCTGGGAAACTGCAGGACAAATTACAGCAACAAGGAGAAAAGAGATTGAGAGGAAACTTGTAGATGAAAGAAAGCTTAAGAGACATGTCAGCCAGTTTTAAGAAGTGTGGGTCCTGAGTCAAACAAAAGAAATGCTAAACATGTACATAATCAGGGCAGGAGACTGCTGTTTGGGTATTTGATGGTGTCAGGAAGTCATTGCTACTTATTAGGTGTGATAATGGTCTGCAATTGTGGAAAAAAAAATCCTAAACTCTTAGATACATATGGAAATGTCTGTATAAAATGATATCATTACCTTGAATTTCCTTCAAAATAATCCTGGTGGGAGAGGGAATGTGGGTGGGGGTCAAATATTGATAATGGCTGAGGCTGGTGGAAGATCAATTAATTTCAGTAATTAATTTCAAACCTTTTGCAACTGTTTAATGGCCTTTGATTAAAAAAATCTTTAAAACATCAACTTTTAATTTCAAGCTAGATAACAAAAAATTTTGGAAGAAACTCATTAAATAATTTTGTTACTATTATATATACCTCAAAACAAGTTAGTGTCAAAATGCAATATTCCTTCAACAATATATATACATATATGCTAAAAATAAATAAAACTGTTAGGAGTGAAAAAATAAATCATTTTATTTGTAACAGAAAGAAACAAAAACAGCAAAAAAGTAAAATGGGGAAATAAATCTCTACTACTTGGAAATATGCCACTTTGCTCATTTTAAGGAGTGTCAAACAGAGCCCGGGAAGAGCTGCAGCCCTTGTCCTGAAAGCTGGTTCTCTCAAGAAAACAGAAGGTAAAGATATTAAATAAAGCCCCATATCCTCTTCAGCCAACTTTAATACATTCAGCAGCAAGATTTCCTCCTAAATACATGTCATCTTCCTTCATAAAACCTATCCATTTTATTCCCATTTCCTAAATAAGGATAATTTTGAGAAACTGTAACATTTTCTGTCAAAACTACTTTACTGTGTAGGCATTCCAGTCAGCAGGCTGACTACGGGTATGTTTTTACTTGAGATGCCAGACACGACCCCTATCCCATGAACACACACCGCCTGCATGGCCTGCGTTTCCAGCCTAGTGAAGGCTCTCACAAGACTGGGGTGAGGAAGAGGGGAGGGGAAGGAACATGGCTAATCTCCATGTAAAAACACTGACTTTCACATCATAATGAATGATGCACTATTACCTTTCACCGCTGTCTTCCCAGCCCCATCTCACCATTTCCTATGACACGCTATTGTTACAAGGACACATAACATAGCTTCTAAAATGTGAAAAACACGTGCATGAAATTTCTACTCCATCTCCTTGTTGACCCTAGTTGCCCCACAAACAACAACCTAGAATCAATACATTGACAATGACTTTGAGAAAGCAAAGGGCATTGACCTTAAAATTTATCCCAAAATATCTAGAAAATTCTGAAATTGCATATTTAACCAGAGAGACTAGCTGTAAGACTGACGCTCTTTTCCATCCTAGCTACCTTGCACTATTATCCATGGCACATTGTCTTTGGAGAGGCACCCAGAGATCTCTGAAGTCAGAGATTAGTACACAAAACACAAGGAATGCTCTCAGGAAGAAAGACCTAACAGCATGTGTCCCAGTGTCTTACTAACAGTGGATGGAATCTATTAGATATAAGAACAGGAATGAAGAGTTCTCATCAAAATGGAGCAAAATTTCAGCTGCACCAATCACTCTGGTACTATATGCAAGTAAATCCTCAATAATCATTTATAATGTAATAAGTGCTCCAATAAATTCTTTTTTAGCTTAGTGTAAGCCCTAATGATACATTTAGGACCCACCATAAGTCCCAATGAAACAATTTAGGCTAGCAAAGATACTTAAGTAAATAAGGCAGCTACTGAAAACGCTTTTTCCCTGCAGCTATGAAATACTCCAGGAATGTTGGTTTTTCCAGGTTTCTCGGTGTACCTCAGTGAGGTCTTCAATTATTCTTTCCCACAAAGTCTATATTTACGTTCCCATCCCTATTTTAGCTTCAAAGATGACTAGATACTTTAAAGTGTATGCTTCAACTTAACAAGTCGCAAGTGAGTAACAATGTATGATAGCTCCCTTGAGTCACGATATATAAAATTTTTCACTTACTTCTACTTAAAAAAAACCTGTCTGTCATTAGTAAAAGCATTTTTTTCACCAATGACAAGCAAAACTTGGAAACGGTGGGCAGGGAGAGAAGAAGAAATCAGAGAAAAACAGAAGAGGTGAGAATCAGGTATCTCTTGCCTTTCATTTGGAAATTTCACCTAAAATAAGGGCTGATAACAGACAGTTCACAGAAGCCCCTTTTTAGATGAAAAAGCATCTAGAATCATGCTGATGTCTCTAAAGTCATGATGCTAGCTATCACAAACTGATAAATCTACACGAGAGGACCACCAATCTGACCATGAATGACTTCTTAAAACAGAAATTTATTTCTATGCAGTCTCATTAACAAAATATACACATATGCATCTACGATAGCAATTTTAAGTCCAAATAATTATTTCTGATTAGACGCTTTGAATAATATGAGAAGATACAGAGATACTGTGTTTGTTCTTGTGGAAAAGACAATTAGTAGCTGGGAAAAGCCATTCTGCTGAAGTTTTGCACACATTTACCACCATGTAGGAAGAGAGTAGCAGGAGCAACGTTTGGCATCATATCCTTTCCTGGGTTTCTTGTCTTTCCAGCCACACCACATGCCTCTGTTGAGGTACAAGTCCAAGGAAGCTTTGCTCCACTCGGCAAGGAGCAGATGCACAGGATCCTCACAAAGAGGCTCCCTCCCCCATCACAAGGACACTCAGGTTCCAGCCAGCACCCACTCCAAGTCCCCTTCTCCATTCTTGACTCCATCTATCCTTATTGGCTACTCAGTTTCTGTATCAAAAACTGTCAGCACCTTTGAACTTGGAACCTTTCTGTTATAAAGACCCCTTCTCCCTCTATCCTTCATTAAAATAATTAAACACTTAAATGAGTACTCATTATTGTTTCTTTTTATCATTATTCACGGCCACACTTTCTAACGCTCATGAGTCACGAGGCTGGAGGTAGCTGGGTCCTCCCCAACAGGTACCAGATCAGGATTTGTGACCTGTTCCCTGGCTCCCCTAGGAGGCTCCACCTAATCTCTGGCACTTAATCTTTACTCTGGGTTCCCGTAACCCCATTCTGTTATTTATAGAGCCACTTTTTCTCGGTCCCTGGAATGTGAATGCTTCTCAAAGTTCATATTATTTACACTGTCCTCTGTTAACTGTGTCTCCTCCAGGGCTCAACCTAAGAACGGATGCCTCCTAGATCCTAGCCTTACCTCACACATCACTCCTCCTCTCATTAGTATCAATAGTATCCACTTCACAAGGACAAGGTCCCCAGCTCCATAAGTGTGATATGCACAAACACTCAAATGCTCAGATTCTTCTCCCGCTCCCTTCCCTCCAACAGACACTTCCCCAGCAATCCTCTTGTCCTCGTCCTCTAATTCCAACCAAGAGTATCGGCACCATGTCTGCAAAGCATTCAGAGATTGTCCCTTCCCTTACCTCTGTGCCAGCCATACAGCTAACAGATCTCCCAAACCTGCCTTGTCTGATAGGCTATACGCCTCCCCTTTCCATGTCTCCTACCGCTGCCCCAGTTCAGCCGTCACCTGTCCTTCTCTGCAGGGTTGCAGGAGCCTCCTACGTAGGCTCTATGACTCCAGTCCTACCTCCCTGAAATTTACCTCCAAACCAGCTCCAGGGCTGTCTTTCTAAAGTTCAGGGCTGATTACATTTTCCCTTAGAGAATTTCTCATCAGTAGGATTCAGAATCCTTCCCTGGCCACTGTCACATATTTTTCTCTAACTTTTCCTGGTCCACCTACATGGAAAATCTTCACAGTTATAAACTGAGTCTCCTCCATGTAAAATGCTATGGTTTTGTTTGTTTTAAAGAGAAGAAGGGAGAGGAAGAAG
Organism: Solenodon paradoxus; assembly: GCA_004363575.1. Lineage (NCBI taxonomy): Eukaryota > Metazoa > Chordata > Mammalia > Eulipotyphla > Solenodontidae > Solenodon > Solenodon paradoxus. The sequence continues at coordinate 262,454 of RJWH01000998.1, forward strand.
TGTTTTAAGGGAAAAAGGGAAGAAAGGAAAAGATGGAAGCATTTTTTTTTTCATCTGCCTGTTCCCCCTTGGCTCCAGGTCAGGAATGTGGGCTTTTGGGGTCAGCAACCTGGCTGCCAGCTTAGTGCCTGAGTCATCAGAACACTCCACGATGCTATACTTTCAAGACTACTGTTCTTTCAGGGTAGGCTGTCCCCTTCCACTTCTCTGCATCCAGCAGGAATTGGCAGCTTTACACGGGGGCCCAGAATGCAGTCCTGGAAGATGGCTCCAGGACAGCCTGTCCCTGTCACCCTACAGATGTCTGCACCTGCACTCGCTCTGAAGGGCCAAAACCTTCCTGGCTTCCCTCTCATATTTATCCATCTATGGTTTGTTTCTTGATTTCAAATTCTTCAGCCCATCACATACCACTTAGCCAAATAGGTCACAACTGGTTTATGCCTACTTGGCTCTATGCAGATGACCCAGTAGTGGGCTCTCTCTCTTGACTTTGGAATCCTTCTGGAATCTCTGTAAGGACACTTGGCTGGGTGGCCAGGGCTTCAGTCTGCATTAACCCTGCAGTTGTGTCAAGTCTGGTCACCTGGTGGCTTCCTCTTATCTTCTGAGTCTCAGTTCCAAGCTCCACTCCTCTGTGATGCCGGCCCTGACCTTCGCGGTCACTGCTTCAGCTGTGAATCAATCCATTATCCAGCTCACAGTCTTGGAAACTTAACTGTAATTTAACTTATTGTGGCAAAAAGACCTGTAAAATTAACCATTGTAATTGATGGTTTTTCTTCCCCTTTACGCTATAAATACTTTAAAGGAAGATTACAATATGTATTTTACGTCAAATTCTATATCAAATGTAATAAATTATACATCAAATTATTTTATACCAAATAAGGCAGGAATATAGTAGATACTTAGTGCTTAATAACCTAATGATTTTTTTTAAATCTCATTCAATGCCATTTTTTCTCCTGTGGAAAGATTCTTAAAATGAAAGAAATTACAGTTCCAGTACATTGGAAGAACCTCATATTTCATCTCTATAATAAGCTTATGGTCTCCCCAGGCTTCTGATCAGACACTCTATTTTCTATTTGTCCATTTTTCTCTTATTTGCCTTATCTTCTTGTTTTCATTTGTACTAAAGAAACACTTATTGAGTAAAGTAGAGAAACAGTGAAAGAATGACTGCAGTGATTGAGTAGGTCAAATGAAATTATGCCACCACATATCCCTTTTTTTTTACAAACCAACATGGGCAATAAACACTGTTGTAAAAGAACCTGAGATATTGGAATGAGGCCAAGATACCTCCCACCCCACCCATTGTGTGGGCATTGACTCCTTCTGGGAAATGTGTGAAGGGCTCTAGATGGTGACTACAGTCTAGTTTTCCTAAGGTACATCAAGACATTGATGTCCTTTTGAAAATAAAGCTGGCTTAAGTTCTATATACTGAATTATGGAATGAACATTTTTGTTGACCCAAATGCCTCTCTGTTTGAAAGTTAGGCTTGTTTGCATTCTAGAATATGGAATTTTGCAAAAGATTAGTGAAAACTGTTAGATCCGAGAATCTAACTTTTCATAGTGACATGATTTAAGTGCAGAGCTGAGAAGCGACAGGCTGCCTGAGCTTGAATGTGGGTCTACAACTCACTAGTTAGGAGGCAGGGGAAGCCTCGACTCCAGCAGCCTCCCTCCCCCGCCACCATCTTCCCTGCTGATAGTGTCCACTTTGTTCCCTGTCCTCTGATGCTCTACTTGCTGGAGGGGCGGCACTTCTTTCTCCAGGGATGACTGTTTATGGATCAACCCATCTGGTGCTGGTCTTGTCCTGCTGGGGCCTGGGGTAAGTCTGAGCAGGTGGCACAGGTCTGGTCAAGCAGGTGTCAGTAGGAGACTGCCGAGCAGTGTCTGGAGCCGGAGTCCTCTGCCGTCAGAGGGGAGCTGAAAAGGGCCTTTCCCACCCCCGCCTTTTTTTTCCTGACTGTGGACAAGTATTCTGCCTAAGACGTCTGAAAATATTAGCAACCATCTCTAAGGGTTTCTGAACTAAGAGGAGAAAACAATTTTCTAAGGACAGAAAAGTAGAAAGATTAAAGAAAATGGGTCTTCGCTGATGTCAATCAATCAGCTGTCTACCTCGAGACTTCTCGCATGTAAGGTGGTCGATGTCCTTATTGTTTTCTTTTCTTTTTCTTGCCATTAAAGGTGCACGAAAATGCTCTGTGACCTTAGGGAAGTTTCTTCACTTCTCTGTGCTTCATGTTCCTCTTTTGTAAAAAGCAAATGGAAAGTTAATTAATCCTGACAGAACTCTTGTGGAGTAAATAAAGTGAATATGTACATATGTGTGTATAAATATATATGTATATATATATAAAACACTGAGAATAATTCCTATCCATAAAATTATAATTGTTCAAGAATTAAATTATAAAACCCTAGGAATTTTTTTGTTCCTGAGGACTTTAAACTATACCTAAATCAATGAATAATATACAAACCAACATTTCTATTGTGCTAGGCTATCTATAAAAAGACAGCTTTCCTTTTTTCAGTCCTTCTCATCTCTCTCCTCCATCTATATCAATTTTAAAGTAAAAGTCATATACCAATATACCCTGATTAATAAAACTTACCCTCAAAGAAAGAAAGGAATGCAAGCATCATCTCCAAAGAAATCAAGTTTTATGTTTACTATAATCTGAAAAATTCATATCATCACAGTGCGGAGAAAAACGATTAAGTATATGACATAAGCTACTCCATCACCTTTCCACAAAGGTTTTTCTCTTCTCTAGGAAATGTTTTTTCTGCTCTTATCCCAGATCCCTGAAAGGTGGACTCCTGCCAAGAATGCAAAAGTCTGTTGAACTCTGTAGAAGTTTGACAAAATTGGCAAATGTCCACTGAGGCTGAAGAAAGACCACCGACTTCAGGGGCTCGGTGAGCTCAAGCCCCCCACAGAATCACGGTAGAACCTGACAGGTGTGGGGGGCCCGAGGCCTGTGTTAGACAGAGAAGCGGACAGAGAGGCAGCTCTCTGGCGTCTCTGATGCTAGCGGCAAGACTTCATCCGAGAGAGAAAAACAAACAACTATTTTAGGAACGAGGGGCAAAGCGAAGACTCCTCTCTTCTGATGTATTTCCCTGATCTCTTAGGGAAAAAAGGTCTCTCAACAGCACAGGAAGAATACTGCTTCTTTAACCCCCTGATGACAGAAACAAATTGTTTTGCAGCCCTGGGAGGAGATTTGTCACAAATGTGCAAACCAGACCTTGTATCCTGAATACTGTGCAGGGCAGAAAGATCACCTTTTCGGGAATTCCAGATTGATCCTCTAAGAACACAGGATGTTTTCTTTACCACAAAGCTCTGTCCTGATGGCTTAGTGTGTATGGAGAGTGTGTGTGTGTGTGTGTGTAATGTGCAGTGAATGAAGTGCTGCTGCTGGGTTCAGCATTATTAACTTCTTGTAATTCTCAAAGTGTCCAAAAGACCTTATTTTTAAACCAATCTAGTTTTGACCATGCTCACTCTGTTGATGCTTAGTGGACATGCTCAAGTCAAACATCATGAAAACGAAATCTTACTGACGGAAAGGGGGAGACACAGAAGACGTGGTGACTGAGCTGCGGTTCTGTGAGTGACTTCTTTAACAACGCTGTTTCCATAAACGAAAATGCTCTTGCAATGAACTTTTGTAAGCGCTGGATAAACACTCCACATGAGTGCAAATAAAATCAATACATGAAGTATAAAGAGGATGAGCTCTAAATCACAGAGATATCATTAAAGCCCTGGCTCCGCCACTTAGCAGACATGAAATGGAGTCAGTTACTCAATATCCCTTAGTGACTAGTTTCTCAGTTGTATCGTGAAGATAATGAAAAGCAAGCTTAAAAGATCATCATAAGCTTTACATATATTAAGAAAATATACAAAGAGAAAGTATATTAGGCAACTGGCAGAAGGTTCGGCAGACACCAGTGACCAATAATTACCAGTGTCCATCCCTCACCCCCAAAATAAAAATAACAGCAATGATAAGAGTTATGGAATAAGAACAAAATAAATTATAAATGGAAAGGTCCTTCCTAGAGAATTTGAGAGTAGTTTGGTATAACGGTAAGTTCTGCATATCATAGAAAAACTAGAGTGAATACGCCAATCAGAATCTACCAGCGAAATTTCCATGAAATCGTGAAACACTAATGGGCTGTTTACTCTGTGCTGGCAAAGCAGCAACACACGGCATAGCTGCTGAGATCAAAGGCTCACGATTTAGGACAGAGATTTATAAAACAGCATATTGCAAAGGCAGAATATTATGTGTATGTATTAATGTAGGATGGACATTCAATCCAGACTCGAAGGAAAAAAAACAGAAACAAGAAGTCTTCCCAAAGGATCTGACATCTGAACAGAGTTTTTGAAAGATACGAAGTTATGCAGGTGTAGACGGTGATGGAGAATGGGGTTAGGAGGTGGAATGTGACATCTCAGCTAAGGGAGTGGTGTGTGAAAACGATGAAGACACGAGAGAGTGGTCTGTATCCTGGGAATGCAAAACAGGACTCAAACACACTGACTGAGAATATCAATACGACACTGAGAGATTTTGTTTCTGGCAAGTACTGGGGTACGAGTCCCCAGCTCTAGAGGATGACGTCTTTTCTTATATAAGGTGTGTGCAGTACTGATAGCAAATAAAAGTGACAATTTTGATACTAAAATTACTCTTGAATTTAAATTGTGGTAGGAGTCCCTTATAGGGACCACTCAATTTTGAGGGCTCCTGAAGGAAGGAGTGGCTATATATTTAAGGCGTAATAAAATTACCATCACAAATAAAAGAATGGCTTCCATAAAGCATTTGTTCAGACAAAACTACAGTGAAATTAGACAGACCACTAATGATTAGAACAGTGAGGAGCAGAAAATTATTATAAATGTATGAATGTTGCCATCCAATGAAATATTTGCAAAGTGGAAAAAAATGCATTGAAATAGTTGTGGTCCCAAATTAAATTCACATGTTAAACTAAGAGTCAAAATAGGGTATTGAATTCTTGCAACATCACTCAGAACCATGAAGTGAGGGATCTAGGAGGTATCTTGTAAGTAATCATATTCAGTAGATTTTACACAGCAATGGAAAGAAAGAGGCTGTCCTGACATCTAGGGGATTTGCTTGAATGGAAAGAAAAACAGGTCCCTTATTTTGGTCCTTCCCATTTCCAGAGATGATTGTAGATGATTCTAAGTTGGAATTGAAAATGGCATAAGCTTCAGAGAACTGTAATTTCAAAACCATGCCGAGAGCCAGGGAGCAGCCATCGAGAAGGAACGCATATTCGGGGAGGGTGTGGATGTGAGCATGCGCACGTTTAATCCAACAGTCCTTCACTTGGCTATCATGAAGTATGAAGGAGAGCAATACTTTGCTAACAGGAAGACTCCAAAAGAGTCCAGAATTGGAACAGAAGCCCCTCTCTGCTTCATATAACACTCCCTCCACTGAGTTAGATTAGCACTTCAGGTAGTGAGAACTAATGGAACAATCATATGCCTCAAAGACTTTCTTGGTGTAGAAAGGAAGATGAATTCCACTGGGACCAAACTTTATGTGGCAGCATTTATGGGTGCAGGTAGGGAGTCAAAATGCAGACTTTTGAAGAGCTCTGTCAAAAACTGGAGAGTAAGCTTCCAGTAACAGAACAAAGCTAGAAAGTAGGGTAGAGAAGGCTTAACACTTGTAGCTCTTTTTACTCGACCTAGGGGGACAGTCACAGCATTACTTTCATATCTATTTTCTTCTATCCTGTAACTTCCATCAACCACCCCCATTCCTGGAATAAAGGTGACAAAAATTGTAGAAAGTTGGGTGGAGATGTGAGAGAGTTCTAGTGAGGAGAAGGTTAAAGACTAGTCAATAAAAAAATGTTACAGGTTTTCTTACATATATGTCTCTCCCGAGGCCAGGGTAAGGGTAGGTGCATGTATAGATCCAGAATTCGGGCTCCTAAAGGATCAATAAGAGAAGCAGCAGGCATATTTAGATCTGCAGGAGGAACCTGAAGAACAGAGGTGCTGCAGCCAAGATGCTGTCTCAGCATGCACATGCAACACCCGCTCCTCTAGCTGCTCCCAGAGACGGTGACCACCAGTTACTTGGAAAACAGATAAGGGACAGAGGCCCTGGTTGAAGCAGAATCAGATTCCAGCTGCATATGTGAATTGTTATGGATTCAGTGCCCAGACCTGCTATCTAGTAGAGGTCTCCCCCTTTAACACAGAGGAAGAGAAAACAGAACTTCACAGTAGACAGTGATCATAGAACATGTATCAAAGTGCAGCCACATACCTACTCATTCATTTGTGAAGCACTTACCGAGAACCAGCAACGTGGGAAGCACTGAACAGGGGAGAAAAAAAGATGAGCTAGCTATTATCTGTGCTTTCAGCAAAGGCCCACTCACTGCTGGCAAGAAGACAAAATACATATTCAGTGAAGAAGAAAGTCTGGCGGTTTCGTACACAACTAAACATACTCATTGTAAATGACCCAGCCATTTCACTCCTTGGTATTTTACCCAAATGAATTGAAAACAAGTCCACACCAAAACCTGCATATGCATATTGATAGTTTATTCATAATTGTCAAAACTTGGAAACATCCAAGACTGGTGAGTGGACAAATAAGTTGTGGTCCATGCAGATAATGAAATATCATTTAGTGCTAAAAATAAATGAGCTATCAAGTTTTGAAAAGACATGGAGAAAAGGTAAATGCATATTACCGTCAAGGAAGTAATCTGAAAAAGCTGCATATTGTAGGATGCCTACTGTATGATATTTGAGAAAAGATATAATTATGGAGACAATAAAAAAAGATTGGTGGTGATCAGACAGTAGAGGGGAAGGAATGGATTATAGGCCAAACACAGAGGATTTTTTAGGTTCATGAGGCTATTTTATATGATATTACAATGGTGGATACATCTCACACATTTGACAAGACCCACAGAATTCCCCACACCCAGCAGTGAGCCCTAAGTCAACCCCAGAGGTGGGTGAGAATGATGTGTCACTATAGATTTATGGAGAGTAACAAATGTATCCTCTGGTACAGGATGTTCATAGTGGGGGAAGACTTTGGAAGAGGGGAGGGATTATGGAAAATCTATTTATTTGCCACTCAGTTTTGCTGCAAATCTAAAACTGCTCCAAAAATAAAACTTCTCATAAAAAAAGAAAACTAAATTCAACAACAAAAATAGGTAGAATATTCAAAATGCCCCCTAAGGCAGAAAAGGAAGAGGTGACTTATAAATTACAATACATAAATTACACTTACAGAAATTTTGACTATGGGACTATGGAGTGAAGACTTTTAAACGAACTTTCAAAAAGAAAATATTCATTGAGAGACATTTTGTCTTTGGGGCTATGAGTGTGTCAAAGAGAAGAGAAAAAAGAAACCTATGTATGATTTTTAGATATAACAAAAAGTACACTTGATACTAAATCACTGAACAATGACTTCCCAGGAAAAATATGTGAACCATGAACAAAGAACTATATGCTTCTTGACTTATTCATGTACTTGGACAGTTCTCAAAAACAGGCAAATGCAAAGAAATAGGATAGCGTTAGTTATCTACCATTAGCTTATTTAATAAAAGAAGTTAAATTTTAACCATTGCAAACTCTCTAAGGTTATGCAAGAAGAATCACATTTCTTATAATTAAGCCCACTATTTAAGGGGTGTGAAACTTCTTCCCAAAGATCCCAATGATATTTATCCACTACCCTTCAAGTGGACAGCAATGCATAATTACTGACATGTGGGGCTTTAACCCACGTTTCTCTGTTTATCAGAATGTAAATAAGAATGCCTTTGTCCTCAAAAACTGAACAGTGTCTAGAAAAATAAGGGTCCAACATTAGTCGTATCAGATATACTGCCCTAATCACAGACGCTTTGCTTTAAATTTAAACCTAGAGATCTTTACTGAAAAAAGTCTTCTCATTCTATTAACCATGTCCCTCCAAAGGAAAACTTATTTTCATTATTTTGCCATCTGATCTACATTAAACCAAGCAATAAACTCAGAGTCCCAATTAGGAATGTTGGCGGCATGGATACAACATGCTTAAGCTGCTATGATTCAATTATGGCAAAAAAAAAAAAAAAAAAAAAAAAAAAAAAAAAAAAAAAAAAAAAAAAAAAAAAAAAAAAAAAAAAAAAAAAAAAAAAAAAAAAAAAGAGAGAGAGAGTCAAGGTAAATCAACAGGTACAAAGAAATACAAACAGTAAAGTATATCAAACTCCTATAACAAAATGTTTATGTAGTGATACGTTTATTTTGGAGGCAAGATTAAGAAATAAGGCATTTCACAATTACAAGGAATAATACCCTACTGATGATACTGGAATTGAAAAGTGAAATTATTTCCACATTTGGGTAAAGAACCATGATGCATTTATAATCATTCTAAGGCACTGATGGGGCCAGCTGCTGCCCTTAGACTGAGCATGAGCCCTAAGGCCACCACTTCTGTCTCCCTGGGACGTCTCCTCCGTCTCCAAAGCCCTGCATCTCCTGACCCTTGCTCACTGTCCCTGACACACAATTGGCAAACAAACAGCAAGGTAAGTTGAGGCAAGTTGAGGGGCAGACATATCAAACTGACATGCTACTTCAATCCGTTCTCCCCAGTCTCAAAGTTGACTGTGACGACTTGACTTTTGAAGATGAGAACCTGCTTAATTCAATTCGAGTCAAAACTAGACATACAAGAAGGAAAATGCTATTTCTACAACTGTTTCTCCTACTGTCTTTCATGGTGCTGTTTCAGTCACTGACATTGACTTTGACATTTCAGATCAGCATTTTACTTTGGTAAGATGTATTTTGACACTCTCTTGGCTTTATTTGATCAAAGTTTAATTTTATGCAGAGCATTCAGCTTCCCCCTACCACCATCATATATTTCTCAGCATTATTCTGAACTTAAATGTAAGGTTTTAATTAATGTCTCAAAATGTAATGCTAAGTTACACCATGTAATTATGTGGGCAAAGTACTTAGTGGAGGATAAACATTATTAGCTATAATCACCCTCTAAAATAAAAGTCTAAAATATATGATTTTGTAAAGTTTTCCATTCCGGTTTCAACCTCTCCTTAATGATACACAAACTTCTTTTATCTGTTCTAACAGAACATTTTTTTAAAAGACTCTCACATGAGAGAACATGGGTCCACAAAGAAAAACCAAAAGAGGAAGAAAAAAGGAAATATTTCCTTTATTTTCTCCCAGGGTCTATTCTTTCATTGCTAGTAGCGGATGAGTTTATCATACCTGATATCACCTAATGGTGTTACCCCTGACAGTATCATACCAAATGTACTTTTACTTTATAAAATAAAAAGGTGTAGTAACAGTTGAAAAGGCATAAATCTTTCCTTCCTTAGCAGACACAAAATAAATGCAAAATAGTCCACCTCTCACCTTGATTTGCCTGAACTCCTAGAGAGGAAGTTTTCAACCTAAAATCAAATAAGCAAAACACATAATTATACTGTCAAGTAATTGAGTCCTAATCTTTCCTAGATAGAAAAATATAATATTTATTTCCCTTTTACTATAACTGAGATTTTTTGATGAATACATTTAATGTTTTATGAATACATTAGATTTACTGCTGATTCTTGGCTGAATGTCCTCAAAACTAGAAATAGCCTTTTTCTTCATCATGAATGCTTAATACTTGCAGAATTTTTAAAAGCAAACTCGAATGTTTCCCTAGAATATTACAAATCAAGTTAAACAGAAATATTCTGAGATATAACTCCACCTACTGAGACCTAACAGAACCTGTGTCTGCAAATGGCAAAGTGCTGCTGAAGAGTTACCAAGACGGTGTGTAACCTTAAGCTTGATTTGTACAACGTGTAGAGGGAAAGCAGATTTCTCTCCTTTAGGGACACATTGGAATGGTTTATAACATAATGCTTACTGGGATTTTTTTCAAGGTACTTACTCTAATCTAGGTCCTCCATTAGATGCATGGATTTATCCCAGTCAAAGGGAAAGACTTTCTTAGGAAGCAACCCAAGAACAGGAACTCTGTGCTAAGTCCAGTGGGTGGACTGAACGCCCGTTTCTTTCGATGGCTTTATTTTCACGCACAGTCTAACGCTGCCTTAAATGAGTCTTCAAAAATGAGACTGGAGCAGGCAATTTCAATACATCTTCAGAAACAAAGCACTTTCAGAGCATCAAACTGTCAATATTTTGCTTCATTTTTCTATGAAACTATTAGTCCTAAGGTTTTTGTGCCCAAGCTCATTGGCTGAGAAGGATTGTTAGAGCAGGTATTTTAACATCGTTATTACCATGATAATCCTCATTTTCAGCACTTGGCATCAGTCACCTCTCTATTGAAAAGAAGGAACAACTCAGATAGGAAATGGGTGGCAGTTGGCCCCTTTTGAACTCCCCCCAAAAACTGCTAAAATGAAACTTGTAATCTGGTTTGCTGTAAACACAGAAAGAAGGAGTAATCAAACATGATTTCGACATCAGGTAAAAACAAAGTTTACCGTTTTTCTGGCAAAATTATTAAATAAGCAATATTTTGTGACTTTAAAAATACTACCTACTGAGTTTCTCCTTTAAAGAAAGAAAAAGAATAGAAGTGCCCATAATCACATCACGTCACATCCCAACGAAGTTAGTGCTCATTCATCAAGCTCTCTATCTCCTGCTTCCTACGCTGTGATCCACTGCATTCTTTTTAAGGAAGAAAATGTGTACATGGGAAACTTTCATTATTTTACTAATTGCAGAGGTTTAAACATCCAGAATTTATAAAATAGCTTTTATGATAAAGAAGTACAAAAGCAAAAAATATACTCCTTGATAACTGTTGACATTCTAAATAAGACAAATTGAGTCATTAGAGGCCAATTTGCTTCTTTTTGAATGTAGCATTTTTTAATGGAAACTTTCAAGAAATCAGAAGATATTTGAAAACAATGAGAAACACATCTTCACTTCACCCCTGGAAACAAGAAGACAAAATCAAGTGTCCTAACCTGGTCCATTCTTATTTGAGAAAACAACTCAAGAATATTTCATTACCATATTGCCATGTTCTGAACTAACAGTGAAAATAAAAACACAATAATGATGTCAGATGCAGTAAAAACTCGAATCAGTGCACATTTTAATAATTATTCTAAGTACAGCAGTTCTCATTTTAAGGACAAAAGAAACTAAATTGTACCAAATATTCACTGTGATCTCACACAGTATCTATTGCATTTATTCCAAAGAGCAAAAGAGATGATATGAGAAGTCTCATATTTATGGGCCCCTCCTCATGGCTCAGATGCTGGCAGGTGGGTCCTGTAAAGCCTGGGGCTGGGATGCAAAACCAAAATAAAACTAGTGAAAGATACTTCTTCCTTCTTTCCTTTCCTTTCTTAAATGCTTCTCCTCCTCTTTTATCCTTCATTCCTCTCTTAAAAAAAAAAAATGAAATAAATGAATAAGCAAAAGCTATGGGTTACTACCACTTGCTTATTCATTGAAGAATTAGATGAGAATTACAACAGAAATGGAGAGATAAAAGCTTCCAAACTCTGATTAAGAACCACTCATGATCAGGCAGAGCATCATCATGCCGATGCTATCTGCTACATTACGCCTGAATCATCAAATGCTGGAAAGTTCTTTGATACATCTGAGGTAGGACTAGAGCTTCAGTTTTCAGTCCCTGCAGCTCAAATTAAACATATACAAAGCTTCATGAACCCTCAACGCTGCTTCGTGGAGGTCTGGCCCATTATTCTTTCCAGTACTCCCAGGGAGGATTACTTATTGATGCCTAAGTAAATTCCAGTTGAAACAGTATGCCGACGAAGAAAAGTCATCAATTTTGGATTCTTACATGTGTGGCACAGAAGCACAGCTCCACCATTTATTAGTGGGATGACCTCAGGCAAATTATTCTCCAAGCTTTAGACTTTTCATTGGTAACAGAAAGAAAAAAAAAAGACAATAAAACCAAACTTGGGGTGTTGGTGTGAGGTCTAAATGGACCGAAAATCACTTAGTACTTAGTAAACAGAATGTTAGTTCCTTCTATCTGAGATACTGTCTGCGTACAACGTGGAGCAGGGGGTAAGGTGACACTGCTGGATGTGACAGTGTGTAGCCATCTCCATTGGCATTTATAATACTGATTCTGTAAACACCACACACGTAAGCACAATTCCCAGACACCTGTGAAAACGGAAGTGTAGGTTTGGGGGATACTCATATTTTATTTAGTTTAAATGATTTAAAATCCTGTGTAAAAGAAACTGCAATAGAATTGAAATTTTCAAAAATGATGAGAGAAATACAAAATCCTCCCTTGCTAGGCCCCCTCCAGAATCTGAAGATAGGTTCGTTCTATTGTAACAACTGAGTCTTGTCAGCTCTCAGGGTCTCTCTCTGCCAAAGAATCATGGTAGGAACTTAACCTTGCTGCCAGCTCTGTGCCAAATGGTATCTGGCTTCTTTGTGCTTGAAACATATTTGAACACCTACGGCTAAGCCCTTAGCGCGGACCTAGCTTGAAAGGTAAGTTAGTCTCCATGATCAGAAGCTGCCATGACCAGGCGGGTATCTTGCTGTGTCGTAGGGCAGGTCAGTGACTGAACCAGTGAAAGGCAAAAACAAGTGCCAGAGTCTAGTGCTAGAAAGTCACAATGGTGATGTCTGGGGATTTTCTGCTCTCTAATCACAAACATCTCCTTGAGAGGAAAAATAATCAGAGGAACGGGTAGGTAAGCTTCCTTCCAGAGGAAGCCCTAGACCAGTACTATTTCGAGAACGTTTACACTGTGTCAGAGGCGTGTTGAACTGGACCCATGTGGGAGTGGGGAGCAGGAAAAGCAGGGGGATTCCATGCTGGGGTGGTTATAAAATACAGATTCCAGTCCTGGAGAGTCTGACTCAACAGGTCTAAGGAGGCCTGGAGGTGAGCATCTTCTGAAAGCTGCTGAGCAGGGGTACGGACAGTTTGGGAGTTTGGGGAATTACTGAATTTGGCAGCCTCAGTTTAGGAATTAACGAAAAATGAAGCTTGTTTTCATTTATTGGATCTCATTTTGTCCAATAATATGTTTCTTTCAAATCTTAATTGCTCTTATCAAATTTAACATACATTATAAAATAACTTCTAATATTCTTCAGAATGACAAAATGAAATTCTAGAGAGAGAATACAGAGTTGCTGAGAACGGACAGCTATGATAGCCAGAGTGACATATGAGTTAAATGGTGAGTACAGGCTGTGATGGCGCTGAAACCCAGGCTGAGTTGGTTTGATTTGTGAAGTTTGTCCCCTTCTCTTGACAGATGTCAAGTGTTATCTTTTCACCCCACAACGTGACGGCATTCCTGCTAATAAAACACACTGCCTTTCCGTTTCTGCTGGCTTGTCATCCTAAACCAACAAGTGATGGGAGATTATACATACTTGGTCACATTTATTAAGCCCTCCAGGGAAAGTCTCTAAAGTGTGCGTGTCTCTTACAGAGACAAAGTTGCTTAAGAAGAAAAAGAACTCTGGGGCTTTGAGTTGCGATAACAATATTCCTTGGCTTCAGAAAGCAATTCAGTATTTATTAAGCCCATCTTTCCACAGAACATACCTACATTAATCAGTAAAATCCCTCTGGACCATAGAATTAAGATAGGCCACATGATGAAGACAATTGAAGTTATAAACATAGGAATATTCAAGTCTTACTTTTGTTTCAGATAGAGTTGGTCTGCATAATAGTATCTACATTGAGAGAGGCACTACAAAGTCACATAGAAGACACATACAGTCCCTGCATTCAAAATAACTTACGTTTAGTTGAGAAAACACATCATCCACTAAATAATTCATTAACAAATAAATTTTGTCTATAAGTAAGACGTCAAAAGAAATGGCACAGAAAAATCACATGAGAATTCAGGCTACAAAGATAGGAGCAGGGGAGGAGATGATCATTCAGGGATGGTTTCCAGGAGGTAGATTGTGTCTGAAGGATGCATACTATTTTTATAGCTGAAATCATGGAAAGACGTAGACAAGAAATAAGCTTGAACAAAAGTATAGACACAAGAACTGAGTACGCTGAGTTCCAGCAAGTGAGTAAAGTGAAGTTTATTTCATTTCTTCGAAATGTAAAAGATGACTAACAGTAACTTTAGGGGTTGAACGATCCACAAACTTTTCTGGAATGTGTTGGACATATCTCAGGAGGAACATGGGGAGAGTAATGGGGATCAGTCAATGCTTCTTCAGAGAAATGAGTATTAAAAGATGAATGATTGACAGCCAAATAAAAACCAAGGGAATGAACACCTCCGACAGGAGGGAGCCGACAAAGGATAAGCTCCACATGGCTGTAGGTTAAATGAAAACAGAGCTCAGAAGGGAGACAGAGGCCAGGCTGTAGATGTTGTTTTTGTTTTCTCATGGGTTGTAGGAGACTTTGAAAGTCTTAAGTGGGAGATGATAGGTTCTTTTAAATTAGATAAGTAATCTGGCAACTATGTCAAAGATGGATCAGAATGGAAGTGGAAGGGTGCTCAGTTGTCAAGTGAAAAATTGATAAGAGCTTGAACTAAAATGGTAGAATCTGCAAGGAAGAGTGTTTCTGATTTACAGACTCCTTTAGAGAGCAACTCGCAGCCTCCAGAGTCTATCAGAGCCACAGAGAGACCCATTCTAAGTCCCCCGTGGGCCCTCTACTCCCTCTAAGGATTTTTCCTAAGGGACGCACCCCCCCACTACCAATGAGAATCAGACATTGTGACATATTATTAGTGGTGTCTGTAAATGTATCCTAAGTCTTTGGTGTTTGAGGTAAGACAAGATGAGAACCACATATTTCGAGGGCAAAATCACCTGGACTTGGTTATTAAATAATTGCATAGGAGAGTAGGTGATAGAAAAGAAGGAATCTAGAGTCATTGTGTGAATTGGAATGGTAGAGCCAACCACTGAGGTGGGCAAGAAGGTAGAAAGAAGACATAAACTTAGAGTCTGAGGTGCTTGCAAAATATCCAGGTAGAAAGCCCAACAAAAGTTGGAAATAGAACTGTGAGAAGAAGACTCAGCTGGAGATTGAAGTCATCAGAATTGAGATGTTAGATACATGCAAGTAAAGGAATCTCCTCTAGACTTAGAAGAAATGGTGGGTCAGAAGAGGACCTGCAGCATCTTCCTTAGGGAGTAGGCCAGAGGAGTTCAAAAGAGAGCTGAGGATAAATTACCAAAAGAGTTTAAAAGGAGAAGAGGAAGAAGAGGGAGGAGAGGGTATCCTGAAGCTGCCAAGCAGAGAAAGTTTCCAAAAAAAGAGGTGACAGTCAGGAGCAAAACACAGTAGAAAAGCACCGATGAACTTTGTCAGAAGAATTTCCACGAAGACTTAGAAGTAGAAGATGGATTGCAATGACTGAGGAACAAACTGCAACTGAAGAAATGGCTAAGGTGAAAAGAGATTACTTTGAAGAAGTTAAACTATATTAAATGTTTTCTTGTGGTGCTGCTTCATTATTGTGCTTACTCACTGAAAATAATTTGTTTTTACTTTTTAATTATAAAAGAAATGCATGATGACATAAAATTGTGTGAAGCCAGGGAGTACAAGCGATGATGTCTGCATTTTCAAGGCAAAAGTAGCCCCTAAAACAGCATACTCAAACCCAATTCCTTTGATTCTTAGTAACCATAACCCACTATCAACTTTCAAAAGGAGGAGGGCAGCTCAAGTCAAATCAAGTACCAGTTTATAACAAAAATTGAAGGTTTATTTAAATGGGAGAATTTTCTTAATCTCTAAATTCCAAATTCAATCTGCAACATAGGTCTACATATTGAGTCATAAAAATGAAAGGAGAAAATAGACTTAAGTTGTATAAATAAAAAATCTACCTATTCCCTCTCCTTTTTCCTCCAAAGCAACAAACTTGAGACTTGGATCAAAGTATGCTTAGAGGAAGTTAGGTTTGGTGGCTTTCTGATAGATCCATATGTATGAGACCATAAGTTCGTGGATCACATCGGCCATATCTTATGCATCTTGCTATTCATTTAGTCATTTACTCAACAAATATAGTAAGTAGCCAGTATCATGCCAACAGAAGCCCTAGTGTTAAGGATACAGCTTAAGGAAGGCAGAAAAGGCACACGATTTAAAAGCCAATCATCTTAAAGTCATACTAGAAGGGAAGAAGGAGCAAGAGTTTCTACCCTAATTTGAGAGATTGGGAGAGAATGGTCAGGAAACGCTTCCTGAGGGTGTGATGCTGAAATCCATGATACATACCTGAGTTAGCCGAGTGATGATGAAAAGTTCTGGGGGGAAGACAGAGCTTGGAGCATTTCTGGAACCAAAAGAAGGTGGATGTGGCTGGAGTCCACTAGCAGAGCACGAGGCTGCGGGTCTGGTGCTCAGGATTCCTCCGGCTTCGATCGTGTGTGGTTGGCAGCCTCTGAGAAAGCCACAAAGGCCACAGCTGTGTGACCTTCTGTCCTTGAATGCTGGGTTCTTGCCTCATTTGCAATGAGTAGTGAAAATGGTCTCGTGAAAGGGATGGGCTTCAACTTTCAAGATTAGCTTATAAAAAGATTGCTTCTGCTTCGGGTGTCCATCTCAGCCTGTATCACTCACGGACCTTCACTTTGGGCGCCATGTCATGAGAAGTCCTTCAAGAGGCCCGGTGTCTTTGGAGGCTCACATGGGTGACTGTGGAAGCAGACTCTCCCCACACTGCACCCTGAGATGACTGCAGCCCTGGACGACATCTTGACTGAAGTTTTCTGAGACTCTGAGTCAATGCCACCCACCCTGGACCTCTGACCCACAGAAACTGTGAGACGATAAATATGTGGCGCTTCTAGACATTTCATTTTGGAGTAACGCACTAACGAGACAAAAAACAGCTAATGCATCATGTTAAAAAAAAAAAAAAAAACTGGTTTGAGCCTTGATCTAAGGAGTAAGAATTTGTTAAAAGGTTTTAAGTAGGTTTTAAATATATTTCTATTTGCAATTTTAGTCACAGAGTAAAATTGTCACGGTAACTTTAAAAGAATAACCTGGAACCATCAACAAAAATAACCATCTAAGCTAATGAGTTCTATTAAAAAATCCTAGTTCTGAAGTCAGTAGCCTATATAAAACTTCCATTTCACTCCTCAGACCAACAAATCAGCCATTAACTTGGTTAATTACTTCCTAAAAACTGCAGAAACACACCTTTGCTCTTCAGAGCTACTGACTTACTGTCTTACGTTAGGCCTCTACTGTCTCCAGGTAAACCACTGACAAGAGCCTTCTAAGTATTTCTCATCTAACATTTGGTGCTCTTTCAACCTATTCCTAAATTCCACTTCCCCCTCCCAAAAAAAGGTACAATAAAAGGGTCATAAAAGGGAAGCTCGTCACATTACACGTCATCAGGTTACAGGAAACTTAAAAATTGCTATGTACACACTACACTTCAGGGAGAGTGCTTCTCTTCTTTCTCTGTCAACTCCAAATCACAACTTGGTACAATCCTGTAAGTTTCTCAAAAGAAAATCTGTGTAACTCTGAATGTAATTTTCATCAGATTTAAAGAGTTGTCCACATGAATCCATGAGTAACTTATTCTACATGCACCTCAAAGATGGTGCCGTAATGTCTTAGTGCTGATACCCACTGTTACCATGTTTTTCAAATACATACGCCAATCTGGACAAATTAAAATACTAGGGAGGAAAAAAGCAATTTCATTCTTCTTGATCAGTGAAGCCAAACACGCTTATGGGGAAAAAATTCAAATTCACATCTCATCAGCAAACAATTCCATCTACCAGCTTGACACCTCTGACTAGCATGCAGCGCCCGAGAAGCCCACAGCCCACTTGGGGAGGCACAACTGTGTAACTGTTCAGAAAAAAGGCAAGATTAGTACCTCAGGAGTCATTAGCATTTCCAAAAGCATTATGTGAATTGTTCCTGTATGAGGCATTTAATTGTAAAAAGGAAACTGGAAATTAATTCACAGTCATTTCAACTGCGCGATGGTTTCAAGTATTATTGATGTCATAAAATCCTTTAGCCAAGTAACAAACTGTTAAGTGAATACGGAAAGCTCCAGTAATAAGAAAGAAAAGTCTCTTTCTCCTTGAAAAACCAGTGACCCTATCTGTGCAGCAAAAGGAACATAAGTTTTTAAAATCTAAGCTTTTCTTTAGCTAAATAATGAAGCCACATTCTGTACAGGTCAGTGAAAAACTACTCAAAACCATGCTTTCTTCAAATGACCTTTCATTGAGCAAAACTCTCATTGCTTACCTCATTCCTTTTAGAACTTTAGACAAAGTCAAATACTTTGAAATTGTGAGTGAAGAATGCAAAGTTGAGGGGGCCATCAAGGTAAGAAGTGAAAAATCTCTTTTCAGTCACTTTGATCTATCTTCAAATAGGAAATAACTCTCCAGGTTATAGTAAAAGCGATTGTTCTGTAAGGTAATTCTGCAAATGGAAACCCATTTTGTCCCAGTTGAAGTGTGCACATCAAAAGTAATGTCAAAAACATCTTCTGTAGCTTTTTCTGCAACTTATTAAGTAAACAACCAAGTAAATTCTTCACCAATGTCAAAACACCAGCCTCTAGAGGAAATGTCTTCCCTGCTCTCAGCTCAGTTTAGAAGGCTCTAAAAAATTCTCTTGAGTTCTTTTCAAATCAAGGTTAGAATAACCATGATGACGTCAAGGCAACTGTCAAATGAGCATATACATGTTAACATTTTGAGAAACTATCATTCAGTAATAACACCCCGGTACATACCACATAACAAGAAAACTCCATTTACCTCTTATTTGCAATTTGCACTTCACTTAGACAGTTCAAAATCATAAAGGCATCCATGGAGAGAGATTTAAAAATCATTACACGACAATATTTGTTTCATAGAAAGTGATGGCTTAAATGTTACAATATGCTTCTTGACTATCTCCACATTAAATAGTCACTGAACACAGAGCCCCCTGGTTCTGCTCAAGTGTCAGCTCCAGAAAACGCCTCATTATTGGAATTTCCAGCTTGGAAGCCAAACTAAATAACAAGGAGTAATTTGCCAATTAGAACTTCCTGCTCTTTTCTCTTTATTCCTTAAACACCATTCAGGGGCTGAACTGGTCAAACACTTTTAGCTTCAAAACAGTGACTTTTAAAGGATTTAATTTGTGTCTCTCCAAGGTGAACCTGTCAAGAGGCCTCAGTGATGCAGTCCATGTGCCCGCAGCAATTTCCCTGAAAGACAGAGAAGTGGGTCTCCACTCCTGGAGAACGCGGAGTTTCCTTTTCTCATTTCCCATTATTGCATTTCAATGAATGGCCTCCAATTTGATCTTCGCGTAACTACTGGGCTTAAGTATGGTGAGTCACTGTGTCCCTGGAATCTGCTAACGTCCGCAGACTGTGCAGACCCTGGAAATAAAGCATTACACAGGCACTCCACACAGCAATGGGCACAAGGCCCAGGACAAGCGTGAGGCCCTGGCGACGGTGTTGGAGGGGAAAGGACAGCACTTAGCTGTGTAACATGGTCTTTCTCATCTGCCTTTTCCTAATGGTAACCTGAGCTTGCCTCTCTGCTTGTGATTCAATTTAAAATTCCCAACGATGAACCGAATTTAGGTGCAGACTTCTAAATTGCAAACATACCCACAGATTAACACAAAATCAGGACAATCCTGCTCTTTTTGTTCCAGCCTAAGGAGAGGCATGGGGCAGGGGCTTCCCCATGGATACCACTCACACTAGAAAAAAGGCCTTTTGTCTGCTCCCCCGGAGCAATGAGACAGCTCACGCCTTTGAACCCTGGGCCAGGAAAATCAGTCAAGGAGACGCTACCTTTCCAATGTTTCCTTGCAAAAAGGGTTTGTAATCAGAGTTTTTTAAAATGCATCTTATTTTGAGTCTGTGCTAGTAATCCATTGAAAGGCTGTATGGCATTTATATTTGTATTCAAAATAAATCTTAAAGTGAGACTAGGTGATCTCCATCAACAGATTGTGTTCAGGCTTCCCATGCTGTGAGAAGAAACTATTTTTACTAAGTGAACCGCTAGGGGTGAGGGTCTTGGAGCTCAGCTGGGACAAGGGTTGAATCCATGAACAAACCCAGGGAAGTTCTCCTGCATTTCTGCGTTCGTCTCCATCTTTGAGTCCAACTTACGCAAAGCATCCTGAGACTTTGGTTTAGCCAGAACGCCTCATCATCTATATTTGATCACTCTCAGTATCTGACCAAGTCCCTCCACTTCCACCATCTGTCAGGTGGCCCGATCTCTTTGGGGCGCCTTCAGAAAGAATCCTGGCAGAGCCGTTTGGTCAGAGTTCCCCCTTCAATCTGAGGCCTCCTCTGACTAATTTTCTATCTACTGGTACCCACCTTATTCCTTGACTATAAATTCCCACTTTTCCTTGGGGTATTTGGAGGTGAGTCCTATCTCTCCCACCCCAGCACAATGCCCCAAGGAGGGACCCCTGGAGAAAGTCTGCCTCGTGCTCTTTTAACAGTCTCATGAAAATCTCTAATGAGTTTTAAACTGGTCGTTAGGACAAACTTCCTTGGTTCTTTATAAAGATTCAGGGATTGTAAATGAAAACAAGTATCATAGAGCTCGTGTCAGGAAGTGCCGAGAAGCTGAACTTCCCTGGCAGTGGCTGACTATACTGTTCTTCTAAGGAGATGCTCAGTTCAAATAATTCAGGTCCACAGAAATGTAGTCACAGAATTAGAACTTCGGCAAATCCTGGTGATCCTTTTCCTTCTCAACCTCAGCCATGTGGGGGCTTTCTCTTTCCCAGATAGAGAAACCAACAGAAATACAGTTTAATTACAATATTTAAAAATGCTACCAGGGGTCGATTTTAATGACACATATTTTGCAATTAATTCCAAGTATTACATAATGCTAGAAAAGAATAGCTTGTCTTACCTTTTTTACAAAAGTGCTTCAAAACCGATCTGTTCAAAATAATTTTATGGTCCTACCAGGAGCCCACGATAGAAAAAGGAAATTCTCTGGGATATCTGCTGCCTCTCCAGACCCATTCAGGCTGCCCTTTCTCCCCTTCCACCCCCACAGAGCTCGCCGTCCAGCTTCTGCAGTGTCCTGCTCAGCCCCAAAGCCTCCCCCCTACGGTGGTTATTCCTCATGAACAGTTGGTCTCAGCCCACCCTCACTCTGCACTCTGGTGGCTCCTCACCACCAACTTCAGTCCGATGTGCAATGACTTTTCACACTCTGGCTAAACCCTGCCACCTCGCCTCCCCTCACATTCGGGGTGTCGCTACACAGTCTCTCACCATTCAGAGTTCATGCCTTTTGACTTACGCTTCTCACCTCTTCTTCCACCCTGTTTCCTTTGTCCCTGCTCTGTCTGTCTTCTTTTCTGACATTTTCATCTTCTCTCTGAAGTATTTTTTCAAAAACACCCAAGCAAATGCATGGATGACTCCTCCACCCCAGTTTCTGGTCCCAGCACAGAGTATTTATGCAATCACATCTGCCGCTCTGAAACAGCTTCCATTGCAACTTCCACATCCACCCCAAAATTGGGTGCTGCCTGTTTATTTCCACAGCCCTAGTCCTCGCCAAGTGCGCTGATCAAGTGTGACTATGATCGAGACCTGTTTCAGAAATGATTTCCTGCTGGATCATTTGTCATCACTGCAGAAAAGTTGAAAAATATGGAAAGATTTACCATCTATTCAGTTTCAACAATTAAATGCCGAAATATATGGAAAACGACCTTATGCATAAATGCTCGCCAATGGATATTGATTGAGTGACTGAAGCTCACCATGGTGTAGCACACACATGATCTTAAATAACACCAATAAAATATAACCTCCACCCATGGGGAACTTAGTCTAAAAAGTATGACATTGGCAACATCCACCATTCTGATTGTGAGCCACCAGAATAACCTATGTTATGTCACTGAGGTCAGAAATGGCTAAATATAAATGAGTCTACAAAACACAGAAAATCAGACATCTGTGCGGATGTTGAGTTGAGATCACGTAGATTAACTGGCACCATGTTACCTGTATTTTATTTTATTTGCGACTTCTTTCTTAACTAATTAGAATGTTTGAAAAATGGATGTAAAAAGTATTTTTTTTTTAGGGAAAAATCCATTTGTGAAAAATGAGGAGAAGCCTATAATAGCTGGCCATTCTATAGGATTAGATGGATGACAGTGCAGACCCAGAAATAATCAAGAGCCCATTTCTGGTTTTCATTCTTAGTGAAAGTTTCTGGATTGATGGTCTCCTGGAAATAATTTTATAGGAACGCGTAATGAACAGGTAATGTGAACACACATACAGAACCTCTCATTTATCTAAGCACCTTTAGAACTATTGGTTGCTGTTACCTGAAGATGCAGAAAGTAAGCCTCACACAGACCATCACAGGATTTGGAATGATCACATTCTGATCTATTTTTCTGTCATTTTTCTAAAAGCTGCCTGGACCCACTGCGATTCTTAAAAAGAGAATCTATTAGGCTTCTTAAGTTTCTAAGGTCTTTGGCTGTTCTCTCCTGTCTAGTTAATCAAGTAATACCTCCTAAGGGTACTTACGAGATGAGTAAAAATTGTGGTCATAATTTCTAAACTGTCGAGAAAATGGGAATTTATACTTTGGCTAAGCCCCAGGGATGTTACATAGCAAGAAGTTCTATTTCAGTCTAGGGGAAAAGAAAAGGAGAAATATAGAAATGTGGTGAAAAGTTTCTTACAGCTATTTAATTTAACAGAGTGCTTCAAAAATAATTATCATTCATATAAGCAACAGTTATAGAAGATAGAGAAATTGCATTGAGAGCTAAGGAGGGGAAACAACTGCTTTATGAAAACTAAGCTTGACATGGGAACATTTATGCCTAGTGGTAAATTACAGTGGTGGAATATATTAGATATCCATCTCTATCTTTACCGCATTGCCATCTGAAGGGTCAATTGTAGATCTCAAGATGATCTTACACCAAATTATTACTGAATTTCTTATGAAGGAAGGGACTCTTGAGATTATATTTCTTGACAGAAGCTTTGAAAAAGTAAACTATATTCTCTATTCATTTATCAGATTAATCTTTTTGAACACATTAGCTCTATGAGTGGAAATGGAAATGAAGTTAAAATACTGACTTCTGTTTTGGTTAGTTGAGAGTTATTAGATATGACTGTCAAAAAGAAATCGGACTTATTTGTAAAAGGTCTTTAATTTGGCAAAAATAGTTTCTAAAAATGCCATAGATATTAATACTAGTTAGTACTTAGAAAAGGAATGTACATTTTTCACAACATTATGAATGTACAAAATTACACTGAACTGTATGTTTTAAAAGAGCCAAATTCATTTTAGGTGAAATTTACCACAGCTTAAAACGCTATAATTGAGGTCATTTTTATCTTGCTCAAATATACCTAATAAATTAACAGACATTCTAATGGGTATTTTCTTCCTCACTAAGAAGAAACTTGCACAGTTCTCAACCCTGGAGTGTCTCTTCTAAGACACCCCAGACTTAGCTGGATTCTCTTCACCAATTTTCTGACAACAGTATAATTGATATTAACTACAGAATAATCACTTTATGTCCATAGAGTGTCAGCATTACCATTTTATTAAGATAATCTATGTTAAACTATGTTTTATATATATACATATACATCTATCTGTCTAAATTTTTTAAACATTCTTAATTTTCCTACAAATCAAAAGCTTTAGTCCAGTAATAGCATGAAAAATTCTTTAGTTAATATCAATTAGTTTCCAGAATTCCTCCAGGACATAGTGGAAATAGTGGAAATAAAACCTCCCACTGTTGGAAGACAGAAAACACCACTTTCTTTTCTTTCAGTCACACTCGTCAGTTTACCACTGGACTCCCCTACAAAACTTAGTATCATCAACATACTCCTGGAGTGTTATTTACAAAGACACAGAATATTTGGGAAAAGTGAAAGGGGAATACGTTCTAATACAATAGTTTTGAAACATACTGATTTATGTTTAGCAACCAATAATGATGCAATTCATGTCTTCTGCTGTCTTTTACATGCTCATCGAGGTGGTAGGCTTTTCAAAAGGCAAGAAAAATTGAGGACCAAGTGATGGTTAACTTTATGTTAAGTGTCCTATTGTGCACCACACACCACACACTTGAGCTCAATAATGTTTCTACAGTTCTACACGATCATTGTTATGATGCCTCTTATCAGATAAGAAAGCTAAAGTCCAGGGCAGCTGTCTTTGCTGAGCAGCACACACAGTGCTGGAGGAGGACCCACGCCAACTGCATAACCAACGCAGGACCTCTCCCCTGAGCAATCTGCAACCAACAGACATAAGCCAATGAACATGTAAGGCAGAAGCAAGGACATTTTTTAAACAAATTTTACACACTGAGACTACTGCAGGGCTTGTGACAATGATCATTAGAGTCAATCGAATTTAGCTTAAATATATTTGATGTGTGAGTGGCAATGAAAGGTTAATTTGGTAGAATTTCTCTATGTAGGGATCTTTAAGAATACAGCAAAACAGAAACAAGCATCTGCTGAATACCGTTCACGTATGATACTAACTAAGATCATTTCTTGAAATTCTTTGTACTCCAGAGCTCTCGGTAGATGGCAGTTAACCAGGTATGCATTTTCTGTGCCTTAATGACAGCTCTGGCCCAATTTCTGTGTTTTATCCAGTGTACGTTTCTTAAATTTTCTTCTCTTTCTCATCTACTTCCCCTCTCCCCCACTCCCAACATGCACAAGCATGCACTTCAGGTGTTCCACAGCCCAGTGGAGAGAGGATGCTGAGGAAGGGGTCTTAAGAAGGAACAAGATGAGCAGTATGACAGTGGAGCATATGCAGACTTCATGTCGACCTTGGCAGAACAGTCACTCATCTCCTCACCAAAGGCAGTTCCCTCATCAGCAAGAACATGAAAACACCACTGAGCATGAGTGGGAACACACTCAAGATTGTCATCACTAAATTGAAGCAAAGAAGCAATGGGAATCTGCAATCTGCAGCAGCAAATGAAAAAGGACCTCCCCCAAGGAATTAAAATCCCAAGGTGTATCAACCAAAGCCAAGCATGCAGAATGTCTTTCTCTTTTCAGTTCGCTTCTCTACTCTTGAGATTTCAATCAAGAGAAATCCTTTCTAACATTTAAATGCTGCGCCTTTCTTCAGTGGACAAGAGAGAAGGCCTGGTAAATGTATCCTTCACTACCCAGGGAATCAAGATGACCCACAGCACCTTCTCTTAGCCTCTATTCCCCACAAGTATAAACTCAGCCCTTTCTGACCACAAAGGAAGTTCTGAGATCACTCAGTTTCAAAACAAGGCAGGGCAGATGGCTATGGCATTGAGCATATTCATGTTAAATGTTTCCTTTTGAAGTAATTCTAGTCAAGGGAGCACAAAGCTAGTCAAACTTAGAGTATTAAAGATAAGGGTTACTGGACAGTCTTGTTTCCACTGTTCAGAAATAATCCCTCTCCTTCTACAAGAAAGCACTACAGAACCTTGGAAAGAGAACCAGACTTGGGTATCCCACCTCCCCCTCTACCCGTCGGGCTGTTGGGGAAAGAGCAACACATACTTTGGTCACCAATTCATCACTCCTATTTTCACAGTTATAAATTACTTCTCAGGCTTTAAAACAACAGGATTCTAAAGGACACTGTAAGTTACTTAAATTCCAGTAACTGAACTCAGATGTCTGAGGCAATTTTAAATCTCTATAAAAGCTTCCTGTTTCCAAACTCCCCAAAACAGAATCCTAGAGACTCTATATAACAAAATGTTACAGAAATAAAGTTAAAGTCAATGCATTAAATATTATCTGTAGAAAAAGTCCAGGTGTACAGTAGATACCCAGTGAATCTTTTGAAGGGGACTTACATCACATCCTGTCTTTATGAATCAATTCATTTTGGTTATGGCAATGCTCATTATCAATGACCACTGCCGAATCTAGCACGCATTGTCTTCATCAATAGAACAATCCAGATGTTCAAAGTTCTGTTTTGTTCACTTAAGCAGAAGGCATTTTCCTAAGAGGTTAATACATTTAAGAGTACATTTAGGAGGTTGGTGAAGCCAGGTGCCCCTGTGTCCACTGCTAGACATGGTGCATAAACTAGAAAATGAGCAAATGCCTTTGAACAAACGCAATCATGGCAAACAAAAGCAAAAGAAAAGGAGAAAGAAGGTGCTTTCTCAAGGAAAAAACACAGATTGGGCACCGATCCAGAGGAAAAACAAAAAATGTCTCTTAGGGACACAGTCAGAGTGGAGCTGTTTTTCAAACGTCTTAGGCGCAAACTCTAAGTGGCTGTTTCATGTCTCCAGAGGCAGAACTGAGCTGAAGCTGTCAACTCGGTGCTGTGGCTCCATTCACAGTGGCTCTGGGTGGACCCTCTGAGCATGAGTCCCAGTTAAAAGCACCTCAAGGAAGCCGCTCAGACGTGGCGCTTTGGGACAAGTCTGACCCAGTGTGTCACCATCACCGGAAACACAAAACAAAAGGAACTTTCTCAAACACACTGTCTGTTCTAGATAAAAGTGAAGGACCTCTGAGACCTAGTTTTTCAAAGCGGGCCTCCCTGGATGAGAATGAGGACAATTAAAATACTGGACACTGGCTGGCTTTTCCCCCATGTCTGCTGGTGCACTTTGTGAAAAGTGAGGAGTCAGCTAGAGTCCCTATGCTAGCAAAAGTAGCTAGTTAAAAAAGGTTTCATTCCTATGGTCAGACAGCAAGCTATGATGTGCATTCATCTGTAAGTGATTTCAGGGCTGGCTTCCCATCCAAATTTGCCATCCCTGACAATGCCTCTTGGAATCGCCCCAAATCTAGACCACGTCAGTTACATCAAACTACAAAGCAAACTGATCTGTTGAGACACAAAAAATAGGGCCTGCATGAGGATTTAAGAGGGTAAGGGGTATGGGGGGAAAGGATCATATAGAATTTCAACTATAAATCACACCGAAGCAAGTAAATAGCATGAAACAAAATGAAAATCGATTCTGTTTCATCCAGTCTGGTTGCCAGTTGAACTGCAGATCAAGGGTATGACTTGCACTCCAATGGGTCTTTTAACCTAAGAGCACAGGCAGAGTTTTCTATATGTCCTTCTTGCTGTGTATAGGCACCATCGCTTTGACTAGATTCTCAAATGAGTCTTTGACCGACAAAAGTCAAGAGCCACTATTCTAATGCATGTGAACTTGGATGTGAATTCTAGCTACCTCAGGCAACATCTGGAGCACCTCTTTCATTTCCAGCCTCAGCTTGACGAACGCAAAGCGTCCTAGCAGACAAGTTCATCAGATGACCTGCAAGCCCACACACCTACATTCAAGTTTTCAACTGCTGGAAGCCTGCCCTGCACAGAGCTTCTGAGCTGGAAGAACTTAGAAGGCGTTCCCAGGAGGAACAAAGTGACCACAGGAGAAGAGGAGTTGTGAAGGATGCAAAGCTCAGTTGAGCCGAAAATTCACAAAATGCATTTTTTTCCATTTCACTCTATTTTTTATGTTTAATTTTTATTGTTTTCTTATTTCTGGTGTTAACATTGCCGTGTGCCTGTTAGGATACTGAGTTGACACCTCAGTCTCCTGTCACACCACCCCCACCAGAGTTCTACTGCTCTTGACCACCATCTTGTTAACCCTTCCTTCCCTGCCCCTTCCCACCTTCCCAGCTCTCACAACAAAAACTCCTATTTTTTAAATCCCATCTCAACTGAAAAATATGAATTGAGACAGCTAAAATCCAAAGAGCTCATGCCAAGTAAGATCATAAAAATCTTCCACTAACTCGGTGTAGAAACTCTCCTAGGCAGATGACCTCCAGAGGATAGTGCAGTGAGTCCATAATTTAGTCAACAAAATGAGTTCTGCTGCTTCCGGTGGGGTTTCTCCAATACATTCACCTGTACTATTTCATAACTCCTCAAGGAAACCCACCCTGCAGACAGTGTATGCAATGTGTTTTAACTTTCTCCAAAGAAAGATGGCAATAAAGTCAAAAAACATTTGAATGCTCCTGCTGCTCTTTATATTCCTAGTGATAATCACCTGAAGCAAAATAAAACAGTTGCTGCAATTTTATCTCATATTTATTTTGAAAGCACCAACCCTGTCTTGTCAGAAGTGTGCGGGCTATAGGTAAGATGACAGCTATGCAGTATACATGAGAATGCTTGTTTTACAAGCACAGCTGCCCATTCTTGCTGGAGAAGCTGTCACAATTTGGCAGTAAGTGCCAGCATGCAGGGGTCTGTCATGCCTGCCCCCAAGGAACAGGGGCATCAAAGGGGTGCCCCTAACACACGTGCCATCATCTGCAACGCTGCAGCCTCTAATCCCCTATACAACTACATAGATGTGGACAAAGCACCTGTAGGACTAAAGAAAAAAATACATTGTACTGTGTCTCCCTGCAGCTGACAAAATTTCTTCCATTTTTTTCAATGCCTCTATTCTATTTTTAAACACTTCGCAGTATTCAATCTATGGAAAGGCATAACCCCTTATATTAAGAAAAAATGAGAGAAAAAGGTTTAAAGGTTGGCTTATCCATATCCTTCAACACAGTGGGGAGATGGGCAGAGGCAGGGCTGCAGCTCCTGTGATGAACAACCCATGGCCTCCAATGAACGGCAATGTCGGAAATTCATGAAAAAAGAAAGAAAAGATGAAGCATTTTCTCAATGATGGCTCCAACTCTCCCCATTGAAGGTTTCTAAGAGGCATGCCCTGGTGGAGCAGCGGTTAGTCAATCTCCTCCCAAGGATGCAGGCCACACACTCCTCGGTTCGAGTCCCGGGTTCGGAGGTAGCAATCAGTGTGACAGCTAAATAAAAAATAAGCGAATGCTTCTTCCTCCTCTTTCCTGGCTGTCTGCTGGTCACCTTCATTCCTTTCTGCACCTTTCCCTTAAGAAAAAAAGTTTCTAAGAAACACTGTCGAGAATTCAAGGCCTGCTATATACTATATTCAGAGTATGTTAAATACACAGCATGATGGTGATAAGTCAAGGCAGACATAAACAGAAAAGACAAGCAAAGTAAATGTTTACTCGTTCATTCAACAGATACCTACTTAAGTACCTACAATATTCTCGAAGCAAATCTTGGTTCCAGGGACATAAAGAGGAATGAGTCATCGCCCTCTCCTTAAAGCACCTATGAGGATACAGGTGCTGGGGTTGAATGAAATCAGTGGGTTAAGAGGGGTTCCCACATGGTGCTGTGCTTCAGTGATTAATGGCAAGCTTCACAGAGAGCAAGCTTGAGAATTCTCAAGTGAAAACTCTATAACTTCTAAATCTTAATACTTTTTAATAGCTAATCTAGTCATCTTGTTCAAAATTCAAAAGGAATGAATGCTGTCTGGTGACACTCCCCCTGTGACCCCTTGTCCTTAGTCACCCAATTGTTCTCCCTATAAACACCTTACTTGAAATCAATAGGAGTGCCTTATAACACCAAGTATTGCTTCCCTGATTATCAATTAATTTCTCATGAGGCTACTATATTTCATTATTGATTTCTTACTCATTTTATCATAGGATTAAAGGCAATTCTGCAGCCAGTCATATTAACTAGATGGGAATCCTTTCCCAATTTATATGCATCCCAACTCATCACCATGTATACTTTAAACATCCCACCATCTTGCCTGTCAATTACACCTCAATAAAACTGAAAGGGGACAAAGGAGCAGCTCAGTAGCTAGTGAAGTCATCCATGAGAACAGACATTCAACGTCTCCAAGTATCAAGTGAATGACTCTGTACTAGTTAAACATGATCAACTTCCTCACAGTATTTCAACACAAAGGCAATCATAAGCAGGAACAAAATAAAGGAAAATATGAGAGGCATTTTAGATGAAAAAAGAAAATAGTAAGAAGATCTTTAGAATTGTTCTCTAGTATATGAGCCTCTAACTAAATTCAACGCTGCTGGCATGGGTTTCGTTGAACACATTACTCAAGTGACTTTCACTCCAACCAATTCCAGCATTCCCAATGCTAGTAGTGGTGATTTTGGTGATGAATGCTTCAAGAAATAAAACTATAATTTAAAGGGACATATGCACCCCATGTTCATTGCAGCATTATTCTCAATAGCCAAGAGCTAGAAACAACCTGCATGCCCATCAACAGATGATGGATAAAGAAGATGTGGTCTGTCTACAAAGTGGAACACTACCCAACTATCAAAAAGATGAAATCCATTCATTTGCAACAACGTGGATGGAAATTAAAGCTATTCTGTTTAGTCAAGTAAGTCTGACATAATATAAATAGCACAAAATAAACATTTTAAATCACGCACTTCCAAAAATTTCTAATTATGCCAAACAATTTTTCTTAGAACATGTAAATAGAAGAAAAAGAAACATAAAAGGCATCATGCTTGGGTAGGAATAGTATAATAAAAGTTTAAACATGGAAACAAAAAATCCATGCTGCTTTTTTCTAACTTAGGTTCTTTTACAGAAATGTATATTTCTTTTTAGAGTCAAGACAATCTCTGAATAAAGGCCTAAGTAAAAAGATAATTCCATGGCTCATAGCAGAGCACCACAAAAATTGAACAGATGCATTAAGTCAAAGAGAAGAAAAAATCCTTTCGGTCATTTTTAGTAGTGTTTGAATTAGCAAAATGAAAGTCAAACGAAAAGTTTAAGTTATGTCTATAAGAGAGCAAATGGTTACAAGAAAGCAAAGTTGCCATAGAAATTGACCAAAATTCATCCCAAATAATGAATAGTGTCACAGGTTTATGTTATTCTATTTTAAGGCTATCAAAATCAAATTGTCTTTACACTGAAAGTAAAGAAGAGAGGAGACATCTGCTTATTTTATATTTTTATACGTACGCTTGCCCTGCTTCGATCTCTCCGGGGTGAACCACGCTAACTGGAGATGCTCTGGTGACCAGGCTCTGTCCACCTGCACAACTGAACACACTTGCTCTCGTTTCTGCTACTGCTGGGCCAAGGGACAGTCAGTGAGCCGGGGGTCAGCAGAACCCAGCCACTGACCTCAGGGCACAGCCCGGGCCCACTGGCTTAACTTTCCGGTGAGGAAAGAACTAAAAATTCTTTACCATCTCACATACTGTATACTTGGCTTCTTTCCTTTCATTACATAAATAATTTCATTTTATAAAATTGAATATTGCTAGAGTGGACATTTTAGACAATCGATACAAGAAATAATTGTAATACTTTACACAGCTCCACTCCTTTAGATGGATTTCCATTCAAGTATGCTCCAGGTGAGTGGCTCTACCGCAGAGCAACTTTGTCCCCAGGGGACTTCTGACAATCTCTGAGGTCACTGATTCTCAGACCTGGAGGGCGCTACTGACCTTTAGTGGGAAAACATCAAAGACACTGTGAGCCATTCTACCACCCACAGGATAGCCTCCAAAATGGAGAATTACCTGCTCCCAAAGTGCACCACACCAACAGTATTCTAGTTGATAGAAAATCAAATTAGTTCTTGCTGCTGATTTGCCTTATAGTTTAATCAATCCTTTCCCTAAACTTACACACCTACATCAAGCAATATTATAATATACCTATAACAGAATTGTCTGGATTGATTGCTTAAATACAAGGTCACAGAACCACTGGCCTTGAATCTGAATTGTTAGGGGAGGGATAAGAGAATTTAAATGGATATGCAGGCCCTACTGCTTCTCCCACATTCTAATTTTTACTTTTTAAAGGAAAGGTGCAGGCAGGAATGAAGGCCAGTAGGAAGACAGGCAGGAAGAGAGAGGAGGAAGAAGCACTTTATTTTGATTTGATTTAATTGCTCACACTGGTGGCTTCCTCCAGGCCTGGGACTCAACCCAGGGGTATGTGAGCGGCGCTCCTTAGAACTAGTGTAAAGCAGGAAAGTGGTTCACTCTGACTCTCAGGTAACAGATGATGTTACCAAAGTCAATGGGTCTGTCCCCTTGGTGAGCGTCAGACGAAAGACACAAATCCCTTTAAACAAAAACGTCTGTTGCTTGTAACAGGTCAGGAGACAGCAAGACAATCCTTAGAGCACTGCCTCCCGAGGGGCTCGCTGAGGAAGTGGTGACACCGGTCATCAGGTGGCTGCAAAGATTCCAAGTCCACTGCCAAGACGGCAGCTTTCCTCAAGCCTGATGGCATTTGCTCATGCATCACCATGTCACAGGCTCTACGGAGTCTCAACACACCTGCACTCCCTACTCATGGCCCCGATTGTGTCCTGTGTGGTCACGTTGCTCCCTGACAGATTCACCTGCTTTGACTCTCGCTGGCCTCCCGCTAACGTAATACGCTCACTGCACAGAGTCTGGAAGGCAACGAGGAAGGTCCAGGCCAGGGCGCCACTGAAAACGAGCTGACTAGTAGCAGCAAGGTCTAGAAATCAGAAGGGGTGGGCTCAGCAGAAAGCGACGAGAGGTCAGCTGGCTGGCAGGGTTTATGTGCCCCACTCCATGTGCACATTGCGTTGAGGGGCCCAGGAGCTGCTCCCGGGGCCTGCGAGCCTGCAAGCCCTGGAAGGCCCGGCGTGACAGAGACCACTGGGCTGGACACTGCAACAGGGATGAGGCAGCTGTCTAAAGAAGTGACACAGCCTGAAAGGCGCAGGAGCCAATAACAAATTTGAACAGAAGCGGGTCTCCTGTGGGCAAACTCTTCAGTCCCTGATGCTAATCTGTCTCAGGAGCCCCTAAGCCCAAACTGAGGCTGTCCTGTGACATCGGGCCACCTTGGGGAGTTTGCTGGAAAGAGACATGAAGTTGGTGGTTCATCAGCCCCAAATTGTTTCCGCCAGCGCTTCTGCTGCAGAGACACCAGTTAGCCAGCCCGCTTTGTGGTGTGTGACTAGCAAAGCCACAGGACGGGATGTGAGGGAACCGAGGGTGAGAGAGAGGTGGGTGGCTGGCAAAGCAGAAGAGAAGCGATGGGGAAATTGAAGCAGACTAATTGCAGAAGAGCCGTCATGTCCCCTCCACGGGGAATTCTGCACGGCAGCCTTTGGAAGCCTGAACAGCATAAATGGTTAAAGGTGTTTTCTGATGAATGAGGCTTTGCTTCTCTGGCAGGTGACCGAAGTCTGCCTCTGGGAAGAAGAACACCTGGAGGCCGTTCAGCTCCTGAGGTGCTCAGTGATTCCCCGAGTTCACCGACGTGTCTCATCACATCATCAAGGCCCGCCTGCTTCTGGTTCTGAGCGGCTGTAGCGCACCCAAGAGTCATTCCTAATTACGCAAGTAAAATAAATAATTCGTGGGGATTTCCTGACCCTTCCGTGTCGAGCCGATGTGAAACTGGGCGACGGGTACGATCACAGCCCTGCAAATCTCTTCAACACTTCTGCTAAGTAATTGCCTCATCCAAGGAATAAACCTAAGCAGTGAGGATTAACGAGGGATATGGTTCAGTTTTAATCAGTGAAAATTATGAACTGCAAAACGTTTTCTTGGGAGATGCTTGCGGAAGAAAAGGCTTTATGTTGAAACGATTCCTGTTTTCTCTTGGGCGCACCATGGAATATGGGCAGAAGTAACTGGAACACGTTCAGACCCAGCTAGTGTGAAGAGCTCACTAGGCAAATCCTGGTGATTTCTCTCTTTTCCACCGCTTGGCAAGAGGGGCAGACAAGACTCTGAAGAGGTGGTCACACAGGGACACAAGAAGAGGGTCTTGGATCCCTGAGTGAATGCATTGAGCACAGACAACTCCTCACCCCTACACCTCCATCCCCCACACTGGAGTACGAGTAAGAAATACCAGGTTTCTTTATGTGAAGAGAATAGCTTTTGAGGACTTGTGGTTGCAGCCGTGAGCCCACGCTGATAAGTACGACAGAATTTCAGACTATTCATTCAAGCTAGGTTAACAGCACTCAGGGAGTCGTTTGCTAAGCATTCATCTTCTCTCTTGATCTAATCAATGGGTCTTTAGGAATCATGTTTTAATGACTGAAGACTGAATAAAGTGCTGCAAACTGATGTCTCTAAATGGTTCTATGTTGTGCGAGGATGCTTTTCAGTCTCTTAAAAATGTTGAGCATTTCCACAACTATTTGGTTTATGATGTCGGCAAGATGCAAGGTTCAAGCCAGTCACTCTCCACTGAAGACATAATCAGCCCTAGTCAGGTACACCGGCACCTCCTGCAGTTTAATCATGTGCTCACGTCACGTGAAGCCCAGGGCAGGCTCAGAGAAACAGGGTCCCTGAGCCCTCTCTGTTCCCATATTTGGTTATAGATTGCGATCCTGAATTCAGGGCGGCTCCTTTCACACCAGGACCTCCAAACCAAGAAACATATGATGACAGTCAGGTGACACCTTCCGAGTCATGAAAGTAAGAATTCAAGTATTTCCATCAACTTAACTTTAGGCTTAACCTCAATAAACAAGAAAGGGCAATTTTTAAAACTGTGACAAAGTTTTATAGCTTTCAGATAGAATAGGTAAAGTGGACACAGAATCCCCATGCATTAGACTAAGAAAACTTTCCAACTCTGACAACAGCCAAGACCCCAGAACAGTTATCAGGGTCACCTCTGCTAATTTCTAACCAACAACATGAAAAAAGAAAACACGGAAAATAAGATGTGTGTCCATGTGAATGTGAAAGATCTTTCAAGGGAATTTTAGACACTATATCATTTAAAAAAATAAAATTAAGCAGACGTGCAATATAAACGAGTGAGAAAAATTATGAGAAACATGAAGCTATTCCCATGACCTGAGGAACTTTCTAAATAAAGTTTAATATAAACTTTGTGTTGGCATACTTTGTTTTTGGAAGAGGGCTTTGTACATGAACAGTGTTTGATATCGATGTTTCTCGACCTGAAGCATCAGCATCCAAAAGCATTTGGAATTTCAACTTGTAAAAAAAATTCTCATTTCTTGAGCCTTTGCTTTTAGAAAAGGACAACTTTTAGCCTGGATCTCCATTTGCACTTTTTAAAAAACCTACACAAAGGGTGAAGTGAGTTCAGTTTTCTCTCAATAGGAGCATGTGCGTGGTATCTGAATTTCGGATCAGGGCAGATCAAATCAACGTATCCAGGCACGGGGAAGCATGTGCATTCGCAGCTATGCCTCACAGAGGTAGTCAGTGGCATAGACCAGATCCCCACGGATGTCAAATGTATTTCATGTGGCAAGTCTGCTAGATCAATTATCCCAGTCTCCTTCCTTCCATCACTGCTTATGCTCTAAACCCTTAAAACGCTTCTTCTAAATACAGCTGGGACTCATTAGCTCCTTTCTGCCCATCGAACCACCACTCTGTCACTTTTCTTTCTTTCCTGTATGTCCTCAACGAGAGAAGTGTCATTTTCCGGCTTTCACTTTGGCTGGGAATTCAACTGAATCAGCTTTCCAGAAAATCTGGTGTGCCGCATTCAGATCTTCCCACCTGCATTGGGCTCACAAGAAAAAAACAATTCATTATTCATCTAGAAGTGCTGAGACTCTGCTGTTTATTTGGGGTCTGAATTGAGAGTTGGAACTGGGGCCATTTCCTGCTGGGGCCTAACATCACCACATTTGTGAGGTGGGTTTTTCCCTCTGCTGATCTGTGTGCAGTCAGCATTCCAGGAATGACACCGACAAGAAGACCTTCTGGTGCTGGGAGAAGTCCCACTCAGGCTTACGTGTCACGCTTTGCCATCGTTTTACTCTCTGCAAAGCAATGCCAATAATGCACTCCAAACTTGCATTAAATATGCAAAGGAGGACTGGTGACTAGTGGCTTTTTCCAGAATTCCCAACTCCCTGTTATAATTACTAAGTGATAGGAGACACTGCAACCTCATTTGATAGATCTGACGGTTCTCTTTCATTCTAGCTAGTGATTGGGAAATCTGCAACATGAAATGTATCAGTAATAGAAAAGTATCATAAATAATGTGCCTCCGATGTTGGAAAATTAATTTTAATCAAATTTCTAAAAATTGGATATACTCAAGCAGGTCTTCATTAGTAATAATTGAACAAATATGCTCAAAAGGAGAGGAAAATAGGAACTTTGCCCTTCATGGTAGACAAAAGTTCATAAGAGGGGGAAAATACCCTATAGGAATTTGTATAACATCTTAAGTAGGTTTAAATAATCCTTGAAATTGAACCAGAGTACGTTTTATAAAACTCATCTTTCTCTCTCCAGAGTCCCATTCAGGATAACATGTGTGCAAATTCTAGGCAATATATAGCCGCAAAGCGGAACAGGGGACACATCAGGAGTCGAGCCAAGTTCCTCCTGAGTTATGCCCCATAACTCCTCTCCATTTTCTATCACGAATTCTACCTACACCGTGCAAAGGAGAGTCTTGTCATCTATGGCTTATCTAGCGCATGAAGAACCAGTTTGAGAACATTCAGGAAAAACAAATTATCTGCTGTGCCAGCCACTGCTCAGAAAATGTAGTATTCTCACGGGGTTTCACATGGTAAGAACAACGTCCCTATAATTACCTCTGTAACTGTGAGCGACGTGGTGAGCTTTCACCCTGCCGTCATCTTTCTAAACCAGCCTTTCCTTCTTTTCTCTCTTCCTCCCAGCCTTCCCTCCCTTTCCTTGAAGCACAATTGAAGGTGCACCAGCTTGGGGCCAGGGTGTTTGGCTCCGGGTGTAACCTATGGGTATAGTTTCTATTAGAGTCTAATAGAAACGTCTTCCATTCAACAAGGAAAAGAACAGGAGATGCTGCCAATGTTGTGGAGAAAGAACAGGAGCTCATCAATAACAACACATCTTGTCGATCATTTCAGAGATGAGCTGGACAGTCGATACATGAATAAAGTCTGGAGCAGAGAAACAAGTCAGAACTGTCCATCCTGGTCTCCATTCATAGACACCCTCAGGTCCTCCATCCAGTAGGTCTAGGCAGAGAGAGCATGCATCACAGCAACGGACCTTCAGAAAGAACGTGCTCTAGGAATTCAGATTCCAACTCATAACAGTGCACCGTTTCCTCTGAAGGATGAACCATGGCCACCCCTAAGCCGAACTGTTTTCAAGAACTGTGATATTGCAGGCACATGCCTCTGAACGCGTCCTCCACATTCTTGCTTTCCACTCTGGCTTTTAAATGCCGACGTGTCTGAGTGAATTTACTACAGCACTCTCACCATCATGAGCTGAAGAAATACTGCCAGCTAAATATCAGAGATCAGAAGCAAGTCCCAGTGAGCAAGTAGGCGTTTTTCTAGTTCACTTTATGCAACATATTTCTCTTGCTTTGCAGTTTTTCTATCAGTTCTGTTCTTTCTCCCACTTAGAAATAAGAAAAGATTGCCATTATAGCATGCAATGCATTCAGGGGCATGCATTTTGCTTACAGACACACAAGCACTGCACAGTCACATAAGATGCACAAATTTAGGATTATTTATGGTATATTCTTTGTTAAACGCAAAATAGACCTATGAAGTTCCAGGTCCTGTTGACATCTATGACTCCCTGGAGCTGTTGTAGATCACAGGAAAGTTTCTGTGCAGGGGGTGCATTGCAGAGCTGTGCCAAAAGTTTAATCTGCACCCAGAGAAGACTAAACCAAGCTGAGATTCAAACTACTCCGAAATTTGACTCTGTGAGTATCAAATCTTATCAAACAAATGAAATACAAACTTAGAGAGAATCAAATATTTTAACTAAATTTCTTAAACTCCCTTGATGAGAATTCACGCAAACATCCACTCTTACCTCCTGGCATCTCCCACCATCACTGCTGCCTATGTCTCCAGTCCCCTTTCCCCAGCATCTCCCTTCTCTGTGCCATTCGGAAAGAAACCTGACAATGTCATCCTCCTGCTTAAAAGACTTTCTACAAGACACATTTTACTTCTGTTCCTGGGTACAAATATCCTTATACCAAGTGATTCCCAAGTTACCAGCCAGCCCAGCTCCAATTCCACTCCATTCACTCAGTGTGTCCAGCCACAGGCAGTACTTCACTTAGTAAACCCCATCCTGTACATACCACTGAGTTGGCTTAAAATTGCCTTTTTCCCCCTTCTCTGCCTGGAAAAGGTCCTAACCCAACCTTTTGTAACATATCCAGGAATGGTCAGTAACGTTGTCACAGGAACCTGTTATCCTCTGTTATATGACACTTATTTATATTTATGTATACTCCCCTCTCTTCCTCCTTCTCCTCCACACGCAATAGCCTTCAGACTCTCTGAGGACAAAGACAATGCCTTGCTCATCTTAGTGTGTGTGCACATCCATCCATCATCCATCCATCCATCTATCATCATCCATCCACCCATCCATTCATCCATCCATCTATCCATTTATTCATCCATCCATCCATTCATTTATTCATCCATCCATCCATTTATCCATCCATTCATTTGTCATCCACACACTCATCCACCTTGCTTATTTAGTGTGTGCATGTCTATCTTTCTGCTTTGATTATCTTAGTGTATGTATATCTATCTATATCTATCTTTCACTCTATAACATCTTTCATTTACCTGATACTCCATGACAACTAAATAAATGAATTTTCTAAATGCGTAATAGAGTTAAACCATCTTCACTAGGTTGCTCAGACCCTCATCACAGTTCTAGAGCTTTAAATTAAAACAAAATAGTCCAAAACAATCTATAAAACAACTTAATTCCCCGATAGTATAATAAAGCATATTTTTCTTAAACCAATTTATTTTGACTAAAGTCATATTTAGGTCTCCTTCCAAAAGGGCAAGGAGCCAAAAAAAAAGGCAAAATCAAAATATTTTATATTTTCTTATTATATAATACAGGTCTTTATAAGATATTGTTATTGTCTAATTAGCCACAAAAGTTACACAATTCAATATTTACAAATCCATGTTTATTTGAAACTCATGTTATTTTACATATTCATTTGTATGAAAATGTATTACATAACAGATGCATTCACCTCCATTCAAATCAACAAAGTGAATGTTAAAAGGAAGAGCTGGTATTTCTAGATATGAGTATTAGTTCAAAGGAAAATAAACAGGTCATAGAATCAATCTGAACTGAGTATGCTCTATGAACTTTTCTGAATCAATGCTGGCTTTTCCATAGGACAAAGTGCAAGTAAAGAGAAAAACAGTATTCTATATATTTTTTCTGATATTCTATGTATTAGGAGAAGAGTCTATTCCTTAATAGTAAAGATGAAAACTACAGGTAAAATTTTATATATATGCTAAAGAAGGTGATTCTGAAACAGGCAGTCCACACCAAATCCTCCTTAAAATAGTCCATAAAGAGCAGCTTTCTCAGCTCTTTTGTGTAGTTTAAGAGCTGAATTTATGAGAATTTGGTGCAGTCTACACAATTCACATATTTTGGGGTGTGTGAATACCCATATCTGGTGGGAGCGCTTGCCAATGTGGGGGGCAGGGGGGAGTGGGGCAAGTGGGTCAAAGTCTCAGTCATGCAAACTGAATGACTTCTGGGGCCCTTCGGGCACACAGGTGACAGAGTTAACAAGACTGTATTGTATTCTGGCACTTTGCTAAGAGGATAGAGCTTAAATCTTCTCACTCCCTAACCTCCTGCCAGGCCCCAACCATGTAGAGGTGATGAAACTAGAACCCCCTTAAGGGATTGGGACCTGACACAACAGCTCCAGGCGTCTGGAAGTCTAGCATGACCTTCAGCGTCACCGAACCACCAGTTCTGGAAGCCTGAGGCCAAGTGGGGGCATCTTGCTAACTCAGCTCACGAAGAACGTTCTCTGGTTGCTTGAACACCCTTCTTGGCTCCTCCATCCACCTACCACTCAGCAAGCATTTACTGTGCAAGGCACTGTGCTTAGGTGGGACAGAAACAGGCAACAAAATAGGAGGAGTCACTGCCATCATCGACCTCATAGGTCTACAGGGGAAGCAGATATGTAAAGAAGCAAGGCCAGTAAAATGCAATCAGAGAGGAGGGAGGGATCAGGCACTTGGCAAGGACACAGCCCCCAGGGGTGGGCAGAAGGGTTAAGAAAGGCAACCATGAGGGATTATACCCAAGTTGGGACCCAAGGCTGAATTTTAAGCCTTTCTGCAAATCCACAACCTGACACAATCTGATCCTGCTGCCTCTAATGGGTCTAAGTGTCCCCAGCAGGACTGTAATCCATCTTGATTATAATCCCTCACAATCAGCCCTGGTTGCCACAAACCAGAGCAATTCTCCAACTAATCAGTGGACTCCATTGTGCCCTATCCAAACACAAAAATCCAGAATTCCTCCCTGAGGCCCACACAGGCAAGTTTCTTTGCTGTGACTTACATGAGTGAACAGCATCCCAGGGTCTTTCCACGTGGAGAGTGAGTGAAACTAGCCCTCACACCCACTCTATCTAAGTTGAATTGGACACTCATTTCCATCACAGAAGATTCATACGGGGTAAACATCACACCTGACTAGTTGCTCAACAATCTACAAATAAAGGATATTGTGCAAATAAACAAAATTAATTGGCATACTGAAACATTAAAAGCATCTGACTCCGTAGGAGGGCGGGCGCAGTTAACGTTCTTTTGTAGGACAAGATCGAAAATGATCTCCTTCATGAGCACTTCTCTCTGAGTTATCAAGTAGAAAAACACCAACGGAAGAGAAATTCCATTCCAGAAATCCTCACCATCTAAGAACTCAAAACTTGTTAAAGAACATGTCAATCACTGTTTAAACTAAATTATTCATAAACTCAGAAGTGTGATTTCTGTCTATATATTCTATGTATTCAGAAGTTGTTTTATTTTCTCATTTTCACAGGATTAGAAAGCAAGTGCTGAGAGAAGAGGCTAGAACATGCAAAACATAACCATGAAGCCACTTTCCAAATTCTGTCCACAGAGCACAAGTCAAAAGGGAGCCTTCTGCCTCTGATGTTTGTGAAAAACAAAACGAGCGCTGTACGGAAAAACATGACAAGTCTGTGAACCACAGAGGTGTGGTTCAAGGGCCAAAATAAAAACCAAAAAGTCTGTGTGGCCTTGACATTCATGACAATAGAAGATTTCAAAGGGCTAGTCCTCCTCCCCACTCTGCACCCACAGAGAAAGTCCCCTAGTCTAGCAACACTTTCTGTTTTGGGGACTACACACAGATTTTCTTAACCTGGAGCAGTGGCTTTCCATTCCCTGTCCCTCCACAGAACTCTGAAGCAAGTCAGTTGCCTCCTCCCAGAAACCAGGGAGTCTACCTCTTGATGCTGTGAAACTGCCTCTCGCAGCCTGGGGCTGAGCCACCCCGGGGTGACTTGCATGGCCTGTGGTGTCCATCAGTTGAGTGTGAGGCTCCAGTCTCAGAACGGAATATGGAAACTTCCATAGGCTTCTACTCAAGCTCAAGGTCATGAAAAAGGATATCTGGTTTCTAGCATTACCGAACTTATAGTCTGCACCAAATCTGAAGTTTTCATGCAGAAGTTTTTATTTGAAAAGTGGGGTCCTGAGAACAAATCTTTTCCACTCAATGAATATTCAAGAAATAGTCATTATTAACCAACTTACCTAGTTTATATCATTGTCGATTCAGAGAGTCTAATTGAACCACAAGATTGGGGAACTATACAGTATTTCAATAACAGTTCTTCACACAAAATACACAATTGTGATTCTATATTAAAGATGAGTGACTTTTTCATACTTTTTATGATTTTTTTCATACTTTTTAAGATTAAATATTTCTTTACTAGTACATGTCAATCTACTAAGTAGTCATAAAATATGAGATTTTATTTATTCATTGATCTCAAGATGTTTAATTTTTTACAAATACTAGTCTCAAGTGTTTTAGAAATAAAATACTTCAACATCTGTTGACCTTCTAGTCAATCAACAGATACATCTAAGACTACACAGAATTACATGGTAAATCTGAAAATACACCCCAAATCCTGCTAATGGAGATGTGTAGTTACATTGAATAAGGATTTCCTACAGCCTATGGGGGCCCAAGACATCAGTATTTTCCCAATGCATTTTAAATGATCTTTAGCTTTGATGACCTGATAACCTTCAAACTATCTTTTCCAGTAAGAGTCAGTCCTTAAAATGAAGACATCGTTTGATGCATTAGAAAATAGTACCATAGTTAACAGGCGTTTAAAAAGTCTTACTAATTGTCACATAGGCCTCATCTACCTACCAAACATTTACTGGAACCTGCCAACACCATTCCCTGAAGCTACGAAAGTAAAAATATACAACCCCTATCCTCAAGGAACTCACACAGAATCTTGAGAGGAGACATGATTATCAGAGTTGAGGATCTAGGAAAAGTACTGATGATTAACGTTT
The DNA here is from genome assembly GCA_004363575.1 of Solenodon paradoxus. Classification (NCBI taxonomy): domain Eukaryota; kingdom Metazoa; phylum Chordata; class Mammalia; order Eulipotyphla; family Solenodontidae; genus Solenodon; species Solenodon paradoxus. The sequence goes on from RJWH01000998.1 coordinate 304,930, forward strand.
CTCCCCAAGACTAGAATGGGTCAAAGACAGGCTAGAGTGGGAAGAAAAGTGAAAATGAGAAATTAGAGAGTAGAGTCTAACCAGATAGTGAGTTGAACTGTGACGCCCCCCTCACCAAAGACATGTCTGAGACCTAAACCCAGCACCTATGAATGAGACTTTGCTGGAAAAGGGGGGTCTTTGCAGTTATAATAAACGAAGGGTCTAAAGATGAGACCATTCTGGGTTAGCTAAGTAGGCCCTAAATCTGAGGACCAGTGTCCTTCAATGAGAGGAAAAGACAGAAGAGGAGACACCAAGAGGAGTCAACCACATGAAGACGGAGCCAGAGGTTGACATTATGCTGTCATGGCCTAGAAATGCCTAGAACAGGCAAAGAAGGCTTTTCCCTCAAGTTCAGAGAGAGCACAGCCCTGCTGACACCTTGAATTTAGACTGTTGGCCTCCAGAATACGAGGAAATATATTTTTGTTGTACACTATTCAAGTCTGTGGTCATTTGTTACAACCACCCTAGGAAATGAATATGGTAGGCATCCATATATGGTTCCCTGGTCTGGGGACAAAGATCAAGAACAAACATGCAGACAAACAAAATAAAGTTTCTAAACTGGAGAATAATAATCTCTGTGTGACAAGAGCTGGAAGGTAGAAGATCTGAATGAGCCTCATAAGCAACTCCATCTGTCACTTGAACACATGCCTCTCAGAGCCTCAGTGGCATTGTCTGCAGAGTGAGACAACAGAAGAACAGGTCAAGTATTAAAAACAGAGCGGAAACCACACACCCATCACTGCACCTGGGACTGAGAGTAAAAGTCTAGACTCAGAATCACTCAGTGGAGGATCTTGTATTGATGCAGGAACCACTGTTGGCTACGGAAACTTTATCACCGCAGGCTCCCTCCCAGGACCACCCCCAAGCCCAGACTCTATCCCTCCAATTTGGTGCTGAGCCTTTAGGCCAAATGCAGTGGTACCATCTGCGATCAATAGAGCCTCTTCTCTTCCTCGCCAAGATGAGTTCCAGGCCAAGTTTATCTTGTGAGTTAACAGGAGGCGACAGGCCTGGCAGGACTTGAATTCTCCCTGCATGACTGACTTGGCCTGGCTGACCAGCCCCATGCTAACCAGGATGTGGGAGCGCACAGCAAAAACGGTGTTGAATCACTTAAAACTTGAGAGAGTGATCTGCCAGAAAACGTGGTTCTCTGTGTAATTACGTCCCAGATCAAGCTGCTTCTGTGAGTGCCTCTACGGCCAACATCAGGGCTGCCATTACCAAAATTAACCATATAAATAATGCCAGAGCGGAGACATGATAACTTTGTGAGGGAAGATGACTTTGCAAGGGATGGTAAAGCCATCCTAACCTGTCACAACAGGTTTTCTAAAGAACTCAGCTGCATTTCAAATGCAGTACTTAAAAACGGAGACGTGAATTAAACACAAGCCAAACACCTAGCCTCATCCATGAGAGCAGACTTCACTTCAGACTACACTTATCATCATTTCATTCCTGGTCCTAATTCAATTATCTATTTAAATAAGTTTCTTGTTGCCTGTGGTCATTTATGCATTCTTGTGCCAACAACTGGAAAAGGTATAACTAATTCAAACATCTGAAGCATTCCTTAAAAGGAGAATTATCAAGGTCCCTTCTCCAAAGGAACCGAAACTCCAAACCACCTTTCTCAACTGCATTAGGTAAGGATTCTTAACTGTGAGCTCAGAGGTTATCTCTTAAAACATGACTCCTAGTAGCTTGAACCTCAGGGTGTTAAAGGGGAAGTAACAATCACCGGAACTTTCCATCAGGACAGAGCCTAGAATAGTAGAAAAGCTCTGAGCTGACAAGCGACCAGGTGATTCAGATTTGCACTTGACCTTGCAGCTGTTCGCTGATGAGTCTGAGGGCGAACTAATCTCTCTGAGCCTCAGTTTCTTCATCTGAAAACTCATTTCATAATACCTAGTCAACTGTGAGCTGCAAACTGAATGGAATATTGTTCATGCGTTTTCCCATGACATTGAGTCTTAAAGGGAGGGTCGGCTATTAGTCACTCAAGCAGGAAGCATGAAAGAACACACTCATTTCAACTGCTCTTCCGCTGTTAAAGAGTGAGGGGCGCAGATTGTCCTGAAATGTTTTTTCAAGTTCCATCTGCCACCGCGGTCAAGATTCAGAAAATCACAACCTCACTTCCTAGTCTGAAGCCACAGCAAATCATCTGCCACGAAGGATGGGCCCTTCGAGGAGAACATCACCACTTATGCCTTTTATCAAGTCAATATCTCTGAGAGTCTGCCCAGCTGGAGTGGCCGATCTTCCACAGCGTCACAGCCTTCGAGGCGGCCTGCCTGAGCTGTCCTCACCGCCCACGGCACCCGACACAGCAGCTGTGTGGGCTGCAGAGTTGAGAGTTTGTGCCCACAGCCCCGCGCAAGCCCCCGCTGCAACCACAGGCGCTCGGACTTCTGACAGACACTTTGCTCCCCATTTCGCTTTCTTCGAATTTCAGAAACTAAACCCCCCATTAGAAGCCTTGCCTGATCTGCTGGAGAAAGAAGGTGGGTCCTGTGATTATGCAAGTTCATCTCTGCAGAGCTTGTGAATCTCACTATTTGAAATCATCGGCCATGATATCACTTAACCAACACATATCTGACGGATTACTTTTGGGGTGAGAAACACTGTTTTCGGAGTCTTGGCAAAACCAGTTTTGAAGCTTTTACAGTTAGACTTGCTTTCATACACTTGATTCTACTGAGTTTGGAAACTTGAAAATTTACTATGCAGAGTGTATCCGAATGTTGCCTTCGTTGTAACTAGAGGCTTAGAAAGTTCTGTGCATGGTCCTTGTTATTTAATCAACGGCTGAAACTTAATGACAAAATGCTTCCAGCTGAAATCAAGGGGGATTTTCTGTGCCTAGTGACTGTAAAATCAGTCCATTGTGAAGAGATTTGCATATTTTAATTATTGTGTTTCTCAGGTTTGTGCGCCATGCTGTAAGCACCAGGCCTTTGGTTAAGACGTTATCCTTCTCAAGGCTGCTAGAAGCACAAACGAATTAACGTAGGATGATGCCTTGTTAGCATGAGGTCTTCATTTCAGCGTCAGCGTTCCATATCTTGACCTCAGAATTTATGCAGAGAATGCGAAAGTTAGGAAGACTCAAATGTAGATAAACTGCGGTTCTCCAGTGAAACGGTAAATGCACACAAATGACTATACCCTCAGACCTTTGGTGACAAGGCCAAAGCAACCTCAGAGCTGAACTCTAAGGTACGTTTGGTTTTGGAGCCCAGGTAAGGAGTCAAAGACAGACATTTGACTGTTATACTCCAGCTGTGGTGACTAGAGAGAAGGGAAAACAAGAGTGGAATTAACCATTCCTTTATCCACCCATTCAAATTACAGGGACAGGGCCAGCTGGGCAAGTTACTGAGTCTCAGGGACTAATAGTAGTATCTGCTGCATAGGATTGTTATACTTACATGAATTCCTTGGTGAAAAGTAACAACAGTGCCTGGTGCAGATGGCGTTGGTGATAGGTATAAACACAGTTTTCAGTATTCAAAGATTAAAAAAATCAAAACCCTTATTTATATGAAGGAGGTCTTCAGTAGGAGTCCTGTTAAATAATTGCTTCTTGTTATTTAATAACAACTAAAATGCAACAACAAAAAGCTTCACGTTGGAAATCAACAGGGATTTTCCATGAGCAATGACTATAAAACCAGCCACTGTCTACATAAGATAGAGAGTAATCATCCAAACAGGCAGCATGAAGGAATATCCTCACTTCAACTGTGCTACATTCCCATGTGTAAAGGGGGGTGGGGAGGTGGTCCCAAGATGTTTTTCACATCTATGGTTTTGAAATTTAAAGATCTCTTGGAAAGAATGTCGTAAGATGCTGCGATTCTGGAAGAGAAAAGCTGCTTCTGTCAGTTAGGTAAATTTTCCATTAGAAACTAAAATAATGGTTATCTAAGTTGTTTAACCTTTGTAAAATATGCTACCAAAATAATACATCAATAACACACATTTGTAGCATTTCTAGAGAGAGATTTTTTGCCCAAAGAGAACTGAACATAGAATCTCCTAACTCCTACCACGAATATGGTCTAAACAGCTCTCTCCCTGCAGGCCACTTGGGGACAGTAAGAAGGAAGCCAGCTGTGTCCACCAGGAAGCAAGTCCTCGTAGGGTCCAACCCTCTTGAAAGTGAATCCTCAAAGCTCTTCACCAGTCCACCAAGTTTTTGTCGGTTCCTTTTACTGTGTAGAAATCCTCTCATTCTTGAATTCTGTATGTACATGGGGGAAGGGTCGGGGAAAAGAGCCTCCCAGAGGGTCTGGAGAAAGTTATGAACCTTCTCCCTAGAGAATTCACCTCCGTATGTCATTGAAATTCCATGTCTGCAGCTCAGTGTGGCCCATGTAAAGCCTGAAGACCTGGGTTCAAGACTCAGGACAGGACAGGGAGGAACAACCAAAATGAACTAAATAAGAATGAAATAAATTAATTTAAATGCTTCTTCCTCCTCTCCTTTCATTCCTGCCTGCCTTTCATTTTAAAAATCGGGGGGAAAAAAATCCATCTAACCTTTTACACTGGAACGTTTGATAAGCATGGTAAAAGAGGTCTGGGGAATTTATGTCCTCAGTCTCTAGGCATTTCCTAACCATTCTAACAGGGCAATAAAGCACTAAGGATGCTCAGGTAATTGTTGAAAGCAAAATGTATTCGGAGAGCACCACGTACATTTATGAAAACTTTTCCTATTGAGCAGGACTGGAATTGTAGACACTCAGAGACAGTCAGACACGGCATCAGCCATCAGGATTAGAGAAGGGCTCACAGCCCAGTGCTGACCCCAGCGGGGGGTTGGACACATTGAAACTTGCAGCCTGAGAACTCTGAGCGTCTTAACAGAAAGCATTTCCTATCAGCCCTCCAAGCTTCAAGCTGCTTCTCTGAGAACAGAGGTCATAGCACAAAAGAGTAGAACCAGCCTCTTATCTAATCCTTTTTTATTCCCACCTCACAGCTCATTATACTGCAACCTTTCGTACCTGGGTGTAGGAAGAGTTCAAACAAGGACTGGCCTAGTTATTTTCACTACATGCAATTATTACAACTAGGATTCATCTTAGTTGACCTAAGTGATAATATGGTGACACAGAGAGAGCCTTTACCCCATCACAGACTGACAAATACACAGAAAGAGGCTTTAACATAAAACAGCCCAGCCATGCTGATGCCAGCATCCTGACCACTGTAGCAATGACTAATTCTTTGCTCCCAACCCCACTGCCACACATCTAGAATGAGGAAAAGGCAAGAGTGAGGGAGGAAAACTGATGTTGAAAAGTGTGCCCAGGCCACAGAGCCAACACAACCGCAATTCGTCGACCACTCCTCCAGCCCCGTGAACAGGCATAGATTTTGCGACTAGCAGAAGTGCAAAGACTTTTATTTCACTTGTCTATGCTTTTCTCCTTCCTTTGTTTTTCAGATAGTAAAGGTCATTTTTAAAGAGCATTCAGAGACACTGCTAGCAGGGTTTTTTCCATGTTATCATTATGCTGATCAAGAACCGTAATGAGGTATTTCAAATTCGCTAAGGGCTTCTTGAAAATATTTGAAACTCAGATGCAAAAAAAAACTGCTCTGTACTTTCAAGCATTCTTTGTTGTTAGAAATAAACATGAAACCTAAAAGCAAAATTTCCAGGGAGGGCACAGCAGCTCCTCTGCCATTACACAGGCTTCCCTCACTGAATTTTAATAAGACAGCTAGAATATTCAGAAGAGCGTTTTGGTTTTCTGGGTCCCAGTTGAAATAGAAAAGGATCAACTGATTTTTAAACCAGAAGTAGGGATGAAACCCTTCCTGCAAATATGGCTAGAGCACTCAGCAGTTTTTAAAAACGACTGCGTCCCAGAAACTCTTTCAAAGGTTCTTTCACGGGTCTCTTTGAAGCCTGCTTCATGAAGAAAATGCTGCTGTCTAGAATTTTCAGCTTGGCAAATACAATGTTATTATTGTCTTGTACTTCAGAGCTTGGGAAAGTATATATTAGTTTTCTTGGCATTGGGTTTCCATGACTGAGCAAGCAGATGGCTTTGTTCCAGATGGAAGTTTTCAAGGAATCTTGCTTAGAAGAAAGTGCTAAACCAGGTACTTTAATGAATATGCAGACTAACTTTGTTGCTAAATGGAGCTAAAGGATTCTTTTGGCCTGGATGAGCTGTCACTTCTCTAAATCCAAAACTCTCCAGAGGACCCTACTCCAGGAAGAGAGTGAGATGCATTAACACTCCATTAGTGTCTTCCTCGGGAACATTCTTTTGAACATTTATCTGTCCATCATTTCCTGAATCTGTAATGAAATGCCGGGCTGGCATCGCACAAAAGGCTCACAAAAGACTCACATCCAGAGCCTAATGAAGTGTCAGACACCAAGGTAAGAAGTCAGTCTGCTGCCCGGGCTCCTAATGGCAGATGCACTATGGAACTTTCCAGACTAAGTATCGCCCGGCGTCATGCTCGGGAGCCTGAAGACTGAAGGTGCCCTCTGAACAAACTTCAAGCTCCCGGGCTGTCTGAAGAAGCCGAGCAGAGGTCTCCTTCTAAGGCAGAAGCCACACACTGAGGTCATTTCCACATCAACATTCTTTTCCGAAGCGTGAAACTTCCTGAAAGTGACATCCTGCCATCCCAGCACTCAGGTGGGAGAGCTCTTAGGGTTGGGCGCAGCAGCTTCCTGCAGGTGGCTGGCCCGCCTGCCGCAGGACTGCTGCCACGTGAGCCGGGTCGGGAGACGAGGCTGGCACCACCCCGAGAAAGCTCATCCTGACTCGGGCCCCTCGAATGGCCCCCGCAGTTCTTGATGTATGGAGATGAAACCTTTCCCCTGGGAAATCCCATCTTTGGACCCGATTCTACCCTCTGGGGCTTCCAGAACAAGCTGAGTCCATGGGAAATCTTCAGTGGAATGGACTGGTTTGGTGGTTTGCAATTCAAAGCCAGGTAGAAATAAAGAAAGTGTTGTGAACCCTGTCACGACTCCCGCTGAGGCTGAGAAAAGTCGTTTTTTCAAGTCATTAAAAAAAAAAGAGAGAAAGCGGTATACATCGCTTTGCTTCTTCCCTAATGACACACTTTATAAGAATACTTTATTTCTCCTAAGAGTACTTGTAAGACAGCCAGAGACTAGGAAATATTTGCTTAGGCTAGTTGGACAAGACAAATAAGGCCTTGGGCTAGACTGAATCTTAATCACCAGCATGAACATTTTCATACATGAAGCACTCACTGTATGAAGACATTGTGCTCAGTCTTCAGACAATTGTCTGGAAGCATTCATATGCCTATTCCATGAACGAGAAAACCAAGACTCAGAAACTTGCTCTTGCTTTAAGTTAATTTTTTACCAGTAGGGAATCAGGTAGGGGGTGGGGGCAAGGTGTGGTGGGGTGTAATGAACAATGGTGAATAACTTTCAGTAATTTGGTGGTGGGCAGGGTGTGTTGTTATATATATGCATATATAGGTATATATATATATATAAATGGATAGACATATATACATATTATATATATATATATACATATACATACACAAGGAATGGAAAACCTGCATGTATGGGTTATATTATTTTGTAAATCCAAGTTATTTAATAAATATTAAGTTTCTTAAAGTCAGTTTTGCTTGTGGATGCATACCAGACCCTGTTATTTTATGATACCTATGAAACATCTCAATACAATTTTTCGAAGCGTCCCAAGAATGTTCTAGGAGATTCAGGAATTCTTGAAAAGGCAGAAAGGCTCATCAAAGACAATGGAAACCCCTCTGTGATGGGCCTTCCAAGTGGCCCCCTCCAGAGGGTAGCTCGTTCCACAGTCTGACAAATGAGATACAGTTACTACACCCTGGAGATACTCCGAGGTAGACGTCCCCACCTGGGAATCATTCTGAACCCCTAGAAAGAAATGTGGGAAGAAGCTGCTTTGCCACAATGTTTGCTTCCAGATGTAAATAATCTGCTCCCAGGAGCTGATTTGATGAGAGAATACTTCTGAGGAGGTCCAAGGTCATGAATTTAACATCAGTGTATGATTTGCTCTCTTTTGTGGCCAAAAACAAGACTCAAAACGGTGCTCATCCATCTAACAAATTCAAGCGATTGATGGTCCGTGGAAAGTGGCATGAGAAAATGAGGAAGGGGCCCATGCAGCTTCATCCTGGTTACAGAGAAAATGCTCATGCAAATGATACCGGCAAATCGTCAGTGTCATTTCCATGATTAAAATTACTTTCAAAGTACTTGAAAGTACTAGCATAAAGAGTTGTGTGTTCTGTCTCTGCATGTATTTCAGATAAAGATAAGGGTAAAGGGTATTTCATGAACATTCCAGATTTTCTTCCTTCTAATGACTTCTCCAAGTTTATTACTTATATTTAATCAAACTTTAAAATACATTTAAGATTTTTACGATGAAAGTGCAGTCACTTGACTTCTCATTATCTGCATGGTGACTAAAAGCGCAGGCTTCACGGTGCCTGATTACAAATTCTCCCTCTAGCACTTAGTGGCTATGAAACTTACAGCAAGTTACTTGGCTTCACTGTGCCTCAGTTTCCCTCTCTGTAAAACTTTAAAAAGAACCCCTGCTGGACTTCGTGGAAGAATTAAATGAGTTAATTCACAGAATATGCTTTAAAAGGAGCCCTCCAAGAGCTGCAGTTGCACCATTAGCTCAGATTGTAGCACAGCTTCCAAACAAAGGTGCTCACTTCTGTATAATTATGCTGCTAAGCCCCCTGCAACGGACAGCTTCCTTCACTGTCGCTATGACTGTGGCAAAGCCATTGCAATGGGGAAATGTGGTCATTTGTCTAAAACGAACTGTACCCATTCTCCAAGCTACAAAGATGTGATGTCCTCACTCATACAAAAACAAATATATTGACGGAAGAAAAAATAATTTAAGAATTTTTTAAAAATTATATATATATATTTTATGTATCATTTTGTTAAACAGCCCCAGAAGCAATCTTTTCTAACTTTATGATAAATTACCTAGAGAGACACCTTTCCAAAGGAAGAAAAATCACCTAATAAAAAGTCAGAGCAAGGGGATGCCTATGGCAAGAATCCATAATAATAAAATTATCAAGAATCACAAGCAGTGGTAGCTGCAGTACCAACTTTAAGAAGGAACGACGACGCCCATTTCCCTCCCTGACATCTCTCCTTTGGTTCTCAAACACTGAAAGCTACAGCAAACCCAGGGTTGGACAGTTGTCCTTTCTCCCGGGTGCCTCTCAAGCCAGCTTGAAAATTCCCTCCCTGGCTCTATCCTCACTAGCTCTCCTTCCATAGAGATGGAACGACAACTCGTCAGGGGACATGCCTGGGACTAGCAATGGTGAGCTGCAGCCTGTCCGTGAGGTGGGCAGGAAACTCTTTGAAGGCAATGACTCTCTAGTGTCATTTTCCATGGTTCAATTTGGTCAGGAGAAAGCACAAGAGAAGATACTCTTTCCACTAAGGGGAGTTATACCAGATCAAAGCCAATTAGACGTGAAAAACTGGACAAGAAAATATATGTATCAAACTTCCAGGGAGCTATAGATTTGAAAATGGACTCAAACCCAGGTGGTTCTAAAATGGGCAGTTATCAGTCACAGATGGATCTCTCATCTCCAGGCTGAGAAAATGGAGCTCATGGGTGTAACCTAAGAAAATGCTATTGCAAAATAAAATAAGAAGACTATCAATCTGAAGAATAAGGACACATCTCAGCATTATTTGCCATAGGAAGTTCTCCACACAACAAAAGACAGCAAACCTCCCATGAAAGAATAGAAAGCCAGAAAAAGAGAACAGGGTGTGACTAAAAGATCATAGGATGGTTGGCAGGGATGTATGCATCCCCATATTTATTGCAGCCCTATTCACAGTAGCTAAGAACTAGAAATTACCTAAGTGCCCAACATCAGATGATGGATAAAGAAGATGTGGTACATATATACCATGGAATACTACACAGCCCTTAGAAGAGAACTGAGGTGACCAAAAGGGAATGGGATGGGCAGGGGCATATGATGGTGGAGCCCACTGGACAAGAAGGAAGAATACTTGGTGATTTGGTGGAGGGCATGGTATGTTGAAATGTGTCTAAGAAATGGGGAACCTATACATAGGAAATTATTTTCATGTGCAGAATAATTACTACAATAAAAAAATGAAAAGATTATAGGATGGAGTAAATACAATGATGATCAGTATATTAAGATTGAGAGAATAATGAAGGTCACACACAATTTATATTCTTTCTTTCAGATATGATTCAAATGTTTTCCCCAGATCACTAAATTCTTTTAAAGCAGGATTTTTTAAAGAGGCATAATGTATTCTACCTACATATGCACCTATGTATTCTATCATGTATGATTCTCCTTCTGTTGTATATTTAGATTTTTCTATTTTCCTATCTTAAAGCTTAATGAACATGCTTATGATAACAATTTTCATAATATCTGTTATTATTTCTTTAAGATAAATTCCCACAAGTAAGACTGGTGGGCCAATGAATTTTCTCCTTTTAAGATTCTTGACATTTATCAACAACTGCTTTCCTGAACTTTGTTTTCCTATGAACAAGACTTTGGATCATCCATTTCACCAAATTTGCTTCCACACTCTATCTACTTTTTAAATCTTTAAATTTTATATTTCAAAGTGTAATATGGCTGAAAACCTTTTACTAATTAGCTTGAGCCCTTGTCCTGTACTTTCTATTTGTTATCTTCCATGAATCCTTGGAAGTTGCCTGTGCCAGTTTTTCTCTCAGGATGTTATGAAAGAATAGAAAAAATATGTACTGGTCGCTGTCCCCAGTTCCTGGCACAGACCCTGAGATCCTGGGAACTTCCTAAGACATAGAGCACGAGGAACACCTTTTGTTTTAATATTTGCGTGTTGACCCTCGTTCCTGGGACAGGGCTCCCGAAACTCTTCTAGTTCCCTGGGTGATAGGGGTATTCTTTGTCTAATGAGGTGACTTTGGGTGGTTCCTAGGTGACATCTGCTCACTGGAAAGACCAAACCATGATTAGAAGCATGAATCTTCACCCATCCCACCCCATTCTCTTGAGAAGGAAGATGGACCAAAAATGGAGTTCATGATCCATTATGTTTATGAAATGAAGCCTCCATTTCCCAGGAGTGTGGGGCTCAGACAACTTTGGGGAGGCACACATCCATATATGGGGAAGGGAATCTTCACTAAACATCAGATAGAAGAGGGATGGAAGGACGGACGGAGGGCTGGAGGGGGGGAGGGAAGGAGATACATACCTACACCACAAACATGCCCCTAGGACCCAGGCACTCCCAGTGTAGGCATGGCCTGATTCTCTCTGAAACACACACAATGCAACTTTGGCCAGAGCAGGAAAAAGACGGCGGCTGTGAGCAGAATAGCAGGCTGGTCATTGTGAGAAAGTTGTGTGATGTTAGCAACCTCCGTGATAGGAGTGGGTGTGATAGAATGGAACTGGCTTTTGTTTGTTTGTTTGTTTTTGCAGGGCTTAACTGAGCTGATCAGCGGATTTAACCTTTTTTGGAAGAAAATCTAGAAGAGATGGATGCAAGAAGAATTGATCCACTATTGAGATGAGGCTGAGTATCCTAAACTGTGCAATTCTGTCACTACCCCATAATCTGTGTCTCTTTTTCCTCTTATGAGCCTGTCAATGACAAAGCTCACTAATAAACCTGGACACAAACATCAAACCCGACATTTAGAGCTACTCTGGAATCTTCCCTCAGCTGGTTTGCATGGGAGACAAAATGATCTCCCAGAATAAGACTTTGATAATGTCCTTCATCAAGGAGTTCTGAAGTATTGTTTTCTGTCACATAAAACCTAACACACTTTGGGGCTAGGATGGTATTTCTTTTAAGGGAAGATGGCAAATTGTTTCAGGCCTCCCCTGCAAGCCTGCTAGCACATACCAGGTCGCACACACCACACAGCTTGTTGGAACAGGACACAGAGAGCAGACTTTAAGTCAGCCACAACCATGCTTCTTGGTTCTGTTTACATTGGTTCCACACATAAGAAAAACAATTGGTTTTACAGAAAATTTAGTGATGAAATAAATGATGCATTTGGCCCTCAGGCTGGAGAGAATACATTCTTATAGAAAACCCAGAAGGACAATATCAGCGGGAGGGGAGACTTCACCATCTGACCGGGGTGACAGATGCAAACAGCAGAGACCATAAGCCCCAAACTAATTTTCATCCCCTTGCAAGCCTGAGAGATGTGGTCCATGTCACCCACAAGATAGGGACACTCAAGACACAGAGAGCTCAGCAGCTACTCAAAAAGATTGTGGGTTTAGCAGCCCCTTGCATTCAGCCACCTTCCTGAACGCCTCTCCTTGGGTCCAACCGCCTTGGACGGAGAGGAGCCCCTGTTTTCCACAAGGAACACATTTAGCCCTCCATGCGTTTTGAGTTTGTAGATCCTGTATTCATTGTCCCCCAAATGAGATCATAGTTTAAATCTTGTGTTGAACATTGATAGCGATGAGAACTATGAGAAACACTTGCATACACAGCAACATTCTATTTTTTGTAATCCCTATATCACACTGTATTGAATCTCTAAGTAGGACATCACTGGAAAAGCATCTAAGTGCCCCCATACATATGAGTTTCTACACAACCCATGACTTGAAAGTACCATGGGAAGCACAAGATCCAATCTCTATGCTAAAGAAATTTGCCAACTGGTACCAGAGATCAGTCAATCATACAAAGTATGAGAATCAGAAGAGAATGTGGCAACTTCTCTAAGAGAAATCAAATGGAGAGCCACAGTGGGACGGTCAGAGAGGACTCTGCTCATCGGAGAACATCAGAGACAGCTAGAGAAGCAGACGAGCCATCTGAGCTGAGTCTGAAGGGCAGTGCTGCCGGTTAGAAATGGAGACAGACAAGCAAGGGAAATGCAAAGTCTGCTGGGACACCACCATCATTTGTGTGACTAACATGCCGAGAGGAGGGGCAGCCTGACCAGGGAAGGCAGAAATGGTCCCACGCTGGACGGCCAGTGATGTCAGGCCACAAGGGGCCAGGATGTCACCAATGAACAAACCCCTTTGCTTTAGAGATATGAGTGCAGTGATCGTGTGCAATAAATGTGATGAAATAATAAAGACATGCCTCTTCCCAGAAGCACTGTAGGGTTTTGCCATTGTAAATGGGTCCGACGGGATAGGACAAGGGCAGAAAATTGGATGTAAAAGTACACTTTTACACTTGCTAGTTGTTTCACATGATATGGTTAAGGAAGGCAGTTCCTTTAGTGGTTTTATTTTTACTATTCAAATCTGGAAATTATGCCAAAATTAGATATTTCTATAATCCATGTGTTCTCTTCAGTGATGGATACTGATCTGTATCACATGCATTCAAACACATAAATAAGAGAGAGCCTCTCCAGAGAGATCCTAAGTAGCAAAATCGTGATGTGGTGACACACAGAAATGGAGAGGAGTATTAAACCATATTCCAGAATACAAAAAAATAAAGAACAAGGGTAGGAAATCTTGTGACGGGTGGGGTTGTTGAATAGATTTTTCAAGGATACAGGTAAAAGGAAATAAGTTCACTAAAGGTTAGCAGTGGAATAGCAGTGTTATGGGATAGATGCACATCCCTCATTCATATGCTTAAATCCTAACCCCTCAGAATGTAACTGTAATTTGGAGATAAAGTCTGTTTTTGTTTTTGTTTTAAGGAAAGGTGCAAGCAGGAATGAAGGCGAATAGGAAGATAGGCAGGAAGAGAAGGGAAGAAGAAGCATTTTATCTTTCATTTGTATTTAGTTGTTCACACTGGTTGCTCCCCCTAGATGTGAACCCAGGTCCTTAGGATAAACATGGACTGTGCTCCTTCGGGGCCAGCTGACCTAAACACTACTCCATCGGGATGTGCTGGAAACGGGGTCTTTAAAGAGGTAATTTAATTAAAATGAGATCGTGAGGGTAGACCCTAATCCAATATGACGGTGGCCCTATAAAGGAAGGAAATTTGGAAACACATATAGAGGGAAAACCCCAAGAAGACATAGGGAGGAAGCAGCCAACAACAGGCAAAGGAGAGAGGCCTCAAGAGAAACCAGTCCTGACCACAGCTTGATCCCAGACTTCAAGTCTCCAGAAGTGTGGAAAAATACATTTCTGCTGCTTCAGCCCTGAGCTGAAGTACTTTATCATGGCAGTCCCAGCAAACACATACAGGCAGGACCCGACAAATGGGAGAAATGTGGGGAAGGATGAGGTAGGAGCTGTGGAAAACAACTAGGAGGTAGAAAGAATCGAACTGACAGGACAAATGTTCAGGAGATCAGGAAATATAAGAAGTCGCAGAAATGTACAGAACTGCAAGAAATGAGTTGGAGCAGGAAAAATGATCATTTAATTTGAAAACTGTTAAGTTTGAATTCCAAACTTTAGAAATTATATCAATATACATATAGCAAAGGAACTCGGAAAAGACTTTGCCATCATCCTGAGGCAAGTGGAAGTTGGAATAACAAGCTCATTCAGTCAGACGATGAGGACTGAGAATAGAAAATTAGAGACAGAACCTGGAGAACCAACAGCTCATAGGCAGGTCGGGAGAAAGGAAAAGAAGGGTTTGTTAGCAATAAAGCCCAACTCTTCATTTTGCTTGACACTCTGAGAAGTGTAAAGAGAGGAATGAGGAGGCAAAAAATGTAAAGAATAAATAAATTGTACATGTATCTTTTCTCCTCTCGTTGAGGTCAGAGATTATGCCTTTTACAATGTCATATTACACACAGGGCTAATCACAGTGCATTTCAGATTCTAACTGCTCGACCAAAGTTTGACAATCAATTAACTTGCTATCTCAGTTGAATTTAGGAGAAGCCCAGCTTTAGATAAAGTCAACTTACTCATTGCAAAAATATACTGAGTTTCTATGCCAAGAACTATTCAAGGCTGGGAATAAAATGACTAAAAAAGATGTCATCCTTACCCTATCAGGCATATAGGACAGAGCAAGAGGAGGAGAAAGATATATAATCGAGAAATTATATATCCAGTCAAATAATCAGTTGTGATGAGTTACTGTGAAAGCTTTCTAAGCTTTCGATCCCTATGCTCTCTGTTCTCATCAAAAAAAGAGTTTGAAAATAAGCAATAGCTCTTGTGATAGATAGTATTAATGGCCTTGATTCTTCACTACTCCTTGGGTCCATATACTTTGAAATTCCTCTGGTAAAGAGACTCCTCTGATCTTTGACTTTGGATTGATCCATGTGACATGCGTTGGTGAACAGAACACAAGTGAATGTTATATGACACCCCCTTTTAAAATGCTGATGTGCAGCTTTCCTCTTATGCTTCTCCCATTGCTGTAAGACCACACCAGACCTAACCCACCAACCCCGGAAGAGAGAGACACACCAGGACAGTGCTGTCCCAACCCAGCCCATCCAGAGCTGCTGACCTACAGCTGACTCCGACACAGGAGCGCTAAACTTGTTCTTTGTACATTTCCTTGAGATAGCCTGGCTGTTGATTACATAGCGCTATTGTAGTTGCAGCAATAACTGGTTGCAACTACTTTAAATGTACTGATCTTAATAAATCCTAAAGTGCTGTTCATATTAAAGAATAGAATCGACACTTCTGGAGTAAAAAGATGTAGTTGGATGCGCCTGGACACATAATGAGGTGTTCCCATCTCAACAGTGAAAACATAAAATCCAATCCTATGAATTGCATACATGGAATACCCAAGAGGACTATCAGTCCCTACTCATGACCAGACTTCTGAGCCTGACCAAAGCAAAGTTCACAGCTCAGCCCTAAGACCTTGCTAACATTCACTGTTTCCCAGACCATCACATTGAACAGATCATGGCACACAGAAGCCAAGGAAAACAAATGAGATTCATGTTTGACTGGGTCCCACATGCTGTGATGTTTTCAAACCCACATGCACCCACCAAGAAGCACTCAGAATGTTTGATTCGGAAAACAAATCCATAACAAGAGTAGGGTCCAGAACAAAAATCAACTCAACAAGTCACCCCATATGTTTTTCATTTTCTTAGAAAGGAAGTGAATGTGGTACAGTACACTTGGCTGCCAGCAGAGAGATTTCCAAGCTATTTAGCTTTCACATTTACAGAGAGCCTGCCTTACCACTCTGTCCTGCCCCTGAAATAGCAACAGAGATGATGGCAGTCATCCACGAAGGAGTAAATATTGTATCTTCCCTGGTGTGGTGGACTTGGACTCAAGCTCCAAGCCTAGGACATTGATGGTCTCTGTGAGGTGTGCACAGGCTGCTGGGCTCTGCCAGACAGAAGAGCATGTACTTCCATCACCACAGGGAGGTGAGACTCTGGCCATCCCCTACTGCAACGGTGAAAAGAAAGTCAGACAGATATGCTTCTTTCCTCTTTAGTAATATTTAAAGATGTGTACACAGTCTGAATGCCAATTTAAAGTTAGTTATCTAGATCAAAAAAAAAGGAAATCTCTCTCATAACTTGGAATGCATAACATACATAGGCCCCATATGCCTTATAAGAGATGTAAGTAGATGCATATATGTGTATTATGTCCACATATGCATACACACATGCATAGTTCAATGCATTTACTCCAACTATAAACATGGACGTACATCATGCATCCTCCATGCATCTCCACAATTCCATACAATGCACACTCCCCCCTTCAACTCTTTCGGAAGAAGGTTTTCTTTGGGGTTTTTTTTTTCAATTTGTCCTCAGAAATTTAGAGTCTATCATTTTTTAAATTTAATGCAGAACATAGGTAAATTGAAGCCATTTCAAAGCTTTCTGCTGTGCATGCAGAAGAACAGATACATGTACTTCCATGCATGTACCTCACATATCAAAACTGCTACCTTTGTTGCAGATTTAACAAGAAAGCGCTGATGTCCCTGGACAGCACGGAAAACTGATCAAGTGCTGAGTCATTTTGATTATTGATGTGAAAATACAATAGGTGGCAGAGTTATCTTAAGAGAGGCTCATCTTTAATATTCAAAGAGTTTGGATGAATAGCACTGCTATTCCTTGTGACTCATGGTTCATTTAAAATCTATTAACCAGATTGATGCAAATCTCACAAACACATATATTTAGTCACACTACATGCTCAAATACAATATGGTTAAAGACACATGAGAATATTTCTAAATTTCACATGAAAACTCATGTATGTTTTATTGAGAAACATTTAATTCATCCACTATCTCATTTTCCTAAAACTAATATTATGCAGGCTATTTCTAAACCCTTATTCCACTTACAAGACTAGGCCAGCCCCTGAGCCAGAGACTTGGAAATCAGCTCATAATCTCTAAGACTTACTACCTGAGACTACGTTGAGTACTAATACTGATTCAAGGTTGCAAACTCAACAGACGAATAAGTTATTCGTCCTGCCAAAATATTTTCTATCCCATGACATGAAATAATGAACAAGTATCAGTGGAAAGCCGCTGTAGCATAAACTAAGCTTGTTCATAATGCACAAAACCTGAACGTGTCGCCAGTGTTATATCCATCCCTTACATTTTCTCATTAATAAAAACCTATTGTAAACAAGCTCTGATCCCTGCTAGCAACAAGATTTTTCAATGTTTGGGATTGTATGAACTTTAACACTATTTTTGCCTTGTACTTTTATGTCAACTGTGTGCTTTTACTTTGAATCTTTTCCCCGTCATCTGACCCCCGCTGTCTCCAAGATGAGTGCAGAGCTCTGGCCAGCCCTGACTTTTTCCATAAACTCTTCAGTCCAACAAAATGGGGACCAGCAAGAGCCCTACAGAAACAACTCGTCTCCCTTCAACATCCTGAACAGGAAAGTCTACTTTATTAGACTCTACCTATTCACACACACAAACACACACACATGCACACA
Organism: Solenodon paradoxus; assembly: GCA_004363575.1. Taxonomy (NCBI): domain Eukaryota; kingdom Metazoa; phylum Chordata; class Mammalia; order Eulipotyphla; family Solenodontidae; genus Solenodon; species Solenodon paradoxus. Next base: position 322,966 of record RJWH01000998.1, read on the forward strand.
CACACACGTATACACACACGTACACACACACACGTACACACACAACAACAACAAAAAAACAGTGACACATGGCTATTAATCTTACTACTTAATCAGGAGAAACCTACTGTTTAAAACACATATTTCATCTCCCTGACAAGTCTCTTGTCCTATTTTACTCTGCTTTAAATGTTCCAAAGTAATTTAATTAGAACTGCAGAGATTTTTTTCACCTCTTAAACTCACTGATAACTAGGTATCCCTCCCAAACAATCAAGTCCTATGAGGAAGCCTGAAAGGAGGCACCAGACTCCAGAAAATGGACACCACCCAACAGCAACAAGTCCTGAGCCGCCTTCCTCCCGGTGCTGGACCTCACTTCTGAACAGACCCTGCTAGGTGTTACAGATAGATCTGCTTCAGCTGTGAGGAGAAAAATGCTTCCACCTCCATAAAAAGAATCCTCCTGCCATGTCCACACTTAGAATGGTTCACTATTTAAATCCCGAATCATGCTGCAAATGTCTCAGGTACTCCCTGAGGATGTCTCCTATGTGCCTCTGTGAGGAATCTGTCGGATTCACGAGGTTATGCTGATGCTTGAAACTAGTTACAAACGTCTCTCTCTGTGCAGCATTCATAAGTCACAGGTGCGGACTGGATTCATGTGAGACCCAGCCCACATGGTCACAGGTACAAAGACAACGTGTCTTGTGAGAGCCTGAGCAGTTGCCCACTGCAGACGAGTTCTGATCTTCATTTCATCTTCATGCTCTTCCTTCGTAGCACTTGATATGCTAATATGACAACAACTTTCCTAACTCTAATTTTAAAGTGATAACTGGTAAAAATCAATGTTACCTTTTCATGTTTCTACTACATGGTTCTATATTTCCGGTACATACGTAGTTACAGTTACTCTCCTGACACGGGCTTTGTAAATGAAATGAACTATGATTCAATCATTGTCCTCCTAGAAGCCAAGGTGACATGTGAGATTCATTTCCTGAAGAAAAACCTAAAGCCCAATTTTTTACATAAAGTGGTATAAATGTTAGATTTTTGTAGCTCAATATACTAATGGAAGTAAGGATACGCCTTGGGGTAAGTTTTAGGGATGTTCACAAAAGCCCTGGTTAGCTCCCCTTTCTGGTCTCCGTACACACCGTCCCAAGACAGCACGGTCAGTGACTTGATTTGGCCAATGAGATATGAGTGAAGATGACTGAGAGTTACTTGTGTTTGGAAGCTTAAAAAGTCCTATATAATTGACCTTGTATGACTGACCTTGCGTGACTGCTCTTGTGTAACCAACCTTGTCTCATTTTCCTCTGTCCAGGTAGCTGACGATACTCAGGAATAGGGCTGCTCTGTTAGTCTGGATCCTAGAGTAAGGATGGCGTTGGCAAATGCCCCAGATGACCCTGTATGTAATATTATGTAATAGACACTAAGTGTTAACAAGAAATACACCTTTGCTATTTGAAGATGCTGAGATATGTGGATTATGGATTATTGCAGAAAAACCTAACCTCAACTAACTTTCAGACACTTATCTATTAAAGTACAAAGTCTTCTAAAAGACAACTAAATCAGTCAATAAACTAATCACATAAATGTTGACTTATTTGGGTGCAGCAACATGTTAAATTAAACCTATTCTATCTATTACTTCCTTCCAATGTCTTTCTCCAGTGACCCCTCGCACAGCAGGCACACACTGCTGGGGACATCCCTCCTCAACCTTGCTATGCCTCTGGGGCAATGTCTCTCCATTTCACAGTCAGCATTTCTGAAAGCAGATTCTACAAGTACTAGTCCACTTTCTATTTTACCTTGTGAGCTCTGGCGTGCTCTCCTTACACTTTCAGGAAAAAGTTCTCTCAATGAACTTCCAATTGTCACATCTCTGGTTCTTTGCTTGACTCCATCTTTTTAATTATTTCGTTCAGTGGTGATTGCCAGCCCCAACACTTGGGATCCCTCCTCTGCTTCTGTGATTTCATATCATTTTGGCCCTTCCCTTATAAGATTCTACTCAGTCTCCTTTACTGGTTCGTACTTCTCCTTTTTCCACTATGTAGAAATGTCCCCTAGGGTCCTTTTTAGCTGTTTCATTTCTTTTCCATTTCTCCCTTAACAATATCATTCATTTAAAAAGCTTCAACTGTTTTTAATATATAGATGATTCCAAAACCTCCATTCATCTTGTTTCATGGTTATTCAGTTACTATATATATATAAATATATATGCATGTGTTCTACAGTTACACTCCTAAAAATGAATATTATTTAAAATCTACACAAATTATATTTTTGAATATCTATTTATCATCTTTCTCCATTAATAATCTCAGTGAGTTTCAACAGTCAAATGTTCAATAATTTCCTTTTCCTTGATAACTACATTGTACTAGTTCCTAAGTCCTATCTGTATTAAATAGTAATTCTACACAACAGTACTCTGAAAAAAAGGGTTCACTTTCTGTTGGAATGACTTGGTCCAGTAATTTATCATGAAGCACAGAGTTAAACATTATAGAGAAATTGGATCCAATATGTATAAAAAGAATTATAAGACACAACCAAGTGGGATTTACTCGAGGTATGCAAGATTGGTTCAGTGTTCCAAAATCAATTAATGTAATTTATCACATCAACAGTCTAAGGATGATATTCATATCATCATATCAATATAGGCACAGAAAGCTTCTGAATAAAATCCAACATCTACTCATCACAAAAGCTCCCAGAAATCTAGGAATAGAGGTGAAACTTCCTCAGCTTGACAAAGAACATCTACCAGAAAATAAACAGCTAAGCTCATAATTAATGGTGAGAAAAGAGATGCTTTCTCTCTAAGATCAGGAACCAAGTAAAGATATCTCTTACCACTTCCATCCAACATCATATGGAAAGTCCAAGCTAATGCAACAGGATGAGAAAAGACTATAAACAGAGAAAGCAGAAAGAGATAAAACTGTCTTCCACAGATGGAAAATTGTTAATATGGAAAATCCCAAAGAACCCACAAAGAATAGTTGGAACTAATAAGCAAGTACAGCAAGGTTGATACAAAGTTAGTATACAAAGACAATTTTTCTTCTGTACCAGCAATTGGAATTTGAAATTTGAATAAATACCATTTACATTTACCAAAAGTGAAATAATTAAATAGGAATGGATCTAACAAAACATGTACAAATCCATGTGCAAAAAAATCCCGATGAAAGAAATCAAAGAGTTCAATAAATGGAGATAGGAAAAGCTCAGTATTATTATGACAATGTTTTCCAGCTTGATCTATCGATTCTATGTGGTCCCAATCAAACCCCAGAAAATTCTTTTGTAAATATTGATAACTGATTTTAAAGCTTACATGGAAAGACAGAAGACTCAGAATAGCCAATATAATATTAAAGAACAGAGATGGGGATCTGACAAGCCAACTTCAAGACTTACTACAAGCTACCCCACTGTAGGTAGAGATTGGTTAAAAGATAGACAGATAGAAAAATGAAACTAAATACAGAGATTCTAGAAATAGATCCACAGAAATGCAGTCAACCGAGCTTTGACAGAGGAGGAAAGGCACTACAGTGAACAAAGACAGCCCTTTCAACAAAGAGCGCTGATGCAACTGGATGAGCACATGCAAGAAAAAAATGTCCCCACACACAGACCCTACACATTTCAGAAAAATTAACTCAAGATGGGCCCTACACCTAAGTTTAAAGAAGAAAAATGATAAAATAATAGAGGAAGAAATTCAGATGGCCTTGGACTTGGTGATGAATTTTCAGATACAACACCAAAATACAACTTGTGACAGAAAAAGACTGGTAAATTGAACTTCATTAAACTTCTGCTCTTCAAAAGACACTTCAAAAGAAGGAACAGACAAATCATCTGATGAGGGACAGTCCAGGGGAAAACTAGGGGCAACGTGAGAAGAAGGAAGCAGGATTGCAGAAGTCAGTCAGAGTTAACCTGCAGACATGCTAAACGTAAGTCAACACCACCCCAAATAAGACAGCACTGTCCAAAAAGGCCAGCACCAACCAGTGCAGGCATACTGGGATGTGGTTACAGGAAAAGACATTTCTTCAGCAACCCATGACCATTCCACTAGTAACTCTCCCCAAGAGAAGATTCTATTCCCCAGGTATATAAGGCCATACCTTAGCCCCTTCCATTTTTGTAGCTTTCCTGACCACGGAGAGAGTCTGTCTTTCTGTGCTTCTCCTAGTAAACTTGCCAGGTGCTGTTACTCTTGAATTCCTTCTGAACTGACTCCACCCCTCATGGTGTCCTGTGCCCACTTCCAATATCATAGACAAGGAGAAAATGTGCGTAAACTACATAATGCATCTATCTATGCCTGTATCTTTATACATTGTATAATTAGTTTCATAAAAGAGAAACTTATAAATATAAGATTTTAATGTCTACATAGATATGCATATATTTATATCAATGTAGAGCTCACATATATCTACATTTAGATAGATGCAATATAACTTATTTATATATATGGAGATGGAGATGGAATTATATGGGAGAGAGTAAGACAGAAATGAGAGAAAGAATAAGATGAACAGCAGCAAAAGAGCAGTGGAAATAATTTAAAAACATAATGCTAACCCCCCACTGGAAATCCCATAACTATCAAGGACATTATATATTAAAAAGTTCCCCCATCCTGACTTAAAAAAAATAAGTCCTGCCAGAATTTTATTTAGAAATAGTGAGGTTAATAACAGAAAAGCAAGTAGTCTCAAGCAGTTGCTTTCTATTGAATAGAAATTCGGGTAGAAAAGAGGGGAACGGAACATAATGTTTTATCATAAGCATCATAGTTTTTAACTAGATATACCTATATTAGTGTTGCTTTAAAATTTAAAGAAAGACACTTAACCTTACAGGATCCAAAAGCAAATCCCAAAGTGGTTGGCTGGCTCTCAGCTGGAAGTGGGCAAAGGTCACCAGGTTGGCATTGTAACTTGAGACAATAATTCTAAAAGGTTCTGTACAAGGAAGGAGGAGACAACCACAACCAGTGAAACTGTTTTCCCTCCCATCTCAGGAATAATCTGGGAAAATGGTCTAGTACACTCTTTTGCTCCAGAGAAGCAAAACAGTAAATAAATAACAAAACAAAAATAATGACCACCAGCAATAGAACACTTAAATAATAATCTAAATATTGCACGAAGGTTATATGACCAGTTGTGCAATTTAAACACCCTGAAAGCAGAGAAAATGTTTGTTTTACAGAAAGATAAACTGCTTATAGACACAGCATGGCTACTTTTTTTTCTACTGGTTGTCTCCCCCTGGATTAGGACTCCAACTCTGGGGTATGTGGTCTGAGCCCCTTCAGAGGCAATTGACCCAAACACTGCTCCACTAGAGCACACCAGAGGCTACTTTTATTGACAGCATCAAACAAGAAGAGACTTAATATTTTCATAATCCAATATGAAATGCTATTTTCTATTCTGTAAATAAAGACATTTTCTAAGGTATGTTGAAAAAAACTTATTTTAAGAGTGTTGAATTACTTACAAAATAAGAGATTAAATGAGGAAAATATATAATTATGTCCCTAAAAACTGCCTTCTCCAGCAGCTAAATGGTACTTCGGAGTCTACCATGACTGATAAATTTGATGTTATACTATCAAGTAAATAAGCAAGTAAATTCTTAATTCTTCTTCCAAGCTTTACTGTCCTAGTGTGTGTGTGTGTGTGTGTGTGTGTGTGTGTGTATGTGTGTGTGTGTGTATTAGGAATATCTTTATCAGACTTTATCAAGGCAAAATATTAAAGAGTATTCATTAACTTGAATTTGCCCTTTTAATAAAAGAAATACATAATCTATTATTCCAATGATTTAGCTATATCATGGATTTAAACTGATTAGGGAAAAGTCTCTCTAAGAACATGTATTCATCAGCAAAATTATCTAGAAAGTTGGACAGCATTTAGCATTAAAACAATCATAAAGTTGACATAGCTCAAAATACATTAACATTTTGCCACAATATTTTTTTATGCTGGAGAACGCTGAGTTTCTCTCGATATCCATTCTCCCCTTCTTGCTTTCGTAATCTACCCTCACACTGGAGGTGGGCCTGTGACTGCCTCAGGACCACACTTCCCTGCCTCCCTGGGAGCTGGATGTGTCTGTGGGGCTAAGTGTTGGCCAATGGACTGTGGACACACATCAACATTAAGACTGCTGGTCTGGGCATTCACAAGTGAGTTCTCCACTGCCCCCCTCCCTCCACGCTGATTGGAATATAGGCATGACGAGGGGGAAAAAAGAAGGGTTGTCTTAAAGTCTAAAAGGAGAGGCTCATATTAATTAAGAAAACAGAAGATTCTTGGATTTCTGATACTGTCCAGCTGTCAAGCCACTATGCCCACTTACCCAGACTTACAACCCAGGATCACAGGAGTCGTGACTGTCTCTGTACCTTTTAGATTCTGTGTTGCCTCAGAAAATTCTGGATCCTGCAATAATAAAGGTTCCACCTAGCACTTCCTCAAATGCAACTCAGGGGCTCTTGAGAACACAGTCAATTTACCAAAGGCCTTTTTGTCTAGAGAGCTCCTTTGATGTTCCATCATTTTTCTTCACACATCTCTGATGTCATCTAGTAACAGCTTTAAATCTGGCTCAGTCCCAGAGTCCAGGACCAAGATACTCACCTCAGGGGATTTTCTACTCTACAGATAATAGCTGGTTCTGCTTCAGGACTGCTAGGCAAGTACATTTCCAGTTTTCAAGGACCAAGAGCAAGATTATTCTAACTCATTCTTCAGACAAATTCATTTTCACTCCGAATCCTTTTACTTGACCAAAAATAGATTTACTTCCAGGAAAGTGATTTGGTAAATGACAATGTGAGGCTCCCCTAAAATTATCTTAGGACACAAAATGGTCAATAGTCTTCTACTCAACACAGCTCACCCAAAATGCATTGCCTCCTCATACAAGACAGAGAGGCTTGGATATCTAGAAAGCGTTTTTATTTATTTGGAAAGAAAAGAAAAACACTACAAAGCATGAACATTTTGTGGGTCTCTGCTTTCCCTCGACATCCAAGTTCTCTCTCCAGAAAAAGGGGTAATTATACCTGCCACAAACTATTACATGCTGATGTTATGAAGATAAATGAGATAACCTATATATGAAAGCATTTTGTGCTCTTACAAAGAATAAATGCACCTAAATCCAAGATGGTATAATTTTTTATAATGTTTTCCAGGGACACCCCAAATGGCCCCAGGGAGGTCATTACCCACAACAAACTTCTGGCACTGAAAGACCAGCCTTCTAAAAATAAAAAATTTCATGCCGGCACCTGACAACACTTTTCTATTAATTGGGGGAAAGTCCAGAGGACCTTGTGTTAGGGCATCTCCGAAGCTCTAAAAGGATCCAGATTTCTCACTTCAATTTCTTGCACCAGTGAAATGAACAAAACGCCCTTTAAATCATAAGGGTTTCAGCTGACAGGTTAACAGTGAGACTCATTTCAATCAACTTCAAATACAAAGCAGATTTGGCAGGAACCAGGGAAGCAAGTGTGGGGACCGGAAATCTCCCAGGTAGTCTCACAGCCCCCCCATCCCCCGTCTACTGTCTACACCAGTGACCCCCAAGGACCCGTCCAATCAACTGGACTTGGTCTGAGACTCCACCAAACAGAGTACTTTCATTGACATGCCTTACTTGTGTGTAGAAACCTGCTACAGGGACCTAATTTCTGCAGAGAATTTAGAAAGAAAAACGTAGGATTGCAACCAAAAGAATCAGGATTTGATGGCTTCAGAAGTCCATTCATTACATCTCTTATCCTGATGTCCACTCAGTGGTGACCGCAGTTAGCATCCTGCTTGCCCTCACTCAGGGTTAACCAGCAGACTTCTTTTAGGAGATGCCCCTGAGGTTTGCAGGTACCTCATGCTGCCAAATAAATCAGCAGTCAGCCCCTGTCCTCACAGAGCACTGACAGGCACTGAACCACATCAGACCATCAACAAGCTCTGGGTGCAGTTAGAGGGGCAGGAGACAGGAAGGTGAGGTCAGGGCCAAACAGATTGTGGAGGATTGTTCTGTGTCCTCTAATTTCACTCCAAAGGCTGGACCCCGTGGCTTCTCTCCCACCAAACACGTTGTCCCGGGGATGAATATCACCTGTCACTGAAATTTCTCACAATGCTAATTTTCTCTTGCTCCGCTTTTTCCTTAATCCTTAGCAAGGATTTTTTTTTTCTTTCAGAAGAAAGCAGCGGTTTATCTCTGTAGGTAACGTGGAAGAAGACAGAAATACCAGGCATAAGCTGTGAACATTGCCCCAGAGTTTAACAAAAGGCTTTTAGGAGTTAGTGATTATTAACCATCCTTGTTCTTGCTCATTATAAAGAATAGTTAGGATGTGATCAAAGTCAGAAGCAAAAGAGAGCATTTCACTTACAGCCCATCCAAGAAGACATAGTTATGCTTTGCAGATCAGACCACCTACATGGGTCCCCAGGGCAGCCAGAGGGCTCGCTCCATTAGAGACCTGCTTCTCAATGTGACGGCAGGACACCAACTCCATCCTTCAGTTCCTTCTGAAATACGCGAACACCTTTGCCTGGTCTTTCCAAAGCAGACCCAACATGCTCACCATTTTCTCCCAGTGATTACACCTTACAAGCCTTGCGTTTTAAAAGAGCGTCATGTGAAGCGACACGTGTGTGTGCGTATCAGCATGCTCTCTGCTCCTCAGAGCACAGTGTGAACGTCAGACCACGGGCACATGCAAAGAAAAGTAGCAACCCCGAAGCAAGCCTTTCCTCTTCTCTGCCAACCTTCAGTCGAAGCAAAACCGTTTTTTGAGTGGAAGATCGGGATCTATGCACAAGCTCGGCCTCTGCTTCTGAAGCCAGGCAGCTTTACAGGCTTGTCCGCACGCGGGCAGCCAACAGCATCTACAGAGGAGTCAATTCTAGCAGACACCGCTGCACGCCGGAGGGTGGCTCCCACCCTGCCCGGCCGCCCAGGAGACTTTGTAGACCCCGGCAAGCAGAGTATTTCTCCCACAAAAGAAACATTCATCAATCAGAAAATTTTGCTTTAAGACCTCATCCTGGTAGTTGTGCCAATAGGACTTTCCCTCAAACCCAGGTAGCGATTTTAGGATTTCTTTTAAAACCCATTATATAGTTTTGTAAAAAAAAGATGATGGTAGTGAAGACACAACAAGGAGTCATACTTAACAAAATAACATGCTGACTCAAAGAACTTGTTTCCAGGATGGAGAGCAAGGCAGGCATACGTGTCCACGTCTCATCCTTCATCACGCTGCCCTGCATCTCCTCCCTACTAAGCTGCAACGTGACCGAAATGTCTCTCACGAAACACAAGGTGCCCTGAGCTGGACCATTTTCTCTGTTTTTTCTACTCTCATTTACATGCAGACATATACCAGACTACTTCTCACACGTATCTACCTCCGACTCTGATGAGAAAAAGGTGAATTTTAATAAGCAATAGTGACATGAAGGAAGTCTCTGATGATTGCAGTTGAATGTACTTAGTATTTCTTCCACTGCTATGATCAAGACTGTTAAAGACAGCCTTCTATCTTGCAGGTCCTCTTCCACTGGATAGATATTGCTAGAGCAAGACGACATCGATGGCTTTTCATTGATATTTTCAGGTAAGTTTAGCAGCCTCAAAATTCCATGCAACAGAGAGTCCAGAAAATAATGGGTATCTACTGCTCCATACCTACTCAGGATGCACTAGTCCTTAATTGTTTCCAAAAACAGGTGAAGCTAATCACATACTGAATGGTAAAGACTATATTAATTATACCAGCATCTGATAGATTATGTCTGAAAAAAAAAAGGAGGTAGTGATAAGTTCATATTAGACTGAATAACCCAGTGTACTCCTGCAGAGATCAAATCCATCTAAATCAATGGAAATAGTTCAGTCAATAAAAACAAAGGCAACATTAAAATGTAACATAAGGCATAAAAGTAAATCTATAAGCTCTATTTCTGTTTAAGGTATGTGGCAATAAATGCTAATGTTCTTGGGGATAATATTCATCTACAAATCCAAGAAACAGAACAGAAAATGTTACTTATAATAACGTGAATACATTTCTTTGATTTTTCTCAACTTCCTTTAATAAATAAAACCATTACTATCTTTGCAATGCAAACCATGAGCATTTCTGCAGAGCATCTCTCTTGCTTGAGAGATTACATGATGCCCCGACAATTTGTTAATACTAATCTCACAGTAGAGGCTCTTGTTGTCAGGAATAAATATCAAAATATACAGGCTCCCTGTTAGATGTTAGTTTTATTATAGTTCAGTGATGGATCTATTTCAGAAATGGGCAGGAAGAGGTTACACCATCAAGAAGAGAAGCCTGTAAGAGTTCAGTTTCCTTCAGAGGATAATCACCATATAGCACCATCACTAGAAAACTCCATTTTATATCCAATCATTATGATCTTTTATACTGAAATTTTCACAATTTTAATAAAAACCTGTTGACGTTCTGGATGTCTCTGTTATTTACGCAAAGGGATTTTTCTTTTGCTTAATATTTTTTTTAATTTACTATTTTTACTATATTTAATTTACCATTACAAATAGAGATCATAGTCTTATCATGTTCAAGATAGAAGTTTCTCTTTGGGGTTTCTTCTTACCCTATAAAACACTGCCTCTACCTGCTGTGGTCTGCCCAGCATGCCCGGCAGCCACGCTGACACTATGTCATGTCACGTCACGCCACGGTGACCGAGCCCTGTGTCATAGCCCCGGTGACTGAACACCATCTCAGGTCATGTCACAGTGACTGACTACTATCTCATGTCATGTCAGGTGACTGTATACTGTCTTAAGTCACGTCACAGTGACTGAATACTATGATATGCCACGTCACAGTGGTATGCAGTCTGCCCCCAAAGAATGCTGCAGTAGACAGAATATGGATTTTCTTATCCAAATCAACTGCACTTTGAATCCCAGTCCTTTATTTCCCGTTTACCCTTAGGAAGATTGATTAACCTCTCTGAGCCTCCATTTCCTCATGCATTTTAATGTTTTGAATGACAATTACCTAGTCAGTCTTAGAAAACATTAACAATTTGGAAACCTATTACAGAAAAACAGTTATTTATTCTGCCTCACAGGCCACCTGCAAAGAGTAACTTAGAAGAACAATTTTCTATCTTCTCATGGTTCTGGAGCTCAGCTTGGTGGTCCTCTTATGGAGTAACAGATGATGGCTGGGATGACAGCCATCTGAAGGCTTGACCAGACTGGACATCCCAGGGGGCTCTGTCACCGACTGTCCCAGATGCCACCTGAGCATTCGCGGGGTGGAAGCTGGGGCACCCACACAGACTCTCCCCACTTGATGTCCTCCCAACAGGGAGAAGAGTTCCAGAAAGAGCATCCCGAAGGCCAATGTTCTGAAAGGCCTGGGGAAGGGTGAAGTCTCCTTATCATCGCCCCTTAGAAGCCCCACAATGTCACACTTCTATCTTCTACGGGAGAAACCACCAGCCTCAGCCCAGAGTAAAGGGAGGGGAATAGACCCTGCTCCTTGATGTGCAAAGCAGCATGACCATATCAGGAGAGAAGGAACAGTTTGGAAAGACTCTATCACAAATGGGTGGATAGAGAGCAGCGTCAGAGTAGAGAACAAGGAGTGCACAGAGTCAGGCATCAGGATATATTCTTACAACCACTTCGTGTCTGCCTTTTATTTTTTTAATGTCAATTTCTCTATAAAGTAAACCAAGATACTAGTCCCCTGGTGCATAGTGAAAAAAATCATTAGCAGAGATGAAGACAAGCAATTACCTGTCTTTCATTGCAGGCATGATGGAGAAGATAAGCGTTAGAGATAAGTGTCTCCTTATTCTTCACCATAAAGATAGAAGCAATGTTTTCTTTTTGCAAGGAATAATAGACATGTGTAATCAAATACACTGGAATTCCATTGACAAGGATGGTCACTTCTGCCCAGACATGGTAACAACTTTTAGTTTACCACGGGGGATTCATATATATTGGTATGTACTTAGAAGAGAAAAATACTAAAAAAAAAAAAAAAAACGAAAGTGGGTTTCTAGAAAGTTTTTTCATCGTGATAACTGTTGACTTGATTCTATGGTTTTGGGGTGTGAGTGACAGATTCTAATCTAAGATTACACATCTGCCCGAGTACCTACATCTTCACTGAGACGATGCTAGTCTTCTGTACGCTCCATGTGAGATACCTATGGTAGATTCTAGATAGGTGCCCATTATTGGACACTCTTCCCACTAAGAGGTGAGATCCAAGTTCCCTCCCCTTAAATCTGAGTGGGCTCTGAGACTAACTGATAGAATGAGGCACAAGAGAAGGTGAGCCAGATTCTAGAGCCTGCCCTTCAGATGCTGGCAGCTTCTACATCCTGTCTCTTGGAGCATCCGCTCTTGGATCCAGCCACCATGCTGTTGAGACAGCCCAATGGGGAGGCCCTGTGGAAACAACTGAGAACCCTGGTCCGCAGCTCCAGTTAAGCTCCCAGCCAACAGTCAGCACCAGCTTGTCCGCCAAGTGAGTGAGTCATCTCAGGAACGGATCCTTGAAGCCCCACATGAGCTATCCCCATTGACTTCACGTGGAACAAAGACATACTGTCCAGATTTCAGCTTTGTGAGCAAAGAAAAAGACTGGGGCTATAGAAACCCAAGTTTGGGGGCTGCTTATGACACAATAATAGAACAATGTCTGTCCAACCTTAGCTGGCCAAACCATAAACTTACTTTAGTGCTGCCTTTGTTGTCCCCATAAATTAAAAATAATGAGCTTCCTCTAACATGAGAATCCACCCTCATATTTTATAACAAGTAAGGCAACAGAGCTCAGCAAGAGCATGACTTTCTATCACATTGAAAAGGAAGTGGGATGTTTTCCACCATAACCTTCACCCCTGAAAGTAACCCTACACATCAAAAGCTCATGTCTACAGTCATGATGGATGGCCTCAAGTCATTCTCACCTGATTACCTGAATCCTCTCCGTAATCAATGACACGTATCAATGAGACTACAGATCTGTGATTCAAGAGACAATGTTCAGTCATGAAAGAGAATAAAATTTCAGATTCACAGGTATCATATCTGTATCCTTATTTTATTCAACTTAGTCCCCTAAAAAAATAAAAAATTACAGCAAAATATATCGAAGTTTTCATAATAGCAATTAGATTGTCACATGATAGCATTAAAATGAGATTCCCATTGTCATCCACAAAAAAAGAAAGAACTCTACAGGGACTAGAGATAGCATTTTTCCCTGACTTTACAAAGAATTTCACATGCATAGTCTATAAGAAGAGAAGCGTGACCATTAAATCCATCTACATTATTTGTAAAACCAGTATGACTAAGAAAAGTCCTTGATATCAACTTTGCTAGAAAAATTAATGAACAATAGTTCTGTGATTGTTAAACAGTACAGATTTCGTTTCTAACCAGACTTTGACAATCTCAGCTTGGATATTTAAAAAAAAATCTGTAAAACAAGCTATAGGTTGGAAGAAAGCCAAGTGGAGAGAAAAAAAAGAGTATGGACTTGATATAAAACCCAACAAATGGGAAGAAGGCTGCTTCTGTTCTGGGCATCAGGAAGCTGGAGATCACAGAACTGGTGTGTTATTCAGAGTTGACGATGCCACGCAGGGACCCCTCCACACGCAGTAAGCACCACAGTGATCCCATCTTCTCACAGCTGGGACAGACCCAGTGACAAGAACTTGCTGGCTCCATTCTGGTTTAATCTGGTTTTCAGACTAGTAACAGATGCATTCCATAATTTGGTTCTAACATGATATACAAGAAAATCTAAATCTACTATCTGCCTGTGTGTCTGGAGACTCTTCCCTTCACTTGATGCATTGCCTCTTGATGAACATTTAGCTCAGCAAATTTTATTTCTCTACACAAAGGCATTTTAAAGTTCTCAAAAAACTTTAAAACCTTTTGGCAGGGATTCATTCATCTTAGTAAAACAATGGCTGGCAGATATACACCGTCTACAGGAAATCAGGGTAACAGCTCGGGTCATTTTTTAGGTGAACTACTCAGCAAACTTTGATTTGTCCTCTAACAAAATGCGAATTTGTTTTGTAAAATGAAAAGACATGAATTCTCTTTATTCTATATTCTAAAAGTCAATAAACAAATCATCAAATAAGATATGTTTTATACCAGCTTTCATTATTCACATCTGGGCTATTATGCTCACAACCATATTTTCCACTGTAATATTTCTGTAAAAATAACCCTTAAATATATTAAAAACCAAGGAATACAACACAGTGTATTTGAGGTCAGTCATCAACACTTCTACTAAAAATTTCCTTAACTCCCTATAATGTGGTTGCAGGACCTTCAGTTCATAAGATATAAGTGCTTTAGAAATGTCTTTTAAACATCTGTGAGATTGTGTTTAATTATTTTGCCTAGAGATTATCAGAAAAGATAGGAGGAAAGTCAGATTCAAATGACCCCTCCCCATATATTGATCAGCTGCTGGTTCTTTGTCATCCAAGAACAGTGTCTGCATTATATCTGCTTATGTTCCACAAGGGTAGAGGCTGATATTTTCCTGCTCACCACTGTTCACCCCCAACACTAACACAGATTAGACAAATACAATGCATATAACTTGAATGATAGAGCAAGAGCCCCTGCTCAAAGCCATCTTTCCTGCTTTCTAAATCAAATCTATCTTCATAGCACTCCTCAGACTTAAGGAATCATTTCAAGAAAAACCTTTTTTAATATGTTAAATGGGTATATCAACACAACGGGTTATAGACAAGCAGCACCAGGTTCAGACATTTGTATTTAGCAGAGTGAATAGCTGGCAGGGACTACACTGTCTGAAATGCAGCGCCCACACACATGCCGTGCTATTTACCCTCCCATCTCTTGATCCCCTTTCCATGCTGTACTCTTCTTTGAAAGAGTTATAGTCAACAGGTTTTAAGTATTTTAGTTGGGATTGTTGGTCAACTCCTAACAGGCTATAAGTGCATGAGGGCGTGGATTTTATTTCATTCTATTCTGTATTCCCAGTGTCTACAACAATGTCATGATCACAGAAGACTTCATTTCATTGGCTGGATGGATGATGGGTGGATGGATGGATGGATGGATGGATGGATGATGGGTGGATAGAAGGATGGATGAATGGATGGATGATGGGTGGATGTGTGGATGTCAGGCATAAGGCCCAAGTTTAAGAGAAAACAAGAATATCAGTGGGTTGCCATAGAAGAGCTTAAAAGATAATACATGGATGTTATGAGTTGGATTGTATCTCCCAAAAAGAAACATTTCATTTTGAATGACTGGTACCCTTGCATGTGACCTTATTTGGAAACTCCATATTTCAAGTGAAGATGATGTCATATTGGATTAAGTGAGCACTGATCCAATATGACTACTGTTCTTATGCAGAGAGAAGATACATAGATTCACATAGACTAAAAAGATAGGGCAGACATTGGAGTTATGCTGCCACAAATCAGACACTGGAGCTGAAAGTTGGAAGAGGCAGAAAGGATCCTTCCCAGAGAATTCAGTGGGAGCATGTTCCTGCTAAGACCTTGACTTCCTAACTTATAGGCTTATGAATTGTGAGAGAATGAATTTTTTAAGGCACATGTTTTGTGGAAACCTGTTTCAACATTGCTAAGAAACCAGTACAACTAGACACATTAAGGAAAGGGAAGGGTCTCAAAAAGGGAGTAGCAGAAGATACTGAGGACAAATTTTGCCCGCCTACAGCATTTGTCTTTATAATGAACCAAAGCTGGTTGTTAAACATCTAATAAAATAAGCACTGGGAGTTTGAGAAAAAGAAATTCCAAGAGCAATAGTGTGGCTTACTCTTTTTTTTTAATTAATTATTTATCTTGGTTTAGTAACAATCTCTCAGTAAAAAATTTAATTTGTATTACAAATGTTTGCCTAAAAAATGCTTCATGCTTTTGTTCTGACTATCTTAAATAGGAAAGACTGATGTTCAACTTGATATCAATAAACTAAAATTTTATCTCAGATAATGAAATGTACCTTTTCAGAGTGCAGGATCTAATTTTTGTTATTTTTATTATTCTGTGAATTTTAATACTTTGCTATTACGAATTTCTCAAAGAGATCTTAATTCAGATCTACTTTATATTTCACTAAAATGATTATCAATTAAGTCATCCAAAAGCTTTTCTCAGTCTAACAAATTCAAATTATTATTTTTCAAACTATACAGTTAGTAAAAATAGTAAATCTCTGCTTTCAATTTTTAAACAAAAGCCAAAGCATCCCTAAAACAGACATATCAGGAGATGATTAGCTCTATAAGAGATGGTTCACTTAATAGCAGTTATCTCTGAATGGTAAACTCTGCTGGTATATTTAAAATTTTCTACTTATAGAAACTTAAATTTTCACCTTTCAGAAAGATCACTATGTATAGAGTGGCATGCAAGCAAGAACAAGACATGTCTTCAAGCCAGTCCCTTAACTATTCCCAGACCCATTATGCAAATGGCAGAGATGATTAAACAAGTCTTTGAAGAGAAAAGCAAGATAAAACTGGAAAACCAGGCTTCTGAGCCCATTTAATTCCAGCTGATGAAGTCCTGGGTATACATTTTGTTTTTAAAGAGGGAGGGCAAGAGGAAGGCTGGGTTTGTTATTTATTTTGGTTGTATCAAACCGATTCTTGGGCTTTCCTTAGTCCACTCCCCTGGTGCTGACTTAAAGCCTGAGCCACCAGAATAGACTCTGAGTATACTTTTATCACCAGTTTCTTCACACTCACTGAGGGTGTTTGGGGAAATTAATTCCAATCAGTTAAATAAAATCCAAAATAATCTAATAGTTCCAAGATATGACTAACAAATCAAGCAGGGAAATGAGCACAGATTGTTTTATTTCAACTTTTCACTGACGTCTCTAATAGGACTAAAGTTAACTTACCTCCACAATTCATTTTCACTTTCTCCAAGTCCCACAAAATCAAAATACCTGATGAAAATGTTGCCAACAGCATAAGCACGTCATGACATGACATAAGTCACAGTTATGTTCAAGGTTGTACTTGATGCTATGAACTTGGTAAATCAAAAAGACAGAAGGTGTAGGTGGGAGGCTACAAAAGTGATATCAAATTGTCAACAACCTCGTCAGTCGAACAGATGTGCGTTTTGGGGTTGTTGCTTTTTTTTTTTTTTCAAGCAAAAGGTGCCAGAAGGAATAAAAGCAATTAGGCAGGCAGGAAGAAGAAACATCTAATTTTGTATTTAGTTGTTCGGCTTGGTTGTTCCCACCAGTGAACCTAGGACCTTGAGGTATAGTGAACTGCACCCAAGCGCTAGTCCACCAGCCTAGGCAGATACTAGATAAGGCAATGTCACCAAAAAAAAAAAAAAAAAAAAAATTCTAGAGACTAACAGTAAACCTCTAATTTAAGTGTGTTAAATTTATAGAAAGGGCAAGAGAGGAATTTCCTAGTGTAAGTTTTACTTCTCTAGATACTGTACTAGAATCTTAAATGAATTCTCCTCTCAGAATTACGAAAGATCTCCCAATATGGCTCAAATTTTGTTTATATATTAGAAATATTCCATATGTCTCTTTAGTTATAAAGTATTTACTTCTTGGTTAATAAAATCATCTGCTGGGTTTTTAATCTTAATGGTAGTATATGTTAATGTTTATCATTGCTGTCTGTTGGAGGGGATTGTTTATTCTTTTTTTCTTGTGTTTTGTTTTGTTTGTTTTTTTTTACAAAATTCCACATCTTAATTATCTAATACTATTAAACAAACATGTTGCCCTTCCATGTTAATGTTCAATAAAAGAGCTTGAGACTTTAGAGTAAATTCAGTTTTAATCTATGTAGCTCAGATATTAGTCAAAAATGAATACACTAGAAAGAAAGGCTACAAGTAAAGAAGAATTCAGGAATTCTTTTTCTACATTGCTTCATATGAATATGATACTTGTGGAAATGTTAAGTTAATTTACCACAAATGAATGAAAAAAACTAGAAATATAACAGATTTGTAATTCAAATTCCTTCTTTTGCTAGCCACAACTTGCATTCAGATTATTATATTTCCTCTGAAGGTAATAAGTAACATTAAAATTGAAGGTTAATTTAGTGATATACTGCAAGGAGGACAAGGTTATTTAATTTATGGAAATAAAAGAAAATAAGTTTCAGCTGAGACATAAAAATGTTGGTATAATAATATCAAAGAAACTGTCAAAAGTAATGATTTATCAACAGAATTAAAGAAAAAAGAGATTTTGTTCTGAAATATATATCTAAGAAAAATATCACACTTAGTTTTCCATTTAACTAGGACACATTAGACAAAGTCTACATCTGAACAAGGTTATGGGACTCACAGTTAGTCAACTGAATTTTAACAAGGGTGCCAAGACCACTCAATGGGGAAGACAGCTTGTCAAGAATTGGTGCTGAGATAGCTGGATAACCTGATGCAAAAGAAGGAAATGGACCTTCAACCTTGCACCATAAATGAAAAGTCATTCAGATGGTTCATAGACCTAAATGTAACTCCTAAAACTATGACGCTCTTACAAGAAAAAACATAGAAGCCTATCTTCAGGCCTTTGGTTTAAGCAATGCTTTTAAAGAGGACAACAAAAACACAAAAGAAAAAAAGGACAGGTTAGACAAACCTGTGCTTCAAAAGACATCATGGAAAATGAAAAGATAACCCACAGGATGGAGAAGGTAATTGCAAATCATGCACCTGTTATGAAATTTATTTCCAGAATAAAGAATTTTTATAACTGGATAATAAAAATGACCATCGAATTTTAAAATGGGCAGAGGATTTGAATAGACATTTTTCCAAAAACATTAGACAAACAGCTAGCAAGTACATGAAAAGATGCATGATCTCTGAAGCAAGTCACAAGACACGCCCATGAAAGCAAGTCTTACTATCTTTTCCCACCATGATTTTAAAAAGCAATATAAGTATGACTAAAACCTAAAAAGGTAAGAAAAATCAGTCCCTTTTACTTTAAAATGAGATTGAGATTCTTTTTGGTTTGGCCATATTTTAAGGCTAATTCTGTGTGTTCCTTTGGTTAGCTTACAATTAAGGCAATCTCTTTTTTGAAATAAACATAATACTAATGCAACAACTAATCTTTAAGCACTTAATTATATGCTAGACATACGTGCTAACCCTGTGGTGTGGAGTAGTCCTTTAAACTGTAAAACAACCCTAAGGAAAAAAATACTATTGATAACCCAAATTGAGCAGACTAGACACACTAAAGCTTTGACTCGTGTAATGCAAGAATGTCATCTTGGTTATGGGGAGCTGCTGACAAGTAGTGACCGCGTGGAAGGCACACGCCCTGTGTCTGCACTCCCACCTCCCACAGTTAGCACACTGGAGCCAGCCTGTGCCCAGCCGCTGCAACCAGAGCCTCTGGTCTCATGCACCTCTCTAGATCCAGAGCTGCTTTTTGGAAACTTGTGGTTTTCTCAAAGTGGGCTTCCTCATAGAGATAAGAGACACAGCACCTCAGAAGCTGCATAGTAAAATCACTCTTGGGGGCCAGTAATGGGGTTAGAGGACACTCACCTGGAGGACAGATGCTGTCATATGGGTTCTTGTGTTTGACCAGATAAGACCTGCGGGTTCCATAAGACTTTGTAGAGTAAGAGATATGAACATGTATTGTTCTAAATTGTCTAAATGCTAAGTACTGCATTGTTTTGGGCTTTCCAACTAAGCTTACTCTTCAAGGCAGCAAATAAGAGAAGTCCATGAAAGTTCTCCACTCTCTCCAAACCCAGGACAAACCAGCCTCTGCCTAGATTTTGCCTCCACCCATTTCAGATTTTGATATAGTCTGTCACTGTCCCAGGTCCTTGTTCAAATTCCGCAGCCTTTCTTCTCTCTGCTCTATGCCAGAGGCCACGTAAGTCTCCAAACTTCAGGAAAATGCTGGGTGCACATTCGCACCCACTGAGCTGCGTTGGGACTTTCACTGGTTGGAATCAAATATATATGTCACATTTCTCATCTTCTTCATTTGGAAGAGTAAGATCATGTCTTTAGGACATGTATTCCTGAATAAGTAAAACCTGTACTCAACTATGAGAGATGGCCAGTTGACAACCACCATTTTCATTGGAGTTTTTGACCTAATGAGAGTATATTGATCTCAATCACTTACATCTAAAACAGAAGTGAGCATTCTCTGTCCTGTGTAAGATCCACAGTCAAAATCAGGTCCTCGTTAGAATCTCTCCAACAGACTGGAGGTGCCCTCGCCCTGGCCCGCAGACTTGTTTTCTGGACTTGAAATGTGCATCTGATGGTCTCAACAAGGTCAGCTCAGTATAGCTGAAATCTGACTCGCTACCTGTAAATTCTAGAAATTACTCCGGGGCAAGCAAACTTACATTCATGTTAATGAGTCAACAAGAACTTGTCCTGGGTAAGTTGTCTAAGAATCTCAGTTGGGATGGGGAGTGGAGAAGCAAGAGTCCATCCAGACATTTTATTTATAGAATTATCAAATCACTGTAAGAACTAGAGAATAGTGCAGATCATCAATATATTTGTTGTTTTACAGATGATAAAACTGAAACCACAGACAACTCTGATTTACACCAGATTTGTTCCCAGATTTCTTGGCTTTCTTTTTCTAGGATAGCGCACTTTCAACTCGTTCTATCCTCACCTCTCATAAAACTGTTTTGATGCAGTTACAGTCAATACTGATACCAAGAATGAAGGGTGTGTGTGTGTGTGTGTGCGTGTGCGTGTGCGTGTGTGTGTGTGTGCGTGTGTGCGTGTGTGTGTGTGTTTAAGGTACAAAAGAAGACTGGGAGCAAATCATTTCAGTCAAATTTTAATTGCCACTTTGAATCTACATCTCTATTCCAATACCTGCCTCTTCCTTCCATTCCTCCACCCACCCACCTCCTCACCATCACGCGCTATGCCCAAAGGAAACTTAAAGTTGATCTGAGAGTTCATTCTTCCTAACTCTCCTACATCATACCTTTCTTTTCATCCACTCCTTTCTAGCACTCTTGATGAGTCCAAGAGGAAATTCTGCACCCTGGTAAAGGAGTCTCCGGTGACTGCACAGTTGAGTTGTGTTTAGCCTGAAGGAAAAGGCTAATACTTCCTGAGGTCCAAGCTGTAGCTATAATTTTAGTTCCTTCCTCAGAGCACCCTCTAGATGACATTGTGAAATTACAGAATGTCCACTTAGCTTCCAATAAATCAACTCCTTTTGGTAGCCTAAGCAAAAAGTCATGACAGCCTCACCTCCATGTTTATTGTTTCTAGACTATAATAATCTCCTGGAAAACAAGTCACATTTATATTCTATAGTAGGATATCACTCCCTACTTTTTTTCTAACTAGGAAACAGGCTAGAAGGTACCTGATGTCATTTTCAGCCTTATTTCTCATCTAATAAAGGCAATAGACCCATACTGAACTACCAATTATTTTAAGTTCTTAATCAATTGAGTCATTGTCCATTCTATAAGGTAAAAATTCAACAAAGTCATAGTACAAGAAAGTCTGCTTTCTGGAAGACATTTAGTATGATGTCAACCACTTGAACTGTACTTCTTTTATTGGTTCATTACATTTTATTTTAAAGATTAACTGATTTTGCTCTTCAGTGAACCCTTATTTCTGAACCTGCAGATTGCTTGAGATTAAGCAGACATCATTCCACTCTTGTTCTTGTGGTTTATCTCAACTGATGAGCTATTCAGAGCTAATGCTACATATTTTTATGAACAAAAGCTACATAATCTAGACACAAAGACTAAAAGAATCTTTTCTTCTAGACACCCTGTCGTCCCCGCTATGGAATGTGGAGAATTTTCGTGTTATTTCTAATGAACTGGAGATGCAATACATTAAACCGACAAATAATATCAAGTATGGTAATAGTTTTAACTTCAGAGCTCTATCTATAATGAATAGAATTCTTTCCTATGCATATAGAAATGTTTTGCTATTAAGAGCAAATCAAATCTTATAGGAATAATATCACTAAGATTATAATAATAGAAAAAAAGTTCAAAAGAACTTTATTGAAATCTGAATTCTGGAAACTAAATTCAAATTCCTTTAGGACACATGGAAACAATTTTCTTTCTTTTTAGTAGCCTAACATGGTATGATTTATTTCTGGTAATACTGTTATTTTGCTGTTTTCAGTGTCACATTGTTAATGTGGTTTCTGCATTTATAATTCATCTGAAAAGGATATAAAGAAGATAATTATCTTACTATATGTGTGGGTACTTGTCCAGATAATTTTATGACTGAAACATGAACCAAGATTCAATAACATGTAAACGTGAATATGAGGATAGTTCCTTAGAGCACAAACTCTTAGGAAAACAGTTTCACAACCAGAACAATGTTTTCTCCAGAGCCAGCCCCAAATAACATGGGGTGAAAAGAAAAACCTAAATTATCATTGGTGTGAATATATATTTGCTGAAAACTGGGGCAATTTCAATACTGTTCAAGTTTGCCTAATCACCATTAAATCATAGCAGAACGAAAATCATGCAAATTTGGTGAGTTCCCAGTGTCGACCCAGCGTCTAAAATCTATACCTGCAGGGATCACCTCAAGTCACTAAATTTGCTTAAAATAGTAAAGAAAGAAATCGCAGTTAATATTTGTAAGCATTTGCAGAAATATCTGAACCCACAGGGTTTCTGCTTCCCTTAAAACGTATTCTACATGTGCTTTATTTTTAAGACACACACATACTCTCTCTCTCTCTCCGTATGTGTGTATATTTATATATATATATATACATATATATATATTCAAAACTGTTGCAAGAAGAAAATGGGGTTAGAAGGCAATTTAGACATAAAATAACTTTTAAGACAGCTATTGTTTTAAGCAATATTGCTTGTGAACATCAGATCATGAGAGCACATCAGTGTTGACAGTTAAGCCACACAGTTCATGCCTCCTTCCTAAGACTCCAAGACAATATTACTACTCACCTAGCTATCTTGACTTTTCTTTTACCAATTAACCTACTAAACGCATGGGCTCATAATCATAACTAATGCATAAATATTATTATTCAATAAGTATATCTTAATATTCATATTATATCATTCTTCAACGCTCTAAATTTTAAGGATTCTTAAATGCAAAAAATAAAAATGAAATAAAAGCCCTCATAAGAACATGGTCAGGGGCTAATGTTGTTACTATAATAGTTCCTTAAAAAGGGGAAAAAGAAATATAATGGGTGCGAATTTCAGCATAATAGACAAAAGTACTTCAAGAGAAACTAATAAAATAACACCTGCCATTAAATCATGTTTTGTAATTATATGTGTTATCATGTTTCCTAATTTCAAGTATTCTAAATAAATTCCTATTCCTTAACCTTAATCCTAATGTTTCCCAACATTTGAAAACAATGTATTTTTTTAAATCTAGTTTTCAGAGAAACCTAATAAACTAAAAACTCAGCTCTATAAGTATTGGTATTTCTCTACATATAAGAACTTACGTTTATAATAATTAATATAAACCTTATCTTTATTCATGGATAATCATCAATTTAATAATTATTATAAAGGTAGTTTAATGTTAAACTCATACATTCCATATCCCTTTACATTCATGCTAAATGTAGAATTTCAAATCCTTACTTCACACACCTGGGCAACTATTTTCTCGGTGACTCAAGAGGATTTTAAAGATTATGCTATCTTTATTCCTAGCCTAAGTTTCCATATACTGTACCTTTTCATATACTCTGTAGAAATAACAGTGTTAATATTCTATTGTTGCAGATATATCCCTCTTTCCAATCTCTGTCAGCCTATGAATCAGCCCACAGATGCAGCTTTGATTCAAAAACAAGTATTTCTATTTAATCACTCTTTGTAAGCAGGCAGGCTTTGAACACAGTCTTGTTTACACTTAGAAATTTGGGGTGCATTTTTACATGAAACTTTTTTGTTGCATTCTACGTTCTTGAAGGAAACTACCTAATGATGATGCTACATTCCAAATACTGACTTTAGACCTTAAACCCTGAAAGTTCAGGGATGTAGGACCTTCTGTGGTCAGAGTGTCTAGCAGCCAGCAGCACCCAAACTGGGTCAGAAAAGAGTTTTGAGAGAAGGGAAAGGATACCTCTCCCACCTCTACCTTGATCTTAGCAGTCAGAGAAATGAAAGTGCACCTGTGCTTGGGTCAAGACCATGATTCCCTTCCTTTAACACTACAAGCTTCTTAGACTCAAAACCCTTTGGAACACAGGTAATGGTGTCCTGTCTACATGTAGTACTTTACTAGTTCAGTCTTCTCAACCAGTCTATTGCCCCCCAAATGACTTATATGTAGTAGGTTCTCAGTAAATGATGAAGTCCTCCAAGTTGAAGACTAAATAATGTCTTTTACAGACAGGCACAGCATGCAAACTAGTGTGGGACTCCTGCTGAGTACCAGGTGCTGGTATCAGTCAAGACCTATGCCCCACAGACCTAGAAAGCATACCTGTGCTACCGAATTTGAACTTAGACCCCTCAGAACTTAGACCTTCTCTTCTGAGTAAACACCTTTAGGTGCTAGACTGATATTTATTGTCATATTCGAAACATATTCTAGACTCACTTTGGAATTTTCAGCATTTTTAATAACCTCATTTTCTTGTTATCCTTCAAGAGTACAGGTGACTTTTATAAACAGTCATTCTGAGGACTTGTAATAATAGTGATGAACCTCATGGATAAAATCATTTGTAGTTTAAAGGAAAGGAAGAGAGGAGGAGAGAAAAGTAATCAGACTGGTTTGGAGGTGGTGCCAGTCAGGTCCGAAAAACCTTGAAAGATTATATCCAAACAAGTCATGGAAATGCCCACAAAAATAAATGTGGGGGTCCCTTGAGTGATTACACTGAGAGATGTGAGTTATTTTTCTAAGTTTAGTGAATATGTTTCAAACCCCACCCTAAAACTCATCTGTATTGTCACATATTAGGTTTACTCAATTTGGATTATATCTTTACTCCTTCGAAATTAAATCATCAAATCTATTTCAGCCAAAGAATGTAAGTTATTTGACTGAATGATGATGGAAATGCTGGCTTTCCACCCAATAGGTAAAAGAGTGAATCTCAAAATGAATGATACCTGGGGTGTTGGTTTAAAAGTATAGACACCGGGTCACACTGTCAGAAAATCGGATTGAATGAGTCCAGAGCGAGCCCTTAGGGAACCTGCAAACTCCGTGACCCCAGTAACACTGGTCAGTGAACTGGAAGCCACACTCTGAGAACCGCTGCAATAAGCTGTCATTGCTAGTTGTCCTTACCAGTCCCTGAGTGTGCCAGTGGGCGCGGGGCAGCTGCTTTCATAAATAATCCAAGAAGAACTGTTCTTAGTCAAATATGGTTTAATATTAACATGTCCATAGGACAACAGCAGAGATTATGAGAGCACAACTCAATCTCTACATAACATATTAAACTATTATGCCCAATGCTCAAGCCTTAGCGCCAATCAATCCCAAGGGGAAGTCTCAGTGCTTCCCTTCTTCTTTAAGACATTAAGCAGGCAAAGTGAATTCAACCAAGGCTCTCTCCTCACAGTGTGAAAACTCGTTATCACATGCACAAGGTCACGTCTTAACCAGGCACCAAGTGTGACAGGGCCGCCATTTCTCTGCAGTCAGGGTCCACTCAAGTTGGGTACAAGAATTTCTAACAGTTCAGTGGCTCAGTCTGATGTAGAAAGGTTTATTTCGAATCTTCGTTTGCAAATTAAAAGCCTGCATTAGGGTTTCCTGAATGCCTCTTTAAATAAAATTTCTTCATACAGAGACACGACTGAGTAACTAAAATACCATGTTTATGCGAATGTAATTTACAGCATAGGTGCAAAGAACTCACAAAATTTGAAAGCAAGAATGATTAAAATTGCCCAAGAATAATGCTATTCCCTTAATAAAAGTCTCAAGAGAGGCAGCAGGTGAAAACATAAAACAACTTTAAGGTACGGGGTTGCTCCCTCCATTAAGAAAAGAGTGACTTCTAAATAGCTCAATTTGAAAAGTCTTCCTAATTATTGCAGAGACATTTTGTTGTGACTCTACCTGAAGTTTAGCCTATTATTTGCAGTAAGTAAGTGCTACAAAGTTGCCACAAACACTGAATTAGCAAATTCTGAACCACTTCTCTTACAGGCAATAAAGGGTGCGGTTCCTGTCAGCTCCTGGTCGTGTCCTTTTCACCAGCTACTCAATGTGTGACCTTGTTCTGTGGGTGTTTGTGTTTGGAGAAACCTTACTGAATAGATATTTCTGATTTGTTACCAGTGAACACACAGGCAAGAGCACAGGTGCTCACGAGTGAACAGAGCCGTCTAACACAGGGGTCCATAGGACACCTCAGTCTCTTGTGCTTGGGAACACTACACTCACTTCGGGCCGACACTTGGGGGCACCTCAAATAGTGAGACAGCCAACAACAACAACAAAAACAAAACGTATTAAAAAGTGACACTAAATAGATTGAGAAAAGGACACTTATTTGCAGAATATGAGCTGGACCAAGAAGGCAAAGCATCCGATCTTGGCCCTCAGTTGGAAATGTGAGTATTGGATGTCTCGGTTCTTTCCACTCGGTGACCATAAATAAATCTGAAGTGCCACAGGTATTTATTTGGGGATTCCAAATAAATTTTTCAAGTAGTTGAAGTGCAAATATGAAATCTGTGAGTAATTAGGATTGACTATAATTTTAAGGTGAAAGTCCTTAAGTTTGATACACACAGAGCAACATTTTCTAATGTCCTATTTCAGCCATCTAAAGCTGCAATGAAATAAATTATTATACTGCAGATAGTGTCATTTGTAGTATTTTCAGTGGTTTACCTTTCGTGTATAGGGACAATCAATAGCTGTTGCATTCATCAAAAGAATTAGCATAACCTTAACTGCAGATATGTTTAACATTGCCCTGAAATGTTCAGAAGATGTTATAAAAGTTGCAAGCAATAAGTTAATAGCACACACATGCTGTTTGAAGTGTCCAAGCAGGGGCCTATGCCAAAGACTGTATTTCAAAAGCACTTAATCAAAAAATAATTTACAAGATGGAAAAAGCACATCCAAACAGACCGCTCAAGTCAGGGGCTCAGAGAATAAACAGCGGTCAGGTGTCATAGAAACCTATTTCTATTATCACCACTACAAATTCAAAAAGGTTGATAAAAATGAAAGCTAATCAGTAAAATTGTTCACGGCTGCCAAGAGCTACTTGATGTAATTGAGACACAGAGCTGCTGTTACCGCCGACTGCTTACACTTGGGCGTTGGAACACCGGTCCACACCAGAAGTCCAGTCTCCAGCTGTGGGACAAGCTGATCCATACATCTTGGAATTCCACAAAGGAGAAGCTCCAAGATTCAGCTACTATTTAGCTCAACTTCCTTGTCTTCCATGTAAGACTCATTTGGCCAATGTCATCTGTACCACATTCTTGTTGTGGTGTGTGATATTACATATCAAAAAAGGCAACAATCCACAGAGACCACTGCAGGGAGTCAGTGGCTCTGTGTGCAGGACATGAGGTGTGTGGTCGGGATACAATAAAAGAAGTCTATTGGGATGAACACTGTATCTCTGCTTCCTGTACTTTTTAAACCCACTATGAATTCTATCCTAGGCATCCAAGCTAAACGGGAGTTTCTCAACAGGTTAATTCGTGGGCACTGAAGAAGATGTTTCCTTTTTGCTGAGAGGCAACATAACAGAATGGAAAAGGAAGGCCTTGCATCCCAGCAGAGCTGGTTTCAGCCTCAGCCTCCAGTCGATAAATGTACAATCTTTGGCAGTCTAGAAATGTGTTGAGTTTGTCTCCTCAAATGCAAAAGAAGGAAATTAAATCCTTACACCAATTGGCTATTTTGTGAAAACCCAGCAGGCTGAAGTCTTAACAGTCTCTAACACAGAGCTTTGCTAGATATAATGACTCAGCCTCTGATAGTTCTTTGGCACCGGAGAATGTCAAAGAATCCTAAAGTCATCACCTCGATGTCGTGGGTGGGCCCAGGTGTTACCAAGAGTCCAAATAACGATTGCTGTTGATATCACAAGTCACTGAATTCTAGCTACAATCAATTTGCAGGGAAGTGGATAAAAACAGAAAAACGGGCCTTCATCGCCTATGTACAAACGTCAATACTTGGTCAATAAACCATACCGGGTGCAAAAGAGCATCTCCTAATCTGTGCTGACCATTTTCCCTCAGGGTCTCTAGCACAACAGACTCAGAATTCCTCGTGTGAGGAACTGATTTTCTAACGTGGCATTAAAAGAAGTGAGCTGGCTAAGGGTTACAGTTCGGGTCAATACACATTACCAGATACTTTAGATACTGAACCAGAAATGCTGATACTAAGCAGCACTTGCGAATTAGGCTGAAATTTTGATGCACTTTTTGACCAGAGAGAGTCAGTAGAACTTTGTCTTCAACAGAAACACTTTCAGGCTGGATTGTCCTAATAGTTCTGTCATCATCTCCATGCACTCAGGTCATTTCGTTACCTGGAAAGACTGCGTGTACCTGAGCCTATAATAATTCCCTAATGTGAGACTGCATTCTCTTTTACCCACCTCCCTCTCCTCCCTCTCTCTCTCCCTCTCCCTCTCTCTCTCCCTCTCTCTCCCTCTCTCCCTCCCCCCCTCCCTCTCCCTCTTTCTGTCTCTCTCTCTCTCTTCCCATCTAAGGGTTCTGCAGTTACATCCATAGAAATCTTTTTTCTTGCAGATATGCATAGACGACCGCTGTGCCAAATCACATCATTAGGTCTAGACCAGAGGCGCAATCCATTATAAATCAGTGTCTCATTTTGCTATAATTGCCTCCTTAAAATAGCTGCAACAAGATCAATGTCTCAGATTCCGTTTTATTATTTACATTCTTAAAAGCATCAACGACAAAACGTTAACTGATGAAGGCAGAAGAGCAGCTGTCTCCACGGCTGCGTGAAAAGAATGCTCTGAAAACAGTTCAAGAATGTCTGATGCACTTCATGAGGATTCTGTTCTAAAATTTCAAAGCCACATTAAAGAGTGATCATGGCGATCTGCCGTGGAAAAAAGGAAGTCCAAATTGTTGGAATTAGACCAGGCATTAGCAGCAGCTCTCTTTCGGGTTCTTAATGAATTTTGCTGTCTTCCTTCCTATCAAATATGGCTTTAATCCAACATATTGTGGCTTGAAGGTCCTGGGGCTCCATTTCTTTAAGGGGAAACAACAACTTTTAATGTTGATCAGCCACATAGCATTCCAAGTCACTTAGCAAGACAGAGGAACGCATTGCCTAATGAAAATATAATCACTTTCGTAATTAAGTACTTAGTAAATGTATGAGTTACAATTCTATTTTGAGGCTGCTAATGACATGTTCCTGTTCTCTTGCTTTCTTTGTCCTTCCATGTTAATTAGACGTGGGTTTCTTTCTAGAGAACCCTGTCACTGTCATTCTGGTTCAACTTGTCCAAAACCATCTTACCTTGTGACTATCAGAAAACCAAGGATATGAAAAGATAGCATGTGGACTTTTTCTTTTTCCTGACTTACTGGAAAAAATCTTATTTAACTCTATTGGCTGCAGGAAGCTCAGTGAACGAGCACTGAACACACAGTGGAAGAACAGATTCAAAAACTCAGAATATAAATTATGTGTGTGTGTGATCTGTAATAATGTATTCATAATTTTGAGATTCAATTTATTCCTCATGCAGGAGACAGGTAATGATTATGACAACACACATCCACTTCAAAAAGATCTTGTGAAGAATGACTAATAAATGAGCCATCTGCCATCACACTACAGAACATGAAGTCCTTTATTCACGGCTGTGTTCTGCAGCGGGTAATTACGAGTTTCCAAGGGCTGAGGAACATAACGTACTACACTGAATACCGCTTGATAGGTACAACTCTGCCATCCTTTTCAGCTACTGAATAACTCCACACTCTGCAGATCATTACTGCTGCTTCCAAACATAAAACTGAACTCTTACCAAAGGAACAGAAATTATTTGGAATCCTTCTCAGCTTCCAATATATTCTGATTTCTTACCCAATCACTCCTTAAAATCTTTCTCCCAATGGTCCATCCAGAGTCTCACACTAGTTCTTGAAGCAACCTCATTCAAAGTCTTACTGTGTCACAAAAAGAAAAAAGAGTGGATAGAAACCTACAGAGACAAATGTAATTAGTCCACAGTGTGACTAAAGGAACTATTCTCCCAACCAAAAAGAATCTTTGCATAAATAAAGATGAAGGTAAAGGAAGGTAAAAGCTAAAAACCGGGTCAGGCAGGAACATGCCATGATTGTCCCAGTCTTGTTTTTCTCTTTCAAAACTGTGCCTTCCTCAGACTGTGGTTATTCTCCAGAAGTAACCCTGCTGACAGTGTGGCTGGTTTGCCAACATCCATTGCACCTCTAAATGTGTACATCAAAACAGAATGATGACTGCTTCCCCTTGCCAGCAACTAGCATCAATTCCAGGAAGAGACGGTCTGTGTCAGTTTGGTTTGCTCAGAGTTTTGGGGAAAAGAAGTGTTTGTGTGTGTGTGTCGTGTCTGTGTGTGTGTTTGTGTGTCTGTGTCTATGTGCATATGTGTGTGTCTGTGTGTATCTGTGTCTGTGTGTTTGTGTGTGTCTGTGTGTGTCTGTGTCTGTGTGTGTTTGTGTGTGTCTGTGTCTCTGTGTGTTTGTCTGTGTGTGTCTGTGTGTGTCTGTGTGTGTGTGGTGTGTGTGTGTCTGACCACCTCACCACCCCTTGAAGAAAACAAGGAAGCACGCTGTCCCAATTGCTGCTGACAGCCATCTTACATCTTAAGAGAAACGTTCCCTCATCATAAAGGGACTTCTTAGTTCACGGCATTTACAGAAATCTCTGTTCAGTCATTAGCTGATTACTAAGCTTATAAAGCAGAGACTTCAGTGACAGACAACAAAGGTGTAAACTCTTGTGTGCAGCTGGTTCAGATAACATCTCACAACAAAGATATGTGATGTGTGTTTGTGGTAAGGTTTTCTAAATTTGGTCTCTGACGTGACATAGTTTGGGCAGTTAGCTCTCAACCTAACCATTTCTGTGGCATAGTCTGCGTCTCACACAGAGACGAGCACAGGTTGGGGACACTGTTTTTACTCGTGTATTTGTACACTGTTTATGCCTTCTAATTATTTCATTCATATTTGTCATAAGACTTCTTGAAGATAGAAATGTTATCCTACTACAAAATAATAATAGCTCAAAAAAATGACCAAGGTACAAAATTTAAAAAATTTTAAACACAAAGTTATACACGCACACACACACACACCTTGGAAGTGTTCCAATTTGCCAAAGTTTTCTTCACTTTTGTAACTGTAAATTAGAAGTTCTAATATGTATATAAAATACCTAATTTATAGAACTTTGTTACACAGAGGAATACATCTGTTGTATGTTGAAGACATTTTTCAGGGATACATCTGCTGAAGAAAGCAAGATACACTTAATAAGATTGATTTTCTCTAAATAAGCACTATTTTGAATTTTCTGTTTTGCTGGCATCAGAGACAACAGATCATGGCAGGGAATATTAGTTCAAATTTGGATGAAATCAAAAACCTTCCCCAAACACCTGTAATTTCTCCAGCTCATTCTAAGTTCTCCTAAGTTTATGGGTGAACCTATGAATGGTCATTTCTCATACTTCAGGAAATGAATAAAGCATGCCCAGTCTATCAGTCTTGCATAAAATATAGCTGACTGATAAATATTTTTAGATTAAAAAAGCTAATCCAAGAATGGTATTTTTAACTCAGAGTCTACTCCAAATAACTGTTGTCTGCAATGGCTTTATTATTTATCATCCTATGACACTGAAAAATAATTGTGTGTTTTGAGAACATTCTTTGATTTAATATCTGTCTCTAATGATTTATGTTTTCTAATTCAACTTCTAGACCATGCCTCAGCTATGACTTTTGAATACTAGTCCTTTCTGTGGTATTTGGTTCTCAACAGGAATGGATATGGAAGATTGCAGCAGGTGCATTTTGCTTCTCTAGAAAACATTTTTAAGTGCAGAAGGAAATTTTTCTAGGAACATGGTTAAATAGTTTTAAATTATGTGGAATAATCACTGAAAATGAAGGAGAGGTTTCACAGTGTTTTAGAAGCATGTAAAATTAAATCTTGATAGAGATATCTTTTTAACTAGCAGCTCAATTTCCAGTTGGTTAGCTGAACATGCTAAAAAGTTATGTGCATGTGATATGAATCAATTATGTACAATGTGCTCTATTTCATAAAAAATACTAGACAGTATTCCAGTATCCAATGTTTGACTCTCCTTTATGAGTAAACAGAAAGGACATGAAAAAACATTTCTAAGATGATCTACCTGTTACAAAAAGTAAGGCTGTAAGCGCCAAGATATGACTGCTAAAATGGATGGTCCAACTAGAGAAGAAGGAAGCCAGGACAACCCACCCACCACTGGAGAAGAATAAAACATCTCATACCTGAGGCACACAGATATATTCTCTTTCAGAACTTAGCATATTTGGGGGCAAAAATCAGGATTCAACAGATGGAACTTTTCAGATGCTAAATTTACAAGGGTATAAACCTTCAACCAGGGAGTAAAAAGAGAAATAAATGATACAAATAAATGAAAGAGTTATTCCAGGGATTATTTAAAGCCAACATTGGCAAGTTTTCACTCATATTAATGCACCAAATGTTCTCTGCAAAAGGAATGGCTTCATGGCAATCTCTGAAACAACTATTTTTGAGTCCATTGCATCCTTGCTGCAAAGAAGAATAATAATAAAGCATTCACAAGCTTTAGGGAATGTACTTCTCATTAATAGCTGTCTAAAATACACCATCCTTCAAAGGCCATTGCCAGAGTCACCAGCTCCAGAAGACCTACCTCCAACCCTGCCCTCCACTTTGCCCTGAGCGATTTTCTCCGATCTTTGAATTTGCATCTTTCCTGCAGTCCATTCATATTTCGCATTATGTGGTCAGAGGAGCAGTGATGTCACAATTATAAAATGTCTGCAGATGGACAGACCTAAGTTCAAACCTTGGCAATGCTACTGGAGCCAGAGATCGAACCTCTCTGTGTTTCTGTGTCCTTAGCTATAAATAGGGAGGGTAGTGATAATAACAGCTTCTGAGATGACTGCAAGAATGCAATGTTGACATCCAGTAGAGCTGTCTGCCCAAAAGTTTCACAGTCCCTTAAGTTCGACCACTGCTACTGTGTTGGGATAAGCTACATGTCTTTTTATCCCACATTGCATTCAATCCTTTCTGAAACAACAAAGGTCCAAATAATTCCCTATGATTGCATGTTTACTTTTCCTAAAATCTGTTACTGTGCTCATTTGAAAGGAAAAGAATTCTTCCAGAACACTACACACGGCCTCCCACAATAATTGCTGACTGACTGCTTACCACATTAATACTCATCCCACCAGCCTTCCAGTAGAATACAGACAAAAGAAAGACCTTTCTGAAACTCAGGAGTGTTTTGTTATGTTTTTTTATGTTATAAATGTAAAGGGTTAAGTTATATATTCTCTAAGAAGTCTTTCAATTCTCACATTCTAAAAACCTGTCGTAACTATGAACACCAAACAATTTTTCTTGTTGGCATGGCCTGCATGCCTTGTCTTCTCACTCAATGCCCTCTTTCTTTCCAGAATGGCCTCTGCATGATGCGTGTTTTCTGGGGCACCGTCTTTCTTAGCTTTCACCTTACCTGAAATAACAGATACCTTGCTCTAATCATCAAGATCCACTGTCAAAAACTGTATTAAGTCGTAGATACACCAGGGCGCATGGTCTTGTTTTCTAGATGGTTTCTGAACACACCATCAGTAAATCACCAGTGAGCCCTAATGGAGGGGAGACCTTTGGAGGAAGCAGGTCATGGGTTAAGCCAAATCTATGAGATACGCGCCTAGTAAAAAGTGTCTCACCTGAGGAGTCAACGACTCAGATAAATATTGCCAGTTTTCACGCTGGCACTCTTTTCGTCCCCAAGTCCTTTCGAACTTCCAGATGGTCTTAATTAAAAACAAGTAGTTTCTAATTTACAGCACAGGAAACATTTAGAATTTGTTGTTCAAGTAGAGTTAGTGGAACCTAATAACCCCAAGCTCACCCCCAGACAACTACCTCCATGACTTTAACTCATTTGTACAGATTCCTGATGTGTTCATAAGTCATTTTTATTACAAGTATAATACACTTCCATTGCACTGAAACCAAAAAAAAAAAAAAATTGACAGAAAGAAACCATACTGTCGTGACTTTTTCCCACCTCATACCCTTGTGTTGTGTCAAACTTATAAGAGAAGCTAAATACAAGGGCTAAGGCCCTGGCTCTGGAACATTAATGGCGGATGGGCTTTATCTTGCAAATAGGTCACATTCTCTCAGTGCAATGTCAGTGTCCCGAGCCTTGATAAAGTGGAATGCTGCTTGCTTAGCACATGCTGATGAATCTGTCATCCAGTTTTTCTTGCAAACACTCCAAGAGCTGCCACTTTTTCACAGTCCTGGTTCCTCAGCCTTGTTTGATTTGTGTAACAAAAAGTTAATTCTTCTGTCTCTTCTGCTTGGAAGTGTGTAGCCTCATTTTTTAAAGGTAAACCCTAAGCTTGGAATAATGAGTGTCCTTAACCCAACTGATTTCCATTTCACTGCCCTCAATAAACACACACACACACACACACACACACACACACACACACACACACACACACACACACAATTTCTCAGTTTTTCAAGAGGTGAGATGGGGTTGAAGGTCAAATTAAGGATGTAGTTTTGAGTCAATATTAGTGCTCATAAGATAGAACTTGACCAGGAAAAGACTTATGGTATAATAACAGTAGACCAGAGTTATATACTATCTGTAAATGATTCTTCCCTGTTACTTAAATCTCATGTTCTATGAAAAAGGTAACTTGATATTGACATTGCTGAATTTAGACACTCGGCTTTTAATGAAAATAAATGGAAGTGACTTGCTTTCTTATTTTCACTCAAGTTTTCTTAACTCTCTTATTTCCAGAGTTGGAGATGTTCTTTACACAAAATAATTATTAACTCAGTGAATGTATCTGTATTTCTTTTATTAAATTAAAAACAATGTTTGAATAGTTCTGAATATGCATTCAATTTTCAATTTCTCAATAGTAACTATCCCAATTATACTATTCCTTCAAGGAATAGTTATTTTCAGAAACTAAATAAAATTGTTCAATTGAAGAGGGGAACAGATTAGGAGCTTGAAAGAGTAGTCCCGTAAAACTAAACCTTTTTCTATTTTGACACCACGAGTTTTCATACCATCAATACACATGGAAGAAATGTTTCAGTGAACTTGAAATGACAAGGTCTAGGAACCAGCTCTGCTTCTGGATTGAGAGTGCTTCTGGGTGCAGTGTAATCCCACCAAAGCACTGTAAGACAAGATAGTTACTCTTGATTCCAAAAGGGACTATTTTGTAAAACCTGTACCCAATTTGTAGGGTTCCAATTTAACTCTAGTAACAGGGAGAAGAGCCACGAAGATGATTAAAGAGTTGGAAAGTAATATCTACAGGGACAGATGAAAAGAACTGAGATAATGGCGCCTGGTGAAGGGAAAACCGATGGATGATTTAATAACATTCTTGAGGTATTTGATCAGTAGTTCCAGTGACCAGCTGTTCTCTATCTGCAGTCAGGGCAGGACCACAGGAAATAGCTTTAAATTCCAAGATGAAGGACTTGGGTTAGATCTAAGGAAGATTTCTCAGAGGAGAGTCAAGTTGCTTAATATTGGAATAGACCATCCTCTCCAGAAGTCTTCGAGTCTGACATGGGTTACCGTCTTCCTGGAGTGGCGAGTTGTGGTATGAATGAAGGGAGGAGGATTAATCTTCTCATGCCCCTTAAAATCAATGATTTTAAGTCTGATTCTCTTATATCTATTTTAATACAAAATAACTTATGTCAAAAAGTACTGGAGGCAGTGATGTTACAAGTTAAAGACAAAGCAGGCATAGAGATAGGGGCTCTTTCCCACAGAAAGGATTCGAAGCCCTTACTGCAAGCAGCCCCTATACTACAGTAATCCCTCTGTAGATCTTACAGTCAGTCAAAGTACTGTACTCTTAACCAATTCAGGAGCAGGCAGAAGACATGAGAAGAAAAGAAGTAGTGTGGATTTTTTTTTTTTCCTTCATCATGGAAATGGCCGAAACATAGACATTTAGCTCCTGAAGTCAAGGTCAGACAGGCAGGCACAAGAGCAGAGCCTACTGTCTATATTATGGATTAGCTTTATCCTTTGGTTAATGTCTTAGCATCCTTCAATCAAACTGTTAAGAAAAGTGCATATTAATATTGGCAAAGTTCACAGAATTTACCAGAGAAAGTGGCGAGTCAGCTTGTAAGCCCTGCTGTGATTGTCTCATTTCACATTGTGCTCACAGACCCCACTGTTCCACTTCAGCCCCATAATTTGCAACAATCTGGGAAGCTTTATAAAGTGAATAAAAAGGAGTCGAAGCATCCACAATTCAAGGCATTTAAGACTTAATTCACAGACAGCGGCCCTGAGAATGACTACCAGGGTCTTGTTTTCTGCCGCACTGCACATGAAATAAACACTACCCTGAGATGCTGTATTTTTAGAATTGTTATCTTTCCTCACTTGAGTGATTCAATAATGGCAGCATTTGCAATATGTTCCCCCAAAGAGGTTACCTAACTAAACACGTACAACGATAGGCACTCACCAGTAAGTGTCTAGGCAGTGTGTTGCTTTACAGAACATTTGACAAAGGGCATGAAACTAATCTTTTAAAATAACTGGCTTCCCAGGAATTCTTACGTCGATAATAAAATGCACAATAAATATGTGAGCTTAAGGGGAAAACAGTGTCTTGATGTATCCATTTGATACCTTTATATTTTATCATCTCTATTCAAAAAGCTATAAACTCAGAATCACATAATGAACTAGCTACTTCATTAGCTTTTTTAAAATTCGCCTGCAGTTTCTCGGTGTGGCATTGTGATTGACACAGAGAAGACACAATGGAAAAGCTGAATTACTATCACTCTGGAGAAGAAGCTGGATGACACGCATTACTTCATTATTTTCATTATTTATGAGGTTAGTAGCCCAACCAAGACATTTGAGAGTAGAGAGCTGAATAATTAAACCAGAGCAGCAGGGGAATCCAGAACAGTTGGGAGCAAACCAGGAAATATGGACGCCCCATCCGAGACCAACGTTATGAAGTTCGCCAAACACAGACACCAATAAGCCCTCCAGGTTGGGGCTCCTCTGGGTTGGGGCTCCTCTGGGTTGGGGCTGGTATGAGGCAGACAACTAACTGGTATGGAGGACAGGAAAGAAATTTAGTTTGAAGAACTAAGCATCTCTGGAAGGGCTACTCTCCATCTGCCATGATTAAGCCCAACCTGAAGGACAGGGTGCCTGTCATATGTGTGGAGCATGGCGACGGGCAAAGAGAGGGCAAGAAGAGACACCCAGGAGGCACATCAGCAGGTTTGACTGGAATTGGCTAGCTGGACCCGGCCATGAGTCACTGCATGAATATTAAATGAACACCTACTGAGTTAACCAGGGACTGAGGAACTAGAGACAGTGGTGGTCACCAGCACGAGGATGAGGTACAAACATAGCAGATGATAACCTACCCCAAACTCCAGCACAAAGTAAGGAATAAATCTAAAAGGAAAAGATGGAAGTCGCATGTTAAGAACTACGACAAGAGGCCAGAACTTCCACCAGTGTAGCTGTCCCTCAAAGATAGCGACACAAATGACGGGTGACCAGGGACAAGCGTTTACATCACATGCTCAGGACCTGTCCTGGGGGCCAGGACAGCGAAAGGTCTGCTGACAGAAGATCATGGACCTTGTCTATGGAGTGCGGAGGGATGCAGAAGCGAGGACTCAAAGCTAGTGCTTGTGTTTTATGAAATAAGAAAGAACATGTTGCTGAAAAGGTGAAAGTAATGCAAAAAATGAATGGCAACCAGGGATTCCAAAATAGCAAGAAATCATTTTGTAAGCATGAAGATAGACACCATCACAGCAGATATTTCAAATTCCCAAGCCTGCTTACAAGTAACATTTGAACCTCAGTAAGAATGATCAATATTCAAATTGTAAGATTTTGCATGCAAATACCAGCACCTTAATATAAAATTAAGTGGAGATATTAAATGCAAGTGACAAATCTCTCCAGTAGGAATAGAATTGTGCTAGGGACTTGCTAGCTCCCAGAGTAAACAAATCACTCAAGTGAAAGAAAGCTTAGAGACTATCAGTGAAATGCATGAAATTCCAATTGTTGTAAATTCAAACAATGTAAGGAAAGTAAGTGGCAAAGCCTGAGTACCCTACCTTATCTCAAGGCATTCATGCTTTCTCTGAAGAGAGATCTTACTGAGTGAAATGTTCTTACTATATCTGTTATAATCAGGGCGTCTGCCTATCTGGATCTTTCTAGCTAAATCAAAATATTTCAGAATTTACACTCAGCCAGTCAATTTTACAAATGCTTTAGGATTAAAGTGTATTCCAACTTAATTCTGCTGGAGCGTTGATGCTGCTGTGCTCATTTTTCTCCAGGTGTGAGTCTGTCCTCTCCCTCCTATCCTATCCTCTCTCTGGTACACTCCTTCATGTATTTATTCATTTCACAAACTTGCTAAATCATCTAGGAAGTGGCCTCTGTTCTGGGGTTTGTGAGAGATCCAAGGATGAAACCACATTTGAGTCAAAAGGGTTCCTGGAAACATGCCCATAAGGAAGCACTGGCGTGCAAGGCCGATCAGAAAAACTGCCATTGAAACAAGAACAGGTTAGATGCTCTCAAGGCAGAGATGAAGAAAGGGTTTCTAAACTGGGAAATCTGCTATTGACCTGGGATCCAATAAGACAAAAAAAAAAAAAAAAAAGTGAGGAGAAACATGTCACCAAAGACTAAAGGAGAAGGCGTGAGGGTGCTGTGTTTGAGAAACGTGAAGGGTCCACATCAGCTAGGGTGCAGCTACAGGGAAAGGAAGGGAAGAGACAAGGGCCCTGCAGGTGGGATGGGGCTCTGGCGTCAGGTAAGGACAATGAAGGCAAGTGGTCAGCAGCACTGCGCGGAGCAGGGCGGGCAGCAGTTTGCCGGGCACAGGAACGATGGAAAGAGCCTCCCAGTGATGGGGAGCATGGGTGAGGAAGGTGCAGGGGCCGTAAAACGAATGAATATGAAAGTGAGGAGGTCCTGTGTGTTGTCGTGACAAAAGCAATAGGTAGAAAGCAGGGCTATCAGATGCAGCAGGCAAATCCGTCTCAGACATGCTGTGTGTGCAACAAAACTCAGGCATCCCGTGTGGGATACCACAGGTGGGGACAGCCTGGGGCTCCAGCGCAGAACATCAGAAGGTAAAGTTCTGAGATTCATCTGGTCAAGAGAAAGCGCCTTAAGATACACAAGACAAGATCCAAGTTAAAAATCACAGAGTGCTTTGAGCCAGCAGAAGAAAGGAGACCTAGAAAAGAGAGCCCAGAGAAAGAGGCTGGCACGAAGGCAGGGAGAGAATGCTTACAGCAGAGACGGCCAGCAGTCAAGAGCCGAGAGGACTGCAAAAAGTGAGACCTGAGAAAAGACCAGACTGTTCCACCTCCAGAATAACACGCAAGACTATTTTCATGTATGTCTACGCACATTTACGAGGCTGAGAAGCTATTACTACTGTTCTCCAGTCCTCAAGCAGAGGAATCTGAGACCTCTTCCTCATCTGGCTTGCTCAGAATTATGCTTCGTCAAAAGGGGTAATTTCCCTTTCTTCAGACTTTCATCATTTCTATCCATAAACCTGTGCATGTGGAATGACTGCAAAAGGCTACTTTGCTGACAAGGGTGTCACAAATACATGTTGTGCCGACAAGGAGGCTGGAATCTCTGCAGGCTATTTGGGTGTTGAGTCACACAAGCACTCTGTCCCCTGACTACGCACCCGATTAGCGGTGAGGCCACTGAATCGAGGTGGTATTATACGCTTCTGCACCTGGCCCGCCTCCAGGGACACAGCGTGTCAGAGCTGTCCACGCAAAATGCCTCAGCAGCTCCCCAGCTTCACGGCGCCGTGCAAATAAGCATCCAGTCATTTCGACCCATAAGCTGAGCATGAGTCTCCTCCCAGATGCTGGGCTGTTGCTCATCTACTCCCTGCAGGCCATCGTCTGTCACCCCGCAGCCCTGCTTTCTGGTGAGCAGGTTGGGGAAGAGTCACCAAGCAGCTGCCCGCTTTCTCGGGGACAAGGCGGGCGGATATGGGTACGAGATGATGAGTGCGGAGAAGCTTAGAGTGATAGTATTAGTGCAGGAGCACCAGAGGCACCCGGGCAGAACCCTCCCGGTGACTTCCGACAGCGCTCAGATGAGGAAGACAGTTGCTGGAAGGCCCCCAGGGACCTGTGCGGTGCGTGAACTCACTCAGCCTCCATGAAAGAACACCTGTGAGGTGCCAGACTCTGTCCCAAGAGCGAGATGCTCTAACCACCTTAATTCATATACATTATAGAAACAGTCCAGAAATATCATCCTTTACTCAAACCTGGCCTCACCTTTAAGAGCCCAGCTCAAATGCCAGCCCCTCCAGGAAGGCTGCCTTGATTTCCACGTCAGAAGTAACAACTCCTTTCTCTAAATTCTCACAGCACTCTGTTGGAACTTTTTTTAGAAAACACGCTGTCCCTTGTTGTAATTCTTTATACAGGTCATCTTCTAATAGACAATAAGTCACTTGCAGCCAAGATTCATGCCAGCTTACTAGCTCCAACAACTTTCTATTTCTCAGGGTCCAGGCAGATATTTGCATCGTGAATATATTAATAAGTGCCTGCTGTCCACCTTGATTCCCCACACACAGATTAGATGTGTGGAGAGAAAACAGTCTTCTCTATGACTGATCCAATTTTTTAAAAAAAGGGAGCAACAAAAGAAGCAGGTTTATTTATATATATGTACACATATATATGTAAATATATAATATTGTGATTAATCATCATTCCAATGCCAATAAGACTGATTCAATCATATTTAATTTAGATAAGACTTAACTTCACCTTTACATCTAGTAAAGATTTATTCAAAAGAAAAAAGCACTGCAGTAAATATTCATGACCTACTTAAACTTTAATTATTTTAGAACATTAATTACACTTGAGTCCTATATATTCACGAAAGTAGGTCTAGTAAGATTTCTCTTTACCTTCATAGAACATTTGTTAGCAAAGGAAATTGGGTTTCTGTATGTGGTTGAAATGACATTTTTTAATTTATGCTTACCTCTGAATTATCTATAATTCATCTAGTTTGCTAATTCATGCATGCTTTCTTCCAAAGCTCTAATTTAGTGAGGGAGCATGCGACATTTCAAACATCTACTGAAGCATTTATAGTCTACACCAACTAAGTAAGCGAGAGGCCGGAATTAGAATCCACATTTTGCATGTAGTGGAGGAGTGTGGTATTGTGCAAATAGTGTGTTCAGATTTGGAGACCTGAATTCTGCAGGGAGTTATGTACACATGTACGCATGTTGATGTGTATATAGGTGACTGTGTGTGTCTACACCCCACACACAGATCTGAAACCACACACTGACGTGAAATGCTATGTGTTTTGTGTGTATGTGCGCACATGTGTGTGTACGTGTGAATGACTGTGGGTTGACATGGATTTGACCAGAGCAGAAAAGCAAAAGAGTTTATTATGTTGGTTTAAAAATGACCTCCTGGTACTAGATTTTCAATACTTTTCAAAATAAAATCAGTCAACAGCTATATGGCAAGTTTTTTTCATTCATAAAATGTGTCGTCAGTTCAATAATTTTCATCAATATGTGACACAGTGAGCATATGTCCCCTCATTGCCACCAACCCCGGGTTATAAACCCTTGAACACAGGAATACTGCTGACCTCACCTCTCTATCCCCTTCAATATCTACACAAGTGTCTTTTAAAAAAAAAAGCGGGATGCGGGGGGCGTTAGCCTATAGGCAGGAATGAAGGTGAACGGGCGGCCAGAAAGGGAAAGCAGGAAGAAGTATTCACTTAGGTTATTTAGCTATTTATCTTGGTTCTTCCCCCGGCCCGGGGTCTTGAACCTGTGTCCTTGGGATGCACGGGGGCTGCATCTGGTGGCCTTGTCTGCTAGGCCACCAGGGGTGCCAGAAGTGTCTACTGAGATGTCAATAGGAAACACATTTTGGTTAAATTGAACTGAACTGAATGAAATTCCTCTATCGAGTTTGCCTGTTCATATGTTTTGAGCAATATGTTTGACAGTGAACCCACTGCCAGCAGAGATTTTTCTAAGTTTTGATGAGGTTTCCAAACCAATAATACATTAATTTTTGAGGAAGGATTCTGCATATCTCTGGCTATTTCCTAAGAAGAAAAAAAAGGAAAAACAGAAAACTCACATTTCTTGAGCTTCTGCCATGCCCTAGGCATGGAGCTAAGTGCTTCTGCAGAACTTTTAGCCTCAAAAAGCACTGGTGCAAACCCAAGGCTTACAGTCTCCTCCACTAGGGAGGAGCGGGAGTCACTGGGCAGAGAAAATGCTGTCTCTTTTCTCTGAGGTGAAATCTGGTAGTTGAATTTGTTTCTTAATCAGCATGTTGTTTGGGAGGGGAAAGACCTCTCTCCAGGACATTTTTGCCTGATGGGAGAGCCTGGTCACCTGCAGCAAGAGCAATACACCATCTGCAATTTTTCCAGTATACTAAGTTTAGCCATAAGGAAACATTATTTTGCTCATAAAAAGTATCCTGCTAATATTTAAACTCATATATTTCAAGAGCAACTTCATCTTCTACTACTATTTAATTTAAAAATAAAACTTAAGTCATCCAGCCCAAAAAGGGCCACAGTGCTCAAACCAACCCAGACACAACTGAAGTTGAAAATTTGGTGCAAAGCTCACAGCCCCTGTGGTTTGGGTGCTTTCCAAATTTATTTGAACTAGTTGGTCCAGAGCCATGATTCCCCCTCAGAGAGAGTCTGAAAATGGGAACGAGGGTGAATATTTGTGGTTGGGAAGGCTACCTGGAGAATTCTCTTTCCTCCCCTCGACAACAGGGAGCGAGAACCATGCTCATTCATTCCAATAACTGTGTACTTGACTTGAGTTTTTTCTGACTTATCTTTAGCTTTTTCCCCACAACCAGGAAATTAGACATGAGAAGGTGACCAAAAATCCAACTAGCAGCAACAAATAAATCTCTCTCATTAAAGCAGTCACTTCAAAATACTGATGTGTCTGATTATCTCGTATATATTTACCTCACCGTGACTACCATATATTATAAACACTAACAAAACTTATTTTGAGTTTAGGACATGTCGACCTTTCTATTCCATTCTGTTCTTATATCTTTAGGTAAATAAAATGACTATTTTACAGATTTCAAGTGAAACTCCAGAAGCCACCACTGGACAAGGCTACTTCCAACATTGTTCATCAACTCTCATCTCACCTCCTTGCATATGAACTTGAAGCCTTTGAAAAGGTGCCACATAGAGAATATTCACACACACATGAACATTTTATGCATTGTTTCTGGGTATGTGTTGTGTGTATGTGTGTTGGTATGGGTTTAGCGTTACGCAGGTAAGCAAAAGAATTTACCAACAAGTTGGCTTCTAATGCTATATTTTCAGTAATTTTCAAAACAAAATAAAATTTGATCAACAGTTCAATGGTGAGCTCCTTTCATCCAGAAAATGTGTTGTCCGTTAAAATTAATTTTCTTCAGATCAAATTACCCCTGAGGGACTGCATACTGTTGCATCTAGCTGGGCCACCAGTGAGGTGGAGGCATCTCCTCAAACTGGAGTCCACACCCCCTCCCATTGTAAGGTCAGTGTACAGGGGACTGACATGACACATATTTCCGAAGCGTCCTTTCCAAGGGACTATTCCAGAGCTGATTGCTTTTTGACAATCTTCAAGGTTTTAAAATTTATTTTAAAAGAAATAGGGAGTCGAAAAAGCAATCAAGAATCATGATTAAAGAAATTTTAGTTCCAAGTCCTACTACCAATTTGTTTTCCAATTTCACAGAAGCCTCATTCTAGACTAGTGTTTGGTTGAAATAATTTTAATGCTCATGAGGTTTTTGAGACAAAGTGGAGAGAATATTGGGTGTCAGGAGACCTAAGTTTGATCTTACCCCCATCATTATTGAGAATCTTGACCTAGCTCTTTTCCACCTTTAGGCCTCAGTTTCTTCCTCCCAAACAAAGCGATCACACCAGATCACACCAAAACCTCCTCT
Organism: Solenodon paradoxus; assembly: GCA_004363575.1. Lineage (NCBI taxonomy): Eukaryota > Metazoa > Chordata > Mammalia > Eulipotyphla > Solenodontidae > Solenodon > Solenodon paradoxus. The sequence continues at coordinate 367,521 of RJWH01000998.1, forward strand.
GCTCTGTGTTCTGAAATTATGTTTACTATTTTACCCTTGAGATACTGGAATCCAAGAAATTTCTTCCAATTGGGGAAGAGTCTCCTGTGGGTCATTTCTAAATTCTTAACAAGCACTCCGCTGACTTGACCACACTGACTAGTTCTTCCTATTGACGCTGTGTTTTGCTGAGACAATGGTTCTTCTCCATAGCATCTGTTAAATCAGGTGAAATTCCTATTCTAATTGCTACATAAAAGATCAATCATTATCTCAGTCATAACATCTGTACAAATAAACTGTCTAAATATATATGGGGTTTGGAAAATTTTAGATTTCATATATCATGTTCCCACAGCTTGTCTGCATACCGCACTTAAAAATCTAACCTGAAGATAAATTTTCACCCCCTACCCCATCTGAATATGTAATTTCACACAAAACCAGTTTATTATTACATCTCTTTGTAGTTCCTATCTTATATTGTTGGAGTATTAACTCATATTTAAAACAGAAAGACAATCACTGTGCTATTTATCAAGATGATCATGTACAGTTTAACATCTGGCAGGCAAAAGAAAATCATGACTATTTCCCCTAATAGAGGAACAGCTCCATCGGGGAAGAAACTTGAGGGGAAATGCTTGAGGAGGAGGAAAGATGCAAATAAAGCTTGGTCAGGGACTTTGCTGTGCTTTGAGCCTTTCCCCTAGACTCGTTCATGCTCACAAGGACTCCATAAGGTAGGTATTGCCCCATTTATGAAGAGCAAACTTGGATCAAAGATACTGTTGTCCCCAGCTCATCAGGTGTAGCTTGGATTCCAGCCCAGCTCTATACCCGGCCCCCACCCAGGAGGTTACACAGGCTCCAGATTCCAGGTAATTGGGGCTGGGACAGCAGCCACACTCTCTAATGAGCTGGGCATGTAAAAGGAAGAGAAATGAGCTCCAGATTGAGACCTTGAAGACTGTATGCTACAGAAAAGAACTCTGAAGGGGGAATTAGGTAAGAGGAGAATCAGGATTTAAGAGAGGTCACCAATGAAGGAGAGAGAGCTGCAAAAGAAGGTTGGCTGAAAGGTTAAACATTTGGAAGTTGGCTAAAGATGAGAACAGACTGAGCACCTGGTAATGACATCACCGTCCACCTAGAAAAACACCTGAAAACCCTCATGGACACCTTCCTCGCGCTCACAATTAGCAACAGGGCACAACTGAATTTTCCTTTCCAACGCTTTCTTTCCACTCTTCCTACACCATCCATCCTGTCAAAACGTATAGGAGCGAGGTCTCTCAGCTTCCAGTGAGTCCTCCATACAACACTGATTTGACCCTGTTACTCTTCTATGCAGAAATCAAAATGGGTTTCCATAACCACGCAGTAGCATCCTTAAAGTCTTTTTCCATTGTCCATTTGCACTCTGATATTTACATGCATTTCTATGACTATTACACTAGCCGTCTGACCTGGGCAAGTTAGTTCTTCTCTCTGTGCCTCTATCATCTGCAAAACAAAAATAAATAATAGTTCGATCTCATTTCTTTTGAAAATAAAATGAATTAATATGTATGTATATATAAAACACTTGGGGCAATGCCTGCGCTGTTTCATAAGCACTTGATATTACTAGCAATCATTATTATGCTTTTTGCTATTATTAATCAATTCATAATAAAATTAATGGCACATTACCTTCTCAGCTAAATACTGTATAATAGTCCAACCCAAATGCTGATAACGAGAATACTCAGAGTCAAAGCAGTGGGATGCCAAGATGTGCACACATGTACTCAGGTTCTAGACTCATGCTGCGTGCAGTCTGCTCCAGGAGGACGTGATATGATACTGCCTCTGAAATGAATGCCAAGGGTGTGTTCTCACGCTTTCCTCCATCTCAATGACACTTCCATTTTCAAATGATCAAATTCTTATAGTGAATCATTAAAAATCCAGCCCTGTACTACCCTTCTCAAGACACCTTTTTTGAACTTTCCAGCCAAAAGTTATGGTCTGTAAATTTTTTATTTCATGTGCCTTTTATCTTTTTTTTTTAAGAGAGGAAAGAAGGGTGAGGAGGAAATAGCATTTTGAAGGGAGGAAGAGGAGGAAGGAATCCTTTTATTTATCTGTTTATTTTTACTTGCTCCCCTTGACCCTGGGTCTTATGCCTCCAACCCGGGTCGTTGGGCTTTATATGGTCCATGCCCCACCTGCTGGTTTAGTGTCCAAACCACCAGGGAGCACCTATCTTTATTTTCATGTGACACACCAATGCTATCAAAATCATCATTACAACCCCACTATATTTTACATTAGTGCTTTTATACTGAAGTCACTTTCGAATACCTGAACTCTTTACGCTCCTATGTGCCTGGCTAAAAGCCCTCGAGGGCCAGGTCAGGGACTGATATCTCTGAGCAGCTCAGTACGTATTAGTATAGCACCTGACAAGTGGAGATCCCTACAGACGCCTGTATGAGGTCAGTGGCTACATACATGCAAGCTGTTCCAAGAGAATGACTGAAAAAAGAAACCAAACTAATTTTAACAATGAGAAAAATCAATCAAGGTATCAAATCCTACATCGTATTTTCCTTTAAGAAATAACTTTGCAATTGTCAGAAAAAATCAATTTTCATTTAAAATGAATGCTGCTGTAAAATCTCATCTCTTTCTTCCAAATATACTCTTGATACTTCTTACCAGAAAAACGGACTTTTATTGTCACCGTGACTAAAGAAAAAGTCTGTAGGGAGGCACTGCAGCTCTGCCTCCGAGATTACTGACATTTTCACTCTACCATCTTTATTTTTAGACAATAGATGAAGCCCAAAGGATCTGGGGATTAGTTTCAATCTGTTATGGCACAGCCCTTGTTCTGATGTAATAGGAACACCATGTTCAACTACAGCAGCAGTGTCTCCCCAATAACTCTGGACACCTCCCCACATCAGGACTACAGTTAAGATTGCCAAAAGCACCCATCCACATGTGTCCTACATTCAAGTTTACACTGCTAAATGTACACATACATACACACAATCTTTGCTGTGTAGGCAAGTAAAGAGCTACTATATCCATTTTTAGCTGTCGCTGGCATCTTTCTCCATTTAATCCCATTCAAGCAATGCCAGATTCAAAACAACAGAAAGGAAAAGACACAAGGAACATAGCCAGAGGCTGTCCCACTATTCACCTGTGGCATGCAGTGTCGGGAGAGCCTTGAAAAGAAATAAAGATTCAGAGTGTGGCTCACAAGAGATGAATGAACTCGTTTTGACATTTTTACTTGGAGAGCTAGAATTCCAATTTACGACTCAAGGTGCAGTTGCCCCAGACTCAAAGAGAGCAGAGAAAATAAGAAAATGCTTCTTAGTTGAATCCAAGCTGCCTTCATTGTCAATGTCAACATTTTGAAGGCATTCTGTTCAAACTGTTGGATATCACACTGTCATGAAATCTCCTTTTAGTCAATGAGCATCAGGCAACAAGGGAAAGAGAAATAAGATTTGCACAAGCAGATTCCTTAATTTGGAGAGCATTACAGAAGAAAGTAAACAGCGAAAAAGTCAACTAAGAGAATTAAAATAGGAAATAGAAATGTTTTGGGAAGCTAAGTAGGAAGTAAACATTTCTAATTATGCAAATAACCAATACGGCTTTTAACATATCTTCACTCACCAAAAAGTCTTACCGTGAAGCAGTGTCTGATTATTAGAAAACATGCATATGAAATGGGTAGAAATATTATATAAATCATAACATATCTTACCATGCATAGACTGAAATGTTTACAAAGATTTTTAGTAACATTGGAAGTGTATACTGAATAAAATTAAACAAAAAATACAGAATAACATATTTATAGCATACATTCTGAATTATGGAAAAATATATTTAGTATTTCTTTTTAAAAAGAAATCATGTTAACAGACACGGCCTTGTATTGGTAGAACTATCCTTTCTATAATTCTTATTTGCTATAGTTCTCCACCAGCAAGCTTATATGACCTTTATAACCAGGGAGAAATGTTTAAAAAATAACAACACTGAAAGAAAAAAATGTCCAAAATGTAGCTCAAGTGGCAAATGTTAGCCCGAGTCTCTATATCAAAAGGTAATATGTAAATGATAGAGAATTATATAACTTACTGTATCATTTGAAAAATAAAGTAACGAGGGGAGATTTCCTATACAAACTGGGAGGTAAGAAAAACCATAAAGGTGTTTAAGCTGTCTTATTTCTAGTTAGTAGTATTTTAAAGTATCATTATTTTAAATTTGATTATTTTCAGCTTCGTAAAGTAAAAACTAGCATTGCTCATGCCAATATGATTTAAAGTTCATCATACATTACCATCATTTAAGACAAGGCCCTCTCAAGAGTGTTTACTCGAGGTCAGAACTGAGCTATAACCGTATGAACTGCACAACAGTGCCAGAAGACCAATGACTCAGGACTGACTCAGAGGCCAATACACTATTCCAGAGTCTAAGGAAGAAATCAGGATGGGTAGGGTCTGTCAAAGGCCTCCTTAGGGAGGAAGGAAAGGACAAGACGGCCGTCTGTTGAGGTAGGAGGTGAGGATCATCTGCAGTTGAACCACTGGGCAGACTAGTTAGAAATGTAAAAACAGATGCTGACAACAGTCAATAATTCTAGATTGTATATTTAAAAGTTGCTAAGAGAGAAACTATTAAAAGTTCTTTTAAGAAAAATGCATTCCTCACAGTCAACAAGTTAAAGCCAGACACATTACAGGTGCTGCATATATACTTCTTGAAGTCAGCTTTTAAGTATAAAAAAAATGCATCGTTTCCCTACAGTCAGTAGTCTTTCTCCTTGCGAACATGTCTGTGCCTTTCCCAGGCCTCTCATGTCAACACGGACTTACACAGAGTGAAGGCAGCCACCAAGCAGGCTGACGGGCAGTCATTTTAAACATCCTGGATCCATGTCCCCCGACATCGTTCCCCCCGCCATAAAGCACTTGTTACCCATGTAAGAATGAGCCCTAAGAGAGCAGGTGTTTATGGCCAGCACCATCTTGATTTCTGACCTGTATTCTGTATTTCCAGAACATTTCCCCAATCTCTCGTGCATTTACCTTCGACCGTCTTTTCCTTAAATACGTTTTTACTGAGGTGACATGGGTTTATATATACTAGAGCCCAAGTGCATGATACTGTGCAAGCTCTAAAACTTCTGTCTTAGCCACAAGCAAGTTCACTTATTAAAATAAAAAAGATTACGTCATACTATATATTTAGAACTGCTGTGGGCCGCAAAGAGCAGCTCCTTGTAATTCCCCGGGAAGAGTTATTAATTTCCCCCAAAGAGAGTGCTATCCAGTAGTAAAGTGCTTTTTCTTCCTTTAGTCTTTTTTTGACAAGAGTCATAATTATGCCCAATCTGGACAAAACCCTGAAATAGGTATATATATACATTAATACCCCCAGGATCACACAAGGTGATTTTAAGCTCTTTATGGACAATAGTATTTTATTAGAAAAAATATATTTTCTGGCAATTTATCCATCAAAACCTTTCAAACTAAAGACAATCATTTTTCTAATGGCAAATTATGATCCTTTACAGCATGTCTCGCAGAGACTTTCCAGAGGCATATTTCAAAAGAACGCAATAATGAGTTTTTAAAAAGTAATAATCCTTTCACTGTACTCATTACTCATCAGCTTTCCATTATCTCAGTTTATGACTTAAAGGGTGGCATATTCAGAAAGTTTCAAATACAAGCAATAAAATAATTAAAAGATTAGAAAATAAAATTGATATGAAAGGAAGAGAGGGAAAAATTTGGATATTGGAGGTAAATTTTAAAAAGCTAGTACTAACCTAAGTATGTGTCTAGAGCTCTTAATTTCACCTAAGAAAGATCAGAAATGAGTTTATATTACAACAACGCGAAGTTTCACTTAGATATTAGAAAGAACTGCTGGATTAAAACTTTGTTCATTCCTGCAATCTGCTACTGTGGAAAACCACTGGGGATTGGTATGAGGGGGACAGACCATCTGAACAGGGTTCAGTACAAAGCCCTCTGGAACTCTGTCTACAGTCCTGACTCGTTTCCTATCACTGAGCCCTGTACACTCTAGTACTTACATTTTCTAAGTTCTCTTCTCAAGATAGCTTGACAATGTCCTTTGCAAAGTGACATAAGAGATTCTATGAGAGAGAAAGGACATAAAAAAAGAAAAGAGGGAAGAAGGGGGAAGGAGAGAGAAAGGAAGGAGGGAGGGAGGGAGGGAGGGATGGAGGAAGGAAGGAAGGATGGATCATTAATTTGTTAAACAAATATTAGTTCTAACATGTCCTGGAAATGAAGGGTCTCCCACATCACCATGCATGAAGTCTAGAGGTCAGAAAGAGCACCCATAGGAGAGAAACAAGAGTTGTGTGGCTAAGGGGCACCGAGGGTGAGGGGTGTGTCTGGGAAGGCTGACAGAGGTCCTGGCAAGGGTCCCCTCAGCCATGCTCAGGTTTGGATTTGAGTCAGTATTGAACAGATTTCTTTTTACAAGGAGAACTCTGGCAACAGAATGCAAAGCGGACAGGAGGAGAACAACAGGGGAGCACAGTCGCATGACCCAGGAAAGGATGGTGGCAGCACTGGAGATGGCAGCAGAAGGAGCAGAGAAAAGCAGACAACCTGAGGAATTTGGGACAGGAAGACACAGGATTTAGTGGATAAAATTTATGGCAAGGAGAGTTGTCAAGTGTCTCGTTTGAACAAAGACCCCATTCACAGAGGAAGGGGCAGAGGGAGGAGAAATGGAGTAGGGAAGAGGGAGTCAGCTATTGAGTCTGAGCCATTTTCAGCTGGAGAGGCCCACCCGGAGACCAGGCTGCAGATCACAACCCTCTAAGAGATCGCAAATGAAAGCCAGTCACACGCGGTGCGGTGTCATGGGCACCACCAGGTTCAAAGACTTCTCCAGCAACCCGACTCCTTCACACTAATGAGTTCTGACTTCTGATCTTCAGGACCAAGCAGCTTTTGCCTCTTGTTGGGTCATCAGTTCCTTCTATTCTATTTTATAGTTTCACCTCTGTCAAAGGAAGGATGTGTTTTCCAACTTAGAAACATAATCTTGCTCCTGTGTTAAAGACACATGTTAATAGGCATACACTATAATTCCTAGTTAATCTATTTATAATGTCTTTTCTTCATAAAGAAAACCGAAGGCAGGTTCTGGTTCAAGTCTATGAATCACGCTCTTGGTCAGACATTTTTGACATTTCCAATTTTAACCATGTCACTAAGATGGAAAAATTCATGATTTAGTAAGCTGAGCAAAGCTCACTGATCATCCAGTACTTAATTAGAAAATCCTCAAGATTTCAGGCAAACCATGAGCTAAATTGGTTCAACCCTCTGACCCTAATTTATTAAGCTATCTATTAAGGTTAGAGAACTGAGACATTGCAAAGTATTCACCATGGACTAAAGCTATGAACTCACTATCACACCTGCAACGAATGTCCTGATCTGATGGCCAATGAACTATTTATTGATTTATTTAATTTTGTTGAAGGAATATGGCATCGGGACATCATATAGGCTTAAGGTGTGTGCCACTGTAAATCCACATCTGTATATACTATATTAGGTTCACCACCACCAGTCCAATCCTGTCCTGCACCACCGATGGGCACTTTAAACAGCACTGCTTTCTTTAAACAAACTAATAGACTTTCTCCTTAGTATTTCCTTTATACTTTTTTCTTATACTTTTTTCCCTTATACTTTTTTCATCAAAATGAATGTATAATTAAGACAATAAATACCTAGTCTCCACATACTTTCTTGATATGATAATAGTACACACTGAGGAGGAGAAAGAGGTCGTTTGTGTTTTTACGTCATTTGAATCATATAAAGAACTGAAGACAGCAACAATCAGAATGTCATTTGTCCAGAACTCTCCAGAACGCCCCTGTGGTGATCAGACCTCCCTAAATTTCACTTTCAGAACAGTTGATCTGCTTTCTGATATGCTTCCCTGATGAATGTTTTTTAAAAACAGGCAACTTCAATGTCAGATGAATGGATAGACATGGTACACATACACAGTGGAATACTACACAGCCCTTAGAAGAGATGAAACCCTGTCATTAGAATCGACATGGATGGATCTATTGGGAATGATGCTAAGTGAAACAAGTCAAAATAAAGAGATCAGATGATCTCACTTATAAGTGGAACATGAATAGACAAAACAAAGGAACAGATGAAACAAAACTAACCCTTGGACACAACAGAACTGAGGTGACCAATAAGGAATGGGACAGGAGGCAAGGGGGACAAGTGGAGGTAGTGTCCACTGGAAAATGATAAAGAACACTTGGTGATGTGGTGGAGGGCAGGGTGTGTTAACATACATCTGTGGAATGGGGAAACTACACATATGGGGAGCTACACATATGAGTTTAATTTAATTTGCAAAACAAAGCCACAGCAGTAAAATACGAAAAATTTTTTTTAAAACAGGCAACTTTAAGAACATACACACTTATAAAGTCAACCTAACACACACACACACACACACACACAATTAAATGATGTATCAGATTTTACTGCTGTATGTGTTTGAAACAGCAGAAACCACAAGTGAACCCTCTCAGTGACTGCAGCCTTCCTCGCAGTTCCTCTCCCGTCCATGCGCTGTTTTACACCTCCCTTCTATGCTCTCCACTCCCCACCTACCAACTACTAAAACCTAACATCTTGGGGGCTCATTTCTCCTATCTATAAAATGGGGATATTAGTTTGCTATAAGGCTTAGCTGAGATAATGCATGAGAAGACTGGACCCAAATCCTGAGCTACAGCTCTTAACTCCTGATGGGGAAAGCCAACAGAGTTTTGGGTTTGTTTTTTTTTTGTGGGTTTGTTAAAAGTAGTCAACTTGGTCACCTTTCCAAAACAGACTCTCAGAAATCCCATTCAACTAGCATTTCTGATCACCAAAAGAAGTGCAAGTTCTCTTTCCTAAGATGAGCAAAACAAGAAAAGGCCCAGGAAAGCAGATTAAGTCCCCTGTCTATCTATTGTTCAAATAAAAGTTTTCAAACTCATAGTAAAAAGAAAAAATTTTCACCTTCAAAACATTAAATGTTCTTTACTATTTAACTCTATTTATAAAGATCCAAATATTTAAAAAGGAAAAATAATCAAAGAAACAAGAAAATAACCTAACAAAAAGAAAATGTTCAATGTCCTTGATGAAACAAAATTTCATTTTAAGTTTTGAGTATAATGAACAAGAAATGCTAACTGGGTTTTTCCCTTTTTATTTAATGCGGCTTCATACATCACTCTGGATAATAAAGTAAAAGAGATCTGATCAAATCTGACTTCATCTGAAGTTTAGATTTAGTCCATATAGTCTCTTCTTACTTATAATATTCATTCATAACAATCATTTCATTAGCAGGGGAAAACTGGGCCTTGTAGGAGAGATTATTTGGGGGAAAATTTTAAAAAAAAACTTTAAAATGCTGAACTTAATTTACCATAAAATCTGGACTGCAAATAAATCATCACATTAATTGAATTTCATTTTTGAACATTTGAAAAGTGTGAATATCTGCAATGTATTACCAAGTGAACATCGTTTTAACAAATCACAATTATTTTTGCCTCTGTAATACATGTACATTAGGTGACCCTTAGGTAACCAAGGGGCGTTTGAAATTTGAGCGTTTTCCTTTTTTCTTTTCAGGGGATGATTATACTTAGGGAAAGTATTTGCGGACATGGCATCACAATGCTTGTTTATATTTTACATTGTAAATAACTGCTGTTATGATGTCGCATGCAGAGACTCTGGAAAGATACTGTCGAAGAGGTTACTGTGATTTCTTCTGGGTCTATAAGCAGTTTAGTTTAGGGACAGTGTGAAGAAAAGACTTCTCACATGCTTTTATGGATTATCTTATTAATACACATATTTATGTTACCATGAATCTGTGTCACCCATTCAAAAACAGTCTAAGCAAAACATGTGCAGTCATAAACACGCACAAAGTTAATACTGCTGTTTGTGAAACAGAAGACACAGCAGTCCGGTGTCCCTTAACAAGAGGACATGTTCCGAGAAACGCATTTACACCGTGGCGTCATCAGTGTTAGCAGTGGAGTTCAGGGGTCCTGACGAATGGAACAACACGAGGTGACATCAAGCCCGAGGGAAATGAGTGCTATCCAGAGAAGGCCACTGCGCGTATAGCACTATGATGTCCCAACAATGGCTATGACGTCACCAGGCAAAAGGAATTTGGAGACTACAGTCCCAAATCTGTCCATTGCTGACAAATATTGTTAAGTGTCACATGACTGTACAGGGCAAGCACATCACCCAATATGCATGAACCACAGTGTCTGCTCGGGGAGACCAATCCAGAGGCACAGGGCTGGCAGAGAGCTGACTGCCAGAGGGAAGTTGGTTCAATGGAGGGTGGCCCAGTCGGAGATGGGAAGGCTCCCTGGAGTCTAACAGGACCACCTCCTCAACCAGGAGACTCCCCTCAGTTCCCTCCTGCAGGGGACCTCTCAGTGGCCACCTGGCCCACCGACCCCTATAAATATATCTAGGGGGCTAGTCCCCCAAGGGAGGAAGTGGTCCAGCTCCGACTCTGTTTGCTCGGCTACTTTCCCACATGTCAGTTGTCCCTGTTACTCCTCGTTCATTCTACTAACTAAATTACACTAACTAGCTCACTTAGTTTCCAAATATTTGTTAAGACTCTGCCAGTGTCAGGCCCTGTGCTAGGCCCTGAAAATCTATGGCATATAATTCCTTCAACAGGAGTCAGAATCCCAGGCTATAATTAACAACCTGGCCAGCACAACTATGACATGGATTTTTAATGTGCTCTCTGTGCCCGCGTTAGGCTGGATGCCACTGTGCATGGTTTCTACTTCTGTATTTTAGCACTTTTTAAATTTACGTTTACTAGCATTCCGCTATTTAGAATCACATTTCATTATCAAAGATATCTTGTGATGTAGACCTTATTGTTACTAGTTTCATTTAATAGGTGATTCCAAATCTCAATGGATATGCATAGTTTTATTTCATGGAACAGGAAACCAGAGCTGAAGTATTGGCCCAAGCAGTCAGTAAGTAGCTAAAGTTGATTTAGGGCTGGGTTCTCAGAATCCAGAGCCTGGCTCCTCCCTCTGGCTGCTCAGCAGAAAATAACCCACATCCCTTGGTGCATTGATTTAGAATCTAGTGCTAGCTTTCTCATATATTATTATTTTTTACTCAAAAACACTTAGATGCAAAATTTCTAATAACATAGAAAAGCAAAGCTAAAATGTAAATTTACTGAAGGTTAAAAAGTAATGTTGGTTGTTAAAGGAAGTTCAGAGAGATGACTAATTTTGTAATGTACTAAACAATATTTTACCTAACTGAAAATTATATTATTTTACACATACATATATATATAGTATATATATATATATGTATGTATATATATATATATATTATATTTCCTCTGGTCTTCTTTTCTCAGGCCTTAAATAAGTGGCTATTAAAGAGAATAGTCTTTCCCTTGCTAAAATAAATTAGGTGAATATAGCTCTTTCACTTTACATGATAAATCACTCCCCAGAGGCTAACTATGTCAACTTTTACCTTGTCTTCACAGTAATGTGAAAATCCCATCCACCATCTTGGATTTGCTCTTCAGAGGCCTAAATTTTCAAAGCCTCTGTAATTCATTATATTAAATATTACTGAGTACCAGTTACATGTTATGAACTATGTAGAAGAGAAATTTGACCTGCTCCTTTCCAGGACTGCTTTATATATGTAAAAAGACCTTCAACCTTGGACAACAGAGCTTTTCTTTTTCATACTGATAATTTCCTTTTTGTTTCCAATTTAAGACGAGGGCTAATACCTGGGGAGAAAGGTATATACCTTTTAGAGCATGCATGCTAAACATTTTCAAAGAATTTGCAGGTGGAAAAAAATCCCAAATCCTCTGAAAATTCATTTTACAAGCTTTTTTTCAGGAAATTCTCACTCGAGTTGACGTGCGGTATATTTATGCAAATTTCTGAGAAACTGAAGAATCCAAGAGTCTCTTTCCAACTCTATCACAACAAAAATCATGAAGAGGGAAACTTTTCAATAATGTATATAAATGATCTGCCACTTTCTACACGACATTATTACACCCATCTGAAGAAGGCACACAGATGGCCTACAGGTAACTGAAAAATTGTTCTACATCACTCATCATGAGAAAAATGCAAATAAAAATTACAATGAGATACCACACCTCCATCAAAAAGCCTAGAAATAGCAGGTGTTGGAGCGGGTGTGGAGAGAAAGGAATCTCCTACACTGTTGGTGGGACTGTAAATTGGTGTGATCTCTCTCAGAAACGGCACGGAGATTCCTCATACAAACGAAGATGAATCTATCATTCGATCCAGCAGGCCCACTCCCAGGTATATGCCCAGAGAACACAAAATCTTTAATCAGGAAAAATGTCTGCACCCATGTTCATAGCAGCACGGTTCACCACAGTCAGGACATGGAAACAACCTAAATGCCCAACAACAGATGATGCAAAAGAAGCTGTGGTGCAGATACTCAATGGAATTCTATGTAGATACAAAAAAGAGAAAAAGAAAAAGAAAGAAATTGTGTCCTTTACAACAGTCTGAATGGAACTGGAGGGGATCATGTTAAGTGAAGTAAGTCAGAAAGAAAAAGATAAATACAGAATGGTTTCACTCATCTGTGGACTATAATGGCATGAAACAAATACAAAGATAAACCCCAGCAAAAACGCACAGGAAGCAAAATGATGACTTCCAGGGTGTGGGAGCAGGGAGGAAGGAAAGAGGGGAAAGGGGGCGTGAAGGATACTGGAATTCTGGAGGAGGGTGTCGTGTGACATATAGACTGAGATGCATTTTCAATATCCTAAAATGGATATAGCATTGTAAACAAAAGAAATAATACATAGTACTATTTAAAAGAAAAACATTTTTTTAAAGTATACCGAATTGTGAGCACCTTTACATAGTCAAACAATAAGGCAAGAACATAAAACATAACACTTAAAACCCAACTCCATAATTTAAAGGGTGTAGAAACAGGTTATTGTCAGCACATTATCTAGGATTAGCCAAATAATCTCCTTTGTCATATGGCTTCATTGATAATTTTTATTTGCTTCCCAACTCTCCATAAAGTTCATTGAAAGCAGAGAGGTTTTCTTTCTTTCTTAAGTATTTCTGACTTATTATTTATTTTCTCTTTTGTTCACAAAGCTACATTCTTTTCTGAATATTGACAGTGCATGTCAACCAGTATTTCATACCACACCCTCCACCAGAGTTCCAGTGTCTTCTGAAGCAGAGGTTTTCCATCATATTGAATGTGTAGTCTGAGTAAGACAATGTGTCAGGCAGACAGGTCCTGAAATGAATAACTGAGATGCAGCGGTATTACTACCTGAGGGGCATATCAAGTCTGTTTTAAGTCTCTAACTATGCCTGGAAGGCTTGGGAGGGAGTTTATAGTCTGGCTGACATGTGAGCAGTCTTGAAGGATGTGCAGGCATTTACCAGGCAGAGAACAAGGGTGGAGAACATCCCAGGCAGTCGGAGCAAAGACAAGATAGAAACCCGGCATGAGCAGTGTGGAAACTTCCTGAGACCAGGCACTGTGCCTACAGCACACTGAAGCCAAGGGAGAATGAATGCAGATGTGTAAGCTTGATATAAAATGTGCATTTTATGTAAAACAAGGTTAGGGTAATAACAAATGTATTTTTTTAATTTGCATTTTAGAAATGTACCTGGGAAACATCACCTGGGAGGAGAGGGAGAGAGACAGAACTGATCTAAGTCCACAACAAAGAGGATAAAGAGAGATTATTTCTTTCTTGAACCCTCTATACCCATTGGTGTTGTGGGTATTCTTAACTTATACAAAACAAGGTTACAGTAATTTAATTTCTAAGTAGAAGACTTCCAATAAGAGGTGATGCAATTTTTAGACTAAGAATAAATTGTGTAAGGAATAAATCCCTCATTTGAAGCAAATTAAGCTAGATGCTAATCACTGGAATATTTTAAATTTAGCTCAAATTAGCTCAGTGTCATGCAAAGCCTTATATAGTTCCATGCAAGGACCAAACTGGCCCTTAATTACATCAGCAAAAAGGGCTACTGAATAGTTATTAATATACATAAAATTAATATAGCCTTTCCATGTCTTGTGTGCCAGGTAATAGCAAATGTCAAGTTTTCCAAAAATGTTTTCATATAATCATCATTTCTGAATAAGCACAATGACTTAGTTGAGAGTAATTACGACTGACCACTGTTTCCCAGTATCATCAGCGTACTAAAGGCTACCTTTTCTCAGTCCATCAGCAGCCTCTTTACAGAGATGACCCCTGGGCCGCAGCAGAAGACCCATCCTAATGATCAGAACGAGAAAGGGCTAACAGCCCCTTCATGGGCCAGAGGGCATCCCTGCAGGTCTCAGTTCTCTTATATGCAGATCACAACAGTGACACCTGTCATAACTGCAGTCCAGGATGTTACAGAGATCAAATGACATAAAGGAGGTGAGATCGATAAAAACTGGGAAAAAAAAAAAAAAACCCACCCTAATAAAATAAAAGATTTTAAAAGGCATTCCTTTAGGTGGCAAAAATCAAGAGTCATTTGACACACAAATCTGAATCCTCTTTCCTCTGAATGACATAAAGTCAGAACCGCTCACCTTAAAAATCAATCGTAGGCATGCACTGATGGAGGAGCAGTTAGGTCTGCTGCCTCTGATGAAGCACAGTCCACATAGATCCCAAGAACCCAGGTACATGCCCAAGGTCAGGGGGAGCAACTAGTATGAACAACTAAATAAAAACAAAATGATTCTTCCTGCCCACCTGCTGCCTATTCACATTGATTCCTGCCCACACATTTCCTTTATAAAAAATCATGGTTTTTTTATACACTGCACAATCGAAACTTTTCAAAGCATCTTTTACTTTCATATCTATCAAATGTTCTATTTAGAGTTCTATTTAAACAAATCTTGATCATCAAAACTCAATCCAAAATCTACTTTTATGGTTGCCTAATTAAAGACACCCAAATTTACTGTCTTCAGATTATTTTCATCTCAAATTTCCAAGTCACATACACTAACTATAACAGAAAATTAAAAGAAAAAATACATAATGTCGTAAGATTCCAATAAATCAACAACTACTCTTTCTAGGTTTACAGAGGGAGAAATCATTTCCGTAGATTAGTTGTCAACTATAGAAAGTAGATGATTGTCTTCCATATTATGAATACATAATAACAATTCCTCCCTCTACTGTTTTATATTGATACTGTTAAATGCATTGGAATATGCCAAAATAACCTTGGGGACAGAGGCAATCACTTAAAATACTAAAGACTATCTAGTTAGTTTTTATTTAAGAATTCAGAGAAATATACAAAACTACTATTTTTAAAGTTTAAGTATTTGAGACTCAAAAATATTCATGCAAAAGTGATGTTCTACAGAAAACTGAAAAATAATGATCAAATTCAGGAAGCAAAGCTTGTATCGTGGATATTTCAGTAGCTTAGTGCAGCAGTTAGAACACACCTTTTTCCTAGAATCGCTGGCCCATGACACAGATGATTAACTTTCTCTATGGAAATTTTCCACATGTGGTGGTACAGGAAGAAGGAAAAACAGACACAGAGATTATATCTGCACAACTAATGAAGACTCAGAGCTATTGGTTATTGAGCTTCCCTTTGATTGCGTTTAAACTACAAAATTAGTTTTCATGCCGAAGGTACGTGGACACACAATAGGCCTCTCTATGGAACCAATGCTTTACTCAGTCCCCCTTTGTCACGCCACTGAAGGACAGTGTTCAGCACCAACAAAACAGCTGAAAAGGACAACGAGTAAATGCCCCCCCACTTGGTCCATGAAGTGTCATGAAGAAGGCATACAGGGGAAGCAAGAACGGGTCACTGAGTGTGCCTCAAGGGGAGAGAGTCATCTGTCCTTTTGTTCCTAAAAAGGACCCGCTGGGAGCCTCTTCTCAGTGGCCACTATGGCTCCCTTCAACACTGACACCACACAGGCTTTGAACTGACGGCTGTCTGTCACAAAGCATTCATCTCAAACCACTTTTCGCCAAGTTTGCACAGGGTTTAGTCCGAAGTGACCAACGACAGGCACAAAGCAAGACAGAGATGTGAGTGACCCTGTCTGTAACATCATGCCACACAGACTAGAGAACAGTGACTGCAGTCAACTCCAGCACAGCAGAGGCGCCTGAGGGCTGGAGAGGGTCTCTGACTTTCTTGGAAACAAGAGCTCTTTAATGCCAACAGGCATTTTCCCAGAGAGTTTTCATGATTCTGTCTGCTCCACACCCTCTACAAGAAATATGAATAGAAATGACCATTTTGAGTCAATCTCACATAAAGTTAACAGTAGAGGACAATATTAGGTTTCTCTCCATAAAGTGCTTTTTAGCAGGCAATCACGTGGTAGAGCTGTAGAAATACAACGGCCCTCGGGGTTGTCCATCCACCACACTGATGGCAAACTGGCAAAAGTCTCTCAACAATGCCTTTGACAGGAAATCGTGCGAGCCTTTGCTTTCCTCCCAACTTCCCTCCACCAGGAAAACACCTATGTTCTGTTCAATGTTAAATTCAAAGATAATCTC
The DNA here is from genome assembly GCA_004363575.1 of Solenodon paradoxus. Classification (NCBI taxonomy): domain Eukaryota; kingdom Metazoa; phylum Chordata; class Mammalia; order Eulipotyphla; family Solenodontidae; genus Solenodon; species Solenodon paradoxus. The sequence continues at coordinate 384,264 of RJWH01000998.1, forward strand.
TTCTATAGTGTTGACTAGCTCATATGCTGCTCTAATAGAACTGATAATAGTTAATCATGCACATGATAGGGGTCTGCTCTTACCAAATGATAAAGACAGCCATGCACTACAGGAACAAAATAATGGTGACCAGATGGGAAGGGGAGAAGATGGCAGATAAACTGACTAAAAGGGGTGCACTGTAGCATGAAGGATAAAAATAGACTATTGATGGTGAACGTAATGCAATCTATACAGATGTTGTTTTCTAATGCTGTACACCAGAAACCTGTCTGATGGTGCGAGCCAATGTTACTTCAATTAAAAAACATTTTAAAGAGTATGTCTTATAATTTTGTAAAAGTTAGACAGCGCTGATATATGGTAGGCATTTAATAACTGTACTGTAATTCCTGAACTCTCCCAATGATGGAGAGCCCACAATCAAAAGGAAATCATTTTGAAACAATCTGGCTATTGAGAGAGAGAGAGAGAGAGAGAGAGAGAGAGAGAGAGAGAGAGAGAGAGAGAGATCCCTGTTAAGTCCACCTGGATCCCCATCCTGCCCTGTGGGGCTAAGTGGTCACCCACCATGCATTCCTTAGCATCACCACCACCATCACTGGTACTTGTCCTTTTCAAGCTATGTGCTTACATTTTCTTCTGCTGTTATTCCTACAAAATCAAATTTAGATTCTTTTCATCCTCACTGACCTCCTCTAGAACTACTCTCGTTTGTCAGTCTTGTCTTGAAAAACTCAATGAAGGCCTGTATGCCTGGTCCAGCTGTGCATTACACAGGACAACTCCCACCACCTTGTTCTGGAAACAATTCATCCCCTTACCAGGGCAGCATCAGAAAGTCCCCTGCAGTCCTCCATCCTTGCATCTCGAGGGATGATTAAAATTTTCAGTGCAGTTATGACCTCTGTTTTCTCAATGATCAATGCATTTAACTAGTAATACAAGTAACTCATGTATAAATCTCATCATCACCACACATTCACACTAATTTAAAAACCCAAATTTGAAATAATTTTTCACCATTCGTCTCCTCAACGTATTTAGCTACTAATTTGGATGCTGCCTGCAATTAAATATCAAAACAGGGTCTGCCCCAACAGACCCTGTGTTTTAATACACTTCAAACCACAAGTGAAAGTCTTTGTTGAAAATATTAGTAGATAGCTCACAGAGAAATTTCACCCAACAGTAAATACCTTGGGACTCTTTTGAAGAAATTAATTATACAGAATTTTCCCATGTATCTGGTTCTAATTCCGTAGCCAAATATTTGAGCTTTCTGGTCTAAATAACACATGCTGTTACTGTTATATTATACTGGAAATTGTGTGTGATGATAATTTTTAGTTTCTATAACTGGAATATGTGCTATTAAATTAACAAACGTGAGTGGAATCAGTAAATCACGTCCGCTCAGCTCTCTGCAGCACAATAACAGAACTTGATCCACATAATTTCAAACCCAGTATAATCTACTAGTTAGACAGCATGCAACTGTGAGCTGTATAAATGAACAATGATTATGTCTTCTGTCTCATATGCATATTCCTTATCTGTTAAATTGCATACTAAGAAAGATTCACAATTTTATAAAAGTAAAAAGCTAGACACCTTAAATGGTTCATTTGTATTGAGTTTAGTCCTGTAATTTTGGGGGATACACTAGAGCTGTCTTTCCTATGAATGTTATTTTGTAGAGCTGAGTGGTCACTTACCAGTTCCTGCCAGATTTTGAAAAATGAAATGCAGCATCAAGTGTATGAGAAGTGCATTTGTTGTGAAAATTTACAAGCTGCCACACTGAGTGCTTATATTTGACTGGAAGATGTTCTGTGGGGACTATATTTCTATTTTAACTACATATTCCAGTTTCAATTCTGCTCATGAAGAATTTGGTGACTTGAGCGTGACACTCACAGCCTCTAAAGAATTCTCTCTTGACAAATGATTCGTTTTAAGAATCCTCTCTTGACAATCCTCCAGTTTGTTACAACTGGTTCAATATGCAATTTCAAATTCTGTCTTGATTATAGCTATAAGAGTTTCATAGTCAAATATCAAGGAATGTAACAGATGTATTGCTCACCCAGTAAGAAAGTAACTGATTTATTTTAAAAAATATCCCCCTCTCATATTAGAAGCAAACTATGAGCTCATGAATAGTAAAAAGCATGTAAAAGCAAATAACCTAATAATCGAGCTATTTTATAAAAAAAAATGTTTTCTGCGGACCAGACCCGTTCTGGGCATCCTTCCATGAAGGGTACAAAGAATAGAACTGGGGAGGAGACAGCCAGAGTTTCTAGAACCCTTCACAAGCTGATCTGCACTCCCGGTTTCAGAGTAAGTGTGTTTTCAAGGGAGCTTTCAGGCCAGAGCCGATGCAAAACAAATTCACTATTTGGCGGTGACCTTTTTACCACCTTGAACCACAATCACGCTGAGATTCAAGTAATCGCCTCGGTCTTAAACGAGCATCTCTCACGCATGTGGGTGCTGACTTTCCAGTGTGTTATAGGCCCAAAGAAAACTTTAAAATATAAAGGACTTCAAGAGGAGTGAACAGAAGCTGAAAACATGAACAAATGTGGAGCATTCCCTTCTCTTCACCCAAGGGCATCTCTATCTTTATATAAGAGGTTTTAAGACGAGAAACAACTCAATGTCCATTTACTTACAGTAGTCTTAAAATACCCATTCAGGGGGATTTTACTCAGCTGTTGAACCAGCAAAGGTTGAGAGTAGCACCTATAAAATATTCTGGCCAGAATGTTTTCGCTGAATGGAATCCCGTGTAGAGGAAACACACCCGGTGGCTGGCTGCACCACACGTGGTGGTCAGCAGGGACAAGTGCCTTAGGATAGGAAGGAAAAAGGCAGCCGTGGAAAAGGCAGTCCATTTTCTAAGACCGGTCAGAGTGATGTGATAGCCCTGGCTCTGCTCAGTATGAGTTCCTGACAAAACACCGTCACCAGAGCTCAAGGAAGCAAAATTGCTTCTGACAGCCCCCAACATCATCGTGTTGACCTGAGTCTTGCTGACCTGCAGAAAGATGATGCTGCATTTAGAAATTCAAGTTAGTTAGTCGAATGATTTGAGGGTCTTGGGGAAAAAAGCTTTCTAACATCCATGGCATAAATCTCACCCATGAAAAAAATGCACCTGGTGGTCAAAATAATGGCATCTTTGAAGCTCATGTTGATGTCAAGACTACCGAGAGCTATTTACTTGAACTGTTCTGTGTTGGTTTTACTAAAAAATACAACAATCTGATCTGGAAGACCTCTGACGCTCAGCACCAACCGGTCTGCCAAATCCAGAAGATGATTGAAAACACGACCCGAGAGGTGCAGACAAATGAAAGAAGTGGTCGATAAATTGATTCCAGACGGCATTGGAAGAGGCAGAGAAAATACTTGCCAACGTATGTATCCACGGCATGATGTCTTTGTTAGAAAAGCAAAAATGCTGAAGAAGGAAAACTCATAGAGCTCCATGGTGACGGTGGCAATTCTGCAAATGCTACCGGGGATGAGACAGAGGCGAAAGTGGAACAAGCTGATGGCCACGAGCCTCCAGCCCAAGAGTCTGTTTAGAATTCAGACTTTTACCGGTGACAAACTCACAGACTTATTTGTGAAGAAAGAAAGTTAAAGAGACACAGAAATAGAGGCAGGAGTAAAATAACACCATTCACAAAGAGATGAATGTGAAATGCAGGACAAGTTACAAGACAACCATCCTGGCTCTTTCAAAAGTTAGTCATTAAAAAATGGGGTAGGGGGGCTGTGGGGAGAAAATCTTCTTCCCTAAAAGGAACTATGGAGACGTAGCAACCAAATGCAATGCATGAATCTTGAATTGATTTCTATTTGGGCACGAAAGTTAGCTATAAAAGATATTCATAGTGTGGGATAATGTTCATCATGGCATTATTTACAGCAATTCCAAGAACTTGGAATTGATCTAAACAAAAAAAAAATAATAATAATAAGGAAATATTTAAAAGAACTCTAGTACTCCCATAATATTAACTATTTGCTCCTATAACTACAGCTAACTTGAAACTTAGAATGATGGAGTCTAAAATAAATATTTTTATAATATAACAGTAACAGGAAAAGAAGAAGTGAAATCTGTGTTTAAGATCTAAGATGCAAAAGAGATACGTATCTAGTAGAAACCATGCTTGGAAGTTTGAATGTTGATCTCTTCCAGGATGAGCAGTGCAGCCCCCTCCTCCCTGGAGATGCTGGGCCGTGAGTAGAGCATCCCAGGGCACGAGCGGAACCTGCAGTTCTACAGATTGGTTTTCACTTTCCATAAGTAGCCAATACATCCCATGAGGAACTCAGCACCTATCATACAACAGTCTGTGTTTTGGGAGTTTTTCCCAATTGTAGTCTGAGATAAGTGTCCCGAACATGTTCCAGAAAGGTCAGCCCAAGCTGTGATGCTCGGTAGGTCAGATGTTTTAAATGCATTTTGGATTTACAGCATTTTCAGCTTACAATGGGTTTTGCAGGATGTGACCCCATTTTAAGTGGAAGAAGAGCTGTATACAATATAAAAGGTCTATATCTGGATTATGAGCTGTGTTTTCTCGGTATAATGTCTGCCATTTCTGATGATTTTCATTTAATGAAAATGCACTATTTTTATAGCTCTAAAAATGCACTGCTGCTTAAAAAGATACTGCGACTTCCTTAAGGAAAGATATTTTGCATGACAATTAGGGAAATTCAAATAGAGTAGGATATATGGATATCACATTAGGAAAGTATTAATTTTCTTAAGTATGATACCATATTGTGGTTAGCTCTTCACTCATAAAAACTTATGCTAAAATATTTAGTGAAGCAATAATATCTACAACTGACAGCTGACACACACAACCGACACACAACTATAGATATGAAGATATAAATATGTTGATGGAAAAGGAAGCACATGCAGAAAAGTGTTAAGACTCGGATATTAAATGTAGAAAACGAAATTAATTAGCTAAGCTGCTTTTGAACACTAATGCAGCCAAACAGTCCTTCTGGAGGCCACTCACGTGGGCTGGTTGTGATGCGGAAGAAAAGTTAAAGGTTGTTAATGATCTCTTCAAATCATGTTTTATATACAGGAAGCTCAAGAATATTCAAGAACAAACAAGCAGATAAACCCCAGCAAAAATCACAGGACACGAGATGATGGCTGCCGGAGGAGTAGAGGGGGAGGGAAGGAGAGGGGACAAGGTGGCGGGTGAAGGACACTGGCTCTGGTGGTGGGTGTGGTGTGAATTTGATACTGAGATCTAACTTCAGCACCCTAAAGTGCATATAGCAGGGTGAACAAAAGACATCATAAATATTATTATCAAGAAGATGCAAGAACAAAAACAGCCATTTCCAAGTTCCTAAATGACTATTAATATGGTTATTTTTTTTAAGAAAACTGGTTTAAAGGATTACATCCAACCAGTTAGTAAGGAGCAATGCTGCTAAAGCAAACGGCGATGTGGGTGCTGCTTTTTAAGACCACAGCTTTATTTTCAGCAACATCAGCACTTGCCAGGGGCTCTCCTCATCTTTCTTCCCCGAAAACACTTCCCTTCCATGAAAACCCCTGGAACTGAAAGGCTCGACAGGACAGGCGAATGCACGGTCGTTGGTAGAAACGAATCTGCGTGCTGAGCTCACGGTGCGTGCCACTAAGCCCTCGGGCAGGCAGCATGAAGCACGCCGGTCACACACGGCTACACCACTGTGTGCTTAGCTATGCTCCCAAAACCAGCTCTCCCGGTGAAATCGTGATGTGGAGGACACTGAAGCTCACGCTAAGCACTTCTTCAGCTACTCCAAAAAATATGTTGGAATGCTGATGGATTTCTGGCTGGGTTTTACACCCCACTCCTCAACCTATAAAATCAACAGAAATCTAAGTTCCTGGAAAACCTTCAGGACAAAACTTCAGGAACGGTGACCTGACTGAGGTTACCAGAGGGACAGTGGGTGGGGTGGAACAATGGGCAGAGGAGAGGATGATTAGAAACGTGGTGGTGGGCGTGGTGTGAGAGCACTATTCCATGAACCTGCACCCCTAAAATGCTTTTAGCATTAGAAAAAAATGTTACCTCAATAAAAACATAATTAAAATAGAAAGTGCTTTAAGAATGATTATTGTAATTCAGATACTCGTTTGTATTTAGAAGACTACAATATTGTCTCTCTTCAGCACAAAAATGGAATCAGATGCCAGAAATGGGAAAAAAACAAAAGTAAAGTTGTCGTCTAAAATGAGAAAGAAAAAAAAAAACAAAACTGTTGAGACTGTACCCACCAAAAATTACTGATTTTAGTTAAAGAGGTTTTATTTTTACTGAACAGACTTTGGAAGGAATTGGTAGACTGTATCACTAAGCTATTTATAGCATCAACAACGGTTTAAAATATTCCTAAACAGTTTTTGCTAATTTCTTACATTGCAGTTACACCCCTTTCAGAGTTCCCTCTGATATCAGAGAGGGATCAGGATGCCCATTTAGTTTCTAAATTACTATTAGACTGTATCATTATGGGCTGTAGAGATGTTCAGAACGTTTGAATCATCAATGCCACTTCTAGGTAATTATCAACAATGCACACAAGACTTAGGCATCTGATTCTTCACTGCAGTTATTTATAACAGCATTGAAAATAATCTAAAGACATAAAAGCAATTGTTCTAAGAAATGGGGAGCCTATACATAGGAAATAGTTTTAATGTACAGAATAATTATTATAATAAAAAGATAAATTTAAAAAATCAATTGTTAAATTATGGGAAATCCATAGGAACATCATACAGAGGATTGACATGGTCTTATCATGTATGCACTACCTTTAGAAGCAATGTATTTTTCTACTTTAATAAGAAAACAAATTAAGTGTATTGTTTCTAGATATACCACTGAAGTCTTGAGAAAATTCATTTAAGCTATACATTAGGTTACTTGATTCAGATGCTAAATAAAAGTCACTGTTATACTTAAGTACTTGCTGACTGAATAACGTCTTATTACTATTTAAGTTCTATTATTATTGCTCTATTTGTGGTGGAACACTAGAAAAACACAGGATGAAGATCAAGTTTTTAAGAAATAAAAATATGATAATATTGTAATCAAGATAAGAACAACCTAATACCCTGAAATGCGTCACAAAGAAAATGAAACAGCATTAACTAACAGAATACTTGTATTGAAAAGAAATTTATATAAAATGTTACTCAATCTTTCTCTAAAAATGAAAGATGTATATCTGTGTGGAGCTGAATTAAGTAGCTGCTATCATGAATAAACCAAACACCCAAAGATTTGCTTTGTCAAAGTGCCTTTTTAAAATTAATTGAATACCTTTAGGAAGAGCGTACACTCCAATCTGATAGCAAGAGGCTCATCTGATAAACCTCACACATCTTTGTTGTTCATCTGGCATGCGGTTTGCCTCTGGCTTCAGGATGGAGTAACCCCACTTACACTCGGACTTGTCCTTCTTTTCCTCTCTCCTCCTTTCTACAAACTATCAAGCTCTGCTTCTGCAAGTTAACCAATACTTCCTAATTAACCTTGGACAATCTCAGCCAAAGTTTTAAAAAGCTTCCAACTGCCTCTCTCTACCTTGCCCCGATGGGGAAATAATATACACTTCATCCCAGAGGACAACATGCTCTTTGCCATAGTATTTTACCAAGAAGGGAAAAAATTGTCTCATGGTGACAAAAGTTTAGAAAATGTGATGCATTACTTTTCTCATTTTGGAGATTCACATTCAAGAGATCCTAAAGTAAATATTTACAAATTCCCTTATCTTTGTTTAATACAGTATCTCTAATTTGTCTTGGGGTCTTTTTCTTCAGAATATTTGTTAACGGGGAAGAGAACTGATATTCAAAGGAAAACAGTGGGATGCACTGCCAGACATGAAAGACAATTAAGTGGAGGGGTCGCTGGTAAAAAACAATTCCAAAGATGCCCATAAATAGATCAATGGCAACCCTGCTCAGGCATTTCATCACAGAATCAGAAGAAAACAGTGCAGTAGGTTCTCCAATTCCCAAATCACAGGAAGCCAAGAAGAGTTAGGAATCTACTGAAAAATCCATGATCCCAACAAATCCTGGTAAGACTAGAGATGGGCTCTATAAAAACTGGTGAAAATAAACAGTCTTAGTTTCTCTCCCCTTCCAAAAAACAAAAGCAAAATCTATACAATAAAGAATAAGGAAGACAGGACTTAAGAGCAGTAGCATATATCACACATCAACACTAAAAACACAATGTCAGTCAGAAGAATTATGACCTATGAAGAAATTATCATCTTAGGCTACATTAGTTGGCAGTATAGTTACTAAAACTAGGGAACTCTTCTTCTCTTTCCCTGGAACTTTTTTCAGATCAGTGCACACCACTTCAAGAAAAAAGGAGACAAGCTGGGACACCTGAATGAACTAAGGACATTTATGCCATCACTGGGAAGCAAAAGAGGTGATACCAAACATTTCAAGAGTTGTGGCACAGTGATATTAGGTTTATTTTTAGGATGTGGGGTGCAGTGGTACGTAGAATCAAATGGAGGATGCCTGTAAATAGTTGAATTTCAAAAGAAAGGTTCACAATTGAGGGTGATTTTGCCCTCTGGGCAATATCTGAGGACATGTTTGGCTGAGGATACCAATGGGGCAATGAACACGTGTTGGGTAAAGACCAGGGATACTGCCAAACATCCGACAGCGCACAGGACAGCTCCCAACAAGGGTTATCCAGCCCCGAATGTCAATAGTGACAGAGTTGAGCATCCCTGCACCCCTCATACTTGGGGCACCACGTGGGTCTCTGCTCTTTAAAGCTTGAGACTTTCCAGGCAGGACCGAGATGGTCTTCACAAGAGATGACGCCACAGAATCTGAACCGACCTTTACAAGAGCCCACAGTCTACTCAGAAACAGCACCACAGAGGGTAGTCAGGGGCGGGTTAAAAACGTGACACTTCCCCTAACAAGCAACAGAGGTCATTTATCATCCCAAAAGCCTTCAGACTGGTGTGTTGCCAGCATTTCTAAGAAAGTATTATAATACTCGTTAGAAAACATTAGCGAAAAGATAAGAAAAATTTAAGTATCAACATCTCTAATAACATGCTGCAATTTTTGAAATCATGGAAGGCAAATGAACTGGAATTATGAGTTCAAATACAAATTACCATAGAGTTTTGAAGCCACTAAATTGGACTTAATGGATACTTGTTGGCTTTCATTCTCTTGCAGACACCATCCCTCTCTCACAGGAGGAATGCAGACTACCTATTCCTGTAAGTAGGAAGGCATATGGCTCCAGGTCTCACCCATAGGAAATTGTAAAAAATATTTTATTAGTTAATTGAATAAAAAGATGTGTACACATGACCCTTTCACGTATCCCAGAGCATCAGCTGCTTCTGGATGAAGGCAAACATTTCCTTAGAAAACCCAGCAGTCACCGTGCAGTTTCAAGGTACCCTGGTCCCCCTCAGCCCCCATCCTGACCAGCTTTCCTCCTAAGATGAAGAGGCAGGGAGCTTAGCTAGCTGCAGCCATGCTTCTGGAAAGAACAAGGGCCCTCCACCCAGATGAGGTAGCAAGTGATCAGGTGGGAGCAGAGAAGAGCACCCATCTGGCTGTCAGCTCTGCTGTAAGTGGGCGCGGGGTAAGTGGTCGGGGAGGCAGAGAGAGAAAAAAGGCAGGGTCCTGGAAAGGAACAGGCCAGTAAGCGGCAAACACATCCTAGAAGTTGTGACTACAGACATGTTGTCTGAAGCAGTGACACTGGAATGAATATACGGGGTACTGGAGGGGCCATGTCTAAGAAAAAGCCAAACTAGAGACGGGTCACACAGCAGTGCTAAATCCCACGTCTGTGCCAGGACCGGTGTCCCTCGGGCCTCACGTCCTTGCTCCTTTACATGTTTTATGCTAAAGGAAGACGCTAGAAATTTCTGTAGATTTGTAAATATCACTTATGTGTCAAAAATGTTCAATATATTAACAGAGTTTGTATAACATTCTGCTCTGTACCTAAGTGTACCGAGTGGAAAAGAAAAAAACATGGACATGGAATTGAGTTTTTCATAAAGAATTATTTTCATATTTCAATACAGCCTCTTAAGCCTGTTATGATTAAAGATTGTCTGAATCCTTTATGGCGTCTTGTTTTCTGGCTATTTTATATTGGCATTTATGATGACCACTAAGGTTAACAAAGTCCAGAAAAGGGAGAGTGATCATCTGAATGAGCATAATTTCAAAAATACCAGGACGAGGTCAATAACTCTTTAATATCAGCGGAACTCACTAATGGGTTCTCAGATACAAGAAGCTGAGGCTTCCAACGTGGCCTGAGCGCTGAGGACATTTTCAGCGCTCAGTCTTGGAAGGCCACCTACGACACCCTGACAGTGACAGCAGAAGAGTCAATGCTGCCAGTGGGCTCTTATGTGAAGAGCATGTCAATCAAGCTAAAGGAACTTTCCTTCAAAGAACGTCAGCCACATAAGAAAATTAAGGACCACCTAACTCATAACATGGGAACACAGAAAGTCACAGAATGTTCAACAACCATTCAGCCATTTCTATGCTGAAGAGCAAAAGCAAAAGCTGCCGAGTTTTCATTTATCTTCCTGGCACTCACTTTGGTTCCGTCGGGGAAACGCAAGTGCCCGTGGACAGTGCTTGTGAAAATGCCCCCTGCCAGTTTATGTGGTTCTGATTCTTGGGGGGCTATTTTACAACTCTGGTATCTGGAGACCACGTTTTGCCAAGCAGAATACCGCCTGTCTATCAGCATGTGAGCTCCTGACTGCAGACAATCCACGACCCTCCCTCGCGGTGGGAAAGCCCAGTTTGGCCTGCGCTCATGCATCCATTTCAGTGTTCTGGAGCCATAGATGCTGACCGCCTTTAAATTCTCCTTTGAACTGCTTCTCGCACCTTACCAGCTCTTGACTTAAGTAAAATCTTTTCCAGATGTTCATTTTATCTCTGTCAGACAGTCACGACTTTACCTGCTTCGAATAGTGTCTTTGAACAGTCGTTTTCGGAAAGCGGTTGCTCTGCGGGATTTGGAAACACGGATATTTCCCACTGGCGTTTTCTTAGTTAGGCGGCTGGATTTAACCAGGAGAGCGAGTTGCCCAGGAAAGGCCTAGAGCTTTAGGGACCGAAGGGAGCCCCTGGCAGGCCAAGGGAGAGGCACACAGGAAACCTGGGGAAGCGCGATGAGGAGTATGGAGGTGAAAGGGAGCTCACATCGCGTCAGAGAGGGTGGCGGAACCAGCATGGGAGCCCTGACTTAGAAACGAAGAAGATTCCCTAGATACAGTCCTGTGCGCTCTGCTCCCTCACAACAAGCCACATGAGGGCACAGCGTGGCCACTGACAGTCTGACAAGCGTCGTCATCCTGTGTGCAGGTGTGTTTTCTGGGCTCGCTGTGGTTTTCAGGGGCTCAAGGGACACTATGCACCTGAGCACACCCACAAAGCCACGTGAAGACCCAAGTGGCTCTGGCACAGGACTAGAGTCAAACAAGAGTGGAGACCCTCAAAACAGTGAAACTGAGAAAACTGAGAAAATGACAGGTGATACAGAAGTGAAATGTGACTGAGCGTAGAAGGGCTCTCTCCGGAATTTCTTCTCAATGGCTGGTGCTGTGGGCATGGTTTCTGCCCAAACAGACGAAGGCTTTGAAAGACTCAAACACATTCCGAGTCCAGTGCGCCATGGGCTCCGCACAGAAAACAGAAAGACCTCAGACCTCTCAATCCAAGAATGCTCTGTGCTCGAAAAGTAAGTGAACTATTTTTTTTTAAATGGTAACGTAAATTTTACCCCCCAACACATAGGGTTCCTCATACAGAGCTTGAACCAAACCAATATTCAGGAAGGCTTCTTCCAAAGTGGCTGAAATGTGGAGCATTAAATAACTTTACACAGTCAGAAGCTCCACACCAGGACACAAACATTCTGGTTTCTTTATGAATCTAATGGCACAATGCTAGAGTTATTCTTTTGTTAAAAACTTCCAGATGCACAGCATGGGTTACAGTAGAAAGACACTATCAAGCTTGTTGGTTAAACTCCTGGGAAGTGGTCAGTAAATCTGTAGGGTGTGGAGGGTAAATTTAGGCGAGACAGTCGGTTAAGTTAAACCTCTTCTTTGCAGTTGATGAGAGCGTTGGTTGTTCATATTTGCTCTTTGCAGCCTCTAACATTTGGTCAGCCTTTCCAGTTCTGCCATGTTACTGATCAGTATCTTCTCTCAACATGCCAAGTAACTAAAGTAGTTAAAAGAGGAGAAGTCTGCATGCCCTGGTGGCCTAGTGGGTAGGCCACCAAATAAAGTCCACAGGCATCCCAAGGACCCAGGTTTGAGACCCAGGGCTGGGAGAACAACCAAGAAGAACAATTAAATAAAATAAATAAAAGATGCTACTTCCTTCTCTCTCTTCCTGCCTGTCTGTCTGCCTGCTCATCTTCACTCCTGCCTGTTCCTCTTCTTTTTAAAGAAAAGGTCATTTTTCTCCCCCAGATGTCCTAAAAGTCTAGTTTGCAACTGTGTAGTAGAGAAAATAAATTGTTCACCAAAGCACGATAACTTTCCCAGTCATGTCATTCCATTATCTGTTCGATAAGACAGCTGAGGTAGGTGCTGAACTTGGCTCAATTACTGGCCTCCAACTCCAGCTCCTCGTCCAGGAGCGAGCACAGGCGATGGCAGTGGACACTGATTTCAGTGGGAGGCAGGATGCTGTCTTTCATATTTCCCTTAGCAGTCCGTGTTACCGTATGATTGTAGCCAAATTTGCACTTTCTCTGTGAAATGCACCATTTATATCATTCACTCTGGGCTAAAAGTCCTGAAGATGTTTCCCATCCTTCTTTTAATATAGCCAATCCATAATAGTCAATCTCTTATTATCATTGTAGTATCAATTTAAATGTCAATACATAAACAACATTTGTTTAACACAAAAATCAAATCAAGCAAACACCTCAGAGATCTTAGAAGCATCTCTAATAACATTCTCACAACAGAAATATTCTATAAATCATTTAATTGGATAGTTATGTTTCCTGAACTACTCTTCAAGTGAGTATTAACTACTACCTGAAAATCAACTGCTTCGAATACAGAGAGAGAGAGAGAGAGAGAGAGAGAGAGAGAGAGAGAGAGAGAGAGAGAGAGAGAGAGAGACAGACAGACAGACAGGCAATGACTTGCTGTGACTTAGTGATAAACCTTTATATTAATACCTAGAATGAAAGAATAAATAAAAATACAACTGTTACAGAAAGCGAGAATACTATTTTGATTTGAGGGCTAAAAGATAAGTGACTTTACGAAAAAGGCTGCGGTGAGATGTGATTCCCAACAACGGGGCCGTGCTCGGACACACAGGGACCTCCGCTCTCCCAGGCATGGCTGTCATGACTGCTCCTTCGCTGCACTACTCCTACCCCTGAGGTGACAGCACTACATTTAGGGTCGCTTCTGGACCCATTCACTTTAACCCACATTTTTGCTTCCATCCTCCCTAGTAACACCAGACAGAATTCGAGACGTGCTCTCCATTGTCAAGGACAAGGCATCTCTAGACGTGGGGTGGAGATGACACTAACAGAATCCCAGGGAGTAGTAAGGTCCTCTGAGGGGCCACGAGGGGGCGGTGGGTGGGCAGCAGAAAGAAAGCACATAAAGGATCTTGGCTTCATTCCCTCTTGGCCTCCTTGGTCAACCACCGTGTAGCTAACTGTATCCAATTTCATAAACAGGTTTTCTCAGATTTTTTTTTAAGGTCCAGCCTTCATAAATGTCGAAAAACCCCTGAACTACTCAATCACCAACCCTGGTGTTAGTGTTAGCATAACATGGCTCTCAGAGTCCTTAGAGAAAATGCCGAGAAGGCATGGGGATGAGAATGTTAGTGGGTATCAGGAGATAAACCCCAGTTAAAAAGTCCTCAGCCTCATCGGGTTGACAGATCTTCATCATAATCAAGATGAGCTTAGGGAGAGAGCTCTACAATAACCGTTAGAGATGGACAGGGACAGAAAAGAGTCGCAGCCATGGAACCCCGAAGGCAGACAGCAGAACTGAACTCCCAGCCACCTGGAGCTAGTGTCGGGGCTGCCCAAGGGTCCTCTGGTCCTTTCCCCTCCACTCAGCTGACCCCACCCCAACCAGGTTAATAACGCTCCTCAGAAAGTCAGTTCATGAAGAAGTTCATTTCCATTCAGACTTCACCTGCTCTGAGGCCGAGCCCCAAGACTTTGAGTAAAAGTGTTTAGTATCCCAAGTCCAGTTAGCCCCAGAATTTGCCAGCCTTTCTAGGCTGACTTTGAAAGTCAGAGGTGCGGCTCTGTGTGCGGTGTGTGGAAATGCTTTATGATCGCGTCCATCTGCGGGTAAAAGGTGAATCTGAAAGCCCTGAGACACAGACGGGAGAGCCATCCATTCTAGAAGGGTGCAGTGAACTAGGTCACCTGCACTTGGTCTGAGACATAGGAAGGTGGATACGAAGTGTGTCGGTTCTCCTGGCATATTTAATTCTAGCTCCTTAAAGATCAAGAATAAGACCACCCTGCGGGCCTGTAATAAACTTGAAGGAGAGACTCCATGAGACTTTCCTCGTCCATCTGCTGCTGCAGTTCTGCTGGGAATCCTAACGCTCACTTGGGTCCAGAATCCTCTGCAATCGGAACTCCAGCATGGCGGTGAAGACCTGATTCTAGACACCAGGAAAACGGGGGACTTTCCTCCCTGCTCTAACTCTCCTTCAATGTGAGCCCTTGGCTCAAGAAAGGAAAAAAAGATCCTACCTACGCCTCCCTAGCCCCGCTACTTCTGGTCAGATGCATTCTGACTCTCAAAATTACCCTAATGCATCAACTGGTGCTGGGTACAGCCCAAATCATTTACTCAGCCACTTAGCCTAAATGTGAAAATTGTATTTAAACATGTGCTGACCACATTTGAAATGTCAGCATGAAAACATGGTGTACGGAATCCAGAAGGCTCGCGCTCCTGCAGCCTAAATATCCAAATGAACAGACAAGAGTGGATTTCTTTTAGCATTTCTGGCAAATCAGACAACATGATCAGACAGAGGAACACATTAGAAACAAATAAAGCACACATTTCATCAATCCTATCATGTGGTCACTGAGGTGGAAACAGAGACTCCAGGTGAAATGATGTCAAAAGCATGATAGTGACTCCAAAGGACTCTTGGTTCTAAGAAACCACAACATCCCTCAGAGGGCAAATTCCATTACAAGGAGTTCGTTTGTTCTACTACTGGAATACCAGCCTCAAGACCCTATCTGAGACATGATCTACTAAGTCAACTTTGACTTATGCAAAAAGTGAAATTTACACTATTTAAAAGATCTGAAAGCGGATGGGCTATTCCTGTCTTCAGCTACATATGCAAGACATCTCTTGCTTCCTCCTGAGTCTTCCGATGCAAACAGAAGTCCGGAGACAGAGGTCAGCCCGGAGTTTCACCAGGAGAGGAGTCCCACTCCCTGACTCCATTCCTCCCCCTGGTGCTCATGGAGAGCAGGGGCCACCTGCCTGCACGAATCCTGCCACTTGCATGACTCACGGAGAGTCGTGGGAAGCACTAGATGATAACCATGAAAAGTGATCCATTTTAATCTGCGGTTTCCACTGACTGCCATTCGCCACTCTTAGGCCTGTGCCCCTTTCCAAGAGCCCATCCTAAAAGACCTCCCAATTGCACATCCCGGATGAAATAGCAAGTCTGCCTGTCTGAGAATTCAGCACGCAGATGTGTCACCTTCTTTGTTAACACCAACTGGGAAAATGAAAGCCCGTCAGCCGTCATCATGCAGGCAACCCCCTCGCAGCACAGTCTCACACTGCCCCTGAGGGCCGGCGGGGGCTGCTTTCTTCTGGGGTCACAGACGGGGCCACAGCCTGAGCCCAGACGGACTCGTACATTGTTTTCACATCCTCAGCGTTCACCAAGCCACCAAGTGATGTTTATAAAGTGGTAGGAGGGAATGAGCGCACTTCTTCAGAATAGGGTTTGGATGGTTTCCACTTGAGATAACACAGATTGATGTTATTTTGATGAGAGTCTAGTGCGGATTCCCTGCGGCAGGAAGGGGCCCCCTGGACCGTAAAGCAGGCCTGCTTTTGGCTCGTTTCCCCGCCAGCTCTCCGTTTCCCTAATCTTGTTGATGAGAGGACGCCCTCTTCCTCCATTACGAGACCTAATTTTGACGTTCAGATGCAGGTTTTTGAATGCCTGTCATTGCTTTTGGACACTTACACCCCAATCAGAGGCATGGTAGGCTTTTATGACCCAGAAAGACTACTTGCTCCTCCATAATCCTCAAAGGAGCTGGAAAGAATTAGCCCCTATGCAGAAGTTACCCACTGCTCTTCAATAACTCCCAGCTCCTGGAAAAACAGGATTACCAAGGTAAGAAAGAGAAAAGACTACCTGAAAAATTGGTAAGAGAAACAGAAGAAGCCAAGAAACAAGAGCACTGCTTCCACAGGCAGCTTGTCCCTGGTCCTTGGGGGACAGGGCATTTTGCCAGCTGTCACCACTGGACCTACTGAAAGTGTCGTCTTCAAACTGCTGTGTTTCTTGCATTGAAACCACATAACAGGAATGCTTTGAGGTGTCCAGAAGTCACACTGAATTATCTGGCTGATGAAAGGAAGAGCATGCCTATGACTGGCATTTACATAGCATGTGCAGCATTTACATTTGCTTTCCTTCTGCAAACTCCTTGCAGAACTCTCTACCTTCCGTAGGGAAAATCTATGCATCTCTAGTGTGAACGCGCTCTTTCCATTCACTATGTGGCAGGCTAGGCTAAAGGGAGAGCGAAAGCGAAAAACGATGTTCGTGAGAAATAAAGTTTCCTCTGATGAAGTAAACGTATGTTACCAGGTCATTTAGACATCTTCTCAGATGGCAGGTGGGTTACTGTGTATTTCTACCCAAAGTTGAGGCAATATTATGGAGCCAGTCACAGGGGCGGTGTCTCTCTCATTTGTAAATCAGGGTACTTTCACTTGCCTACATTTGTTCTTATTTTGTATAGACATGGAGAGTGTCAAGGGGCCTTATGATCTCAGGCAAAAGTCTCCAAGCAGATGAGGGCTGTGATGAAGCAGAAACTGTGGTCAGAAAATGAGGAGGAGCAGCAGGGCACGGGCTGTCCAGCACCACAGGGGGGAAGGGCCCACTCTCTTCAGCCCACACCCCACTGTTTGCAGAGAAACGGACATCACCATCCTATCAGCCACAACTCTCAGAGCCACCTTTTTGTCTCAGGTGGGGCCAGCACACCACGTATCAGGGACCTTTATATGACCACAAATTCTTGACAAACCGAAAGCCAGGTGAGGCTCTGCAAATCAGCCTTCTATCCCTGGATGGAGCTTTATTTCTAAACACCCACTTTCCTAGCACTGTGATTTTGTCCTATTGTGAATTTCTCTTGCTGCCCAAGTGTTTAGAACAGGGCAGAAATGTTGATCATGTGCTCCGAGGCACGCTGGCCTTTTCCCTGGTTGTACTTGGATTCACACCATTTTTAATAGCGGTCTGTCCTGCTCATGGAAACGCAAGCTCCATGAAGGCAGACACCAAGCAAGCCGGCTCTGGGGCGTTGTCCCAGGATCACACAGGGATGGCGGCTTGCCACATTCTCCATGCCTGGGGAAGGGACAGATGACTTTCACAGTCTTCCTAACCAGCACTCCCATCCTGGGATAGGAAGAGCCTATAAAAGTCATTCTGGGAAAGGATGCCCAAGATTGAGCAGCATGTGAATGGAAAAGCCGGGAGAAGAACTCTGGATTCTTTACTGCCTGATGCCTTCTCTGCCCATCCCAGAGAGGCGCTCACACCCAGTGGGCAAGCGACACCACAGGTAAGTGAAGTTCAGGAGCATCACCATCTAACCACTTGTAGGCCTCTGCCCGGCGCCAGCATTCTCCACCCATGGAGCATTGACTCATCCCAGGAGATGCCTGCCTTGCACGTATTTCATGTAGGACTCCAAGAATAGGAGCCCAAGCACAGCTCTGCAGTCTCCACGAAGAGCCAGTTCCTTCTCCCTGATGAGGGTCAGGCTTAACAGCGGCCAAGCCACTGAGGACAGCAGAATGTCCATGGTGCAGTCACTGCTGAATCAAACATGCTGTTCGGGAAAGTTTCCTCTCTTTTTAATTTTTTTTTTAATTTTAAACAGTGTACCCATAATGTAATATACCCAAAATAATACTTTATATTTCAATAAAGCAGTTAAAAAACAAATATAAAAATGAGTCAGATAGTTAAAGTACTTCTTTTCGTAAACATCTGCTATCAAAGGAGTTATTTAATATCCCCAAATGCTTTCAAGTCCAGGTTCTATTTGCTTTATTCATGGCTTATCTAAAAGGTCGAATTTTTTTTCTGCAATTTTGATTTTTTAAAAATTACCAAAGATTTTTAGAAGATTAATAAATATCTGTAAGGAACTCTTCTGCATGGCTGTGGCGCTGAGAGGCTCTAACACTTGACTGCTGCCTACAGATGTATTTGTTCAACTCAGCACGCTGTTGTGTCCAAAACCCCCATCACCCAGACACTGGTTTTTGAGCAAGTTACACATCTCCAGGCCTCAGTTTCCCTCAGGATATAACACAGGTCCTGGAAACCAGAGAGAGTTAAGTATCATGTTAGATAAAGTAAATCCTCACTTAACAGTCATTAATAGCTTCTGGAAACTGCAACTTTAAGAAAAACAATGCAGAAAGAAACCACTTTGATCAGATGCTAATTGCTATTGACAAGAGTTAAGTTCCCATGGCAGACTTCTGGTGACACAAACATGACCAGACTTTGAAATAAAGACCCAAACACTTCCAATGCTCAACAACCATTTGTATTCCTTCCTTCCTTCCCAATTATTCCAGTTCAGGGTGGCAGGTGACCAGAGCTGCCCCCACAGCTCAGGCTCAAGGAGGGACTCACCTTGGACAGGATGCCTGCCATTACTGGACACATCACATATGTGCGTGCGCGTGTACACACGCGCGCGCACACACACACACACACACACACTCTACCTGGAACCACTGAGACATCAATGAACTTCTTTGGGATGTGGGAGGAAAATGAAGTTCCCAGAGAAAAACTCCCAGACATGGGGAGAAGGTGCCAATTCCACACACACAGTGGCCCCAGCCAGGACTCGTGTATTTTTTTTTAACTTCTCAACATAATCACAAAATGACCTTGAATAATACGACGTCCTCTGAGGACGTGACGCCGTAAACAGAACAGTAACTGCTGTCCTCTGATGAACAGCACTAGCATGTCTGACATTTAAGCAAACGATCACCCCGTGAGGAAGGTATTCGCCATTTTTTGTAGATGAGGAAACTGCACCAAAAAGAAGCTCATTCATCTGACCAGGCCGCACAGTTGGGTGGCGGACCCAGGACTCCAATCCAGATCTGCCCAGCCGCCACACCTGGGCTCCTTCGATAGTCCTCACCAGACTTGAGCTTGTGACTCTGTCAGATTCGGGCACAAAGCTTGACCTTGTCTCACGGAGTTGCCTTCTCCCTATGTGTAAAATGAGGTAACTAACACTTGACCCTTAGGGTTGCTGGGCGATTAAATGAAAGTGCCTCCCCTACAATTCAATAAGTCTTTTTCATCCCTCTCTCTGTGTTTTTCAGAAAAAAAAATCTATAAATTTCATGATTTCCTGGTGCTCCACCTACATAAACCTCTCTGTGACTGATTCTACCCAAGAGCACTTCCAGGGACGCCTCCAGAACTGCCTTAGTCCTCTGCTGCCAGTCCTCGGTTGTGTGGCCAAGACAGTCAACATGAGTGTCAACTTCAAGGGGTGGGCATCTGTCCACAGGAACTGAGTTGCGGTCACAGACTTGTCTTACTCTGCCCTACAAACAGATGTCCGGGTGACAACTCCGAGTCACTGCCAACCAGGGGTTAGAGCCAAACCAGGTGAGAAGTTCTGTACCTCCTGTCTCTTCCTCCTGGTCAGCCCATTCATTCCCCAAGACAATACCTCACTGACCATAATGCCAAAGAACAAATGTCCCCCACGGTGCTAATTTCAACATCATACCTTTAGTTTCATGATGCCAAAATGATTGCACAGGCAGAAGAGAGAGTTTCTATCACAGTGATTTGTCAGCGAGAAACCTGTTTGATTCTGGACATTGCAATATACACCTTCAAACGTCTACCCCAAAAGCACCCTGGTGAAAACTGATGGAAGGTGGGGCTCTAGTGGTGGCTGGGAGGTAAAGCAGCCAGTAGGGAGAGTAGTAAAAATGCCAAGGAAATCATCGTTTAGCGTTTCTTCCTTCATGATGGTGAAATCACCAGGGATTCATAAATTATGTGTCAAGAAAAAAACGGTTCCAAATGATCTTCCAAGACAACATCAGGCGAGCTCTACAGGCAATAGCTTTCTTCAGGTGGCAAGAGGGACCTCAGCCTCTAGCTCACACCACACAGAAGGCAGCCGTCAAAGCCATGATTCACTTTTCTGTGGTTTACCAAATTCACGCAGAATCCTATTAATTTAACACTGGTTGTTTCTCATGCAGCTAGCCAGCATGCTGGCTACAGAAAAAAAGCAAAGCTCCTAGGTGCTATGGTAAGTGAAGCCCTGTACCAACTGTCTTGGGAATTCGAATAATCCCTACGCCTCCATGGGGTTGTCGTGAGTTAATTCCTGCACTAGAAAAATGCCTCCCTTGAATTTATGGCTTCAGAGGTCTCTCCCAACTTAAGGCAACTAAGACTGAAACCTATATTTCCAAATATTAGCCCTTTGTTTTCTTATTAGCTAATGTATACGTCTTCTTGATTCAAAGGGCTTCCATTTGAAAAACCCAGTTCTATTAGGGTCTACAACGCAGGGTAAAAAGCAGCAAATATTTTATGACAGACAAGCAAGAGCTGACATTTAAAATTTTAAACATGGTGACTGGTGTAGCTTGGGTCAAAAGTATTTATCAGGAGGAAAATAAAAAAACTCATAACATGAAAAAGTACAGGCAGTAGCCTCTCCATACATAAGTAACTCGGTGTCATGTTTCTGTACATCGAAGACAGCATGAGAGATTCGCTTTTCCATACGTGCCAATAAAAAGAAATGTTCATAAATGCATTCCCAACATTTATCTGAAATAAACATCTCAAGACTCATGGGGGTTTCCCAAGGCTTAGCTGAATTGAATCCATTAGATCTTTTCCAGGGGGCAGACTCAGGGGCACCTAAACTGCCAGGTCTACAGATGAGTGACTAGCAAAGCTTCAGAAGTCTGTGAATGAAGACTGAATGATTACCCGTGGAGGTATGATTCACCGATGGCTCATGTCTCCATCCTTTGACCACTATGCCATCACGAATCTAGCTCCCTGAAGCTGCAGAGAAAGATGGTCAAATCTAAGCACGTTTTCTGAGAGGACATTGAGAATGCAGTATTTTGTGAGCTGGAGATATAGAACTGATTTCCTTTCAGTCCTCATCTCTAGCTAGAGGGTGAGAGAGAGAGCCTTTTTTGATTTAAAAAAAAAAAAAAAAAAAGATAAAAGCAGGAGTTAAGGAAGTACGAGTATAATCATATGTCAAAGGGAGGAACCGGAAACCTGTACTAATACGACACTAGCCACCAGGGGATTCAGAATTTAACGTATTCTGCAGTCTTTACACCACAGACATTAAAATAACTGAAAAAACCTGAGGACTTTTCAGTCTGGGAATCTAAGAACTTCATCTTTGTACATCCTCTTGCCTCTCTTTTCCTCGGAGTTAATCTCTATCTTCTTTGCTTTTCTGCACAAGACCTTGGCATGCTGCTTAAAATAATATCGAGGGTTTTACGTGCCATTCTTTTAACCGAGACATGTTGGATTTATTAAAGGAAGTTGGGCCTGCAGTCTTTCTTTACTACGATTACAGGTAGACTTGACAGACATGGGACCTTTGTTTGAAAGGCTTTGCTGTGGAGGAAACTTTGTTAAATAAGTTCCATTTTACCTGCTGGACAGTTGCAAGGAGAAGATGCTTCTCTTGCCATTCTTATTTTCGCTATGTGTTCATAGGATTTCTGTCGGAAAAGAAGAGGCATTAACAATCATCAGTAGCACTGTAGAGAAAAGGATTCTTGAGGGATTCTCTGGCCAGATGCTTGACCTTCCAGCATTTGATAGCCCACATAACTAAGGTTTACATATGTACTTGGACTTCAGTCAAAAGGTAACAGTACCCAAGTCCTAAAAAAAGAAAAGCACCACTGATATAGTCTCCAGACTCAAGGGCTTGTATAATATCTTTCTCCCACTACCATCTCCTCCCACTCAGTCCAGTCACAGGCAGTCAGCGCAAAAGCCTGGAGTTAGCATGCTGTAGTTAGAGATAAGCTCTGGTTTTAAAAACATCTAAGATCGTATCTACGCGGGTCAACTGCTCACCAGGCTGTGATTCAACTTCTGCCAAGCTACCTCTGTTGGAGCAGTAAGTTCCAGAAAACCTCCTAACTCTGGTCTGAAGCCACCTTGGTTTTGATCAGCCTTCCACCTCTGAACCCCAATGGCTCTGCCTTCAGAGCTCCCCTGGCACTGCCCTCTTTAGAAAATTTAAACTATAATTTTTTTAATGTTTAAATATTTAATAGGAAAGTGTTCAGTGTGTGAAAATATTGCTTGAAAAATCATAGGTAGGGTTATGTTGCTTTTAAGAGATTGTCATTTGTCAATTCATTGCACCTCTAGCAGTAATCCTTCGTAGAACCTAGGAAGGCTCAGAGACCATCTCTGCAAAGAACGTTCTCCACAAAATTGGTAACAACTCCCAATCAACTCCAGAAAACGCAGAAGAGATTCAATGCCACCCCATCATGCTGACCACCCTTCCTCTTTTACATCTCCATCTAAGCCTAGCATGCAAACATTAAGAAGAGCGAGGGGTGATGGCCGGGACAGACCGGGTGGCAGCGAGAGAGGTGCATGGAGGAGCACCCCTACAGCCGCAGGCTCCCAGCCTGTGCACACACAGCCACACCGAGTGCAGGTACAGCGCGGGCAGTGGCCGGTCGAGTGCACAGAACCCGGCCCGTGCAAGATGTTATCCACGTGCAAAAGACCCCAGCCTTTCACACCTGAGCCAGAAGTCGCTCCACTCTCTCTTGCACCATTGCTTTGAGTTCATCCACGCAGTCGGGCAGCAGAGGGATGCAACGGTCCCCTTTGGCGGATTCCAGAGCGGCGATCCTCGCCTGGAGGTCGTTAGTTTTCACGCCCAGGTACAGACAAGACGCCACGGCCACCACTGACAGGAGGCCCGCCAGGGCCGCGCACGGGGGCAAAGCTCGGGCACAGCGCTGCCCGGCGGGGCTCGGGTCCTGGACGCCCGGCTCCCGGGCCCCTCCTTTCCCTGCCTGCTTCTTCACTAGCATCGTGGCGGGCTCGGTTGCCTCGGCTTCGCCTTCCGTCCGTGACCACTTCCAATAACCTTAAAAAGAAAGAAAACGGACGATTCCTCCAAAGTTCATTCCCGGTGGCTGCACAACTAGTTGGCGGAGTCGGCGCCGGGGCTCGGAGACGGAGCTGGGCTTCGCTCAGCGCGGACGGCAGCGGCCGGGGACCATCCCCGGCCCTCGGCCTCGCAGCAGGGGGAGAACGCGGCCCCGTCGGGGGACTGCGGGCAGGAACGGGCGCGGGAGCAGACCCGCCCGGAGCTGCTCCGAGAGCGCTCGAGCGCGGCGCCCAGGATCCGAGGACCGCGGGCGCGGCGCCCTGGCCGGAGCCCGACCTGTTGCGTCTCACTTTGCCCTATTTCTAGCCCTTCGGTGTTTTTCCGCGCGTCGACCTGCTTCCCACCTGGATTCGGTTCACGGCAAAAAGGCTGAGCGAAACCTCGACAGCACAGCGCCGCGCCGAAGGGTGGCCCCCGGGGAGCCGCGGAGGCGGAGACCCAGACGAGCCAGCGAGCAGAGGCGAGGCGCGAGGCCCCCGTCGCCGCTGCCCGAAGCGTCGCCGCTGCCCGAAGCGTCTCCGCAGCCCGCGCGCGAGCCTTAAATACCCTTCGGGATGCTGGTGTGCGCGTGTGCGCGCGCGAGTGTCCGCGCGAGGGAGCGCGCGCGCCCGAGCGCGCCTTCCCGCCCGCCCCTCCCGGCGCGCGGCCCTGGCGCGCGCCCCCCCGCGGCCGCAGGCGCTCATTAGCATAATGTATGCACCTTGGCCCGCCCGCCGGCCGCCCCGGGACCCCCGAGGGGAGGGAGCTCGCGTGGGACCCGGGCGGGAGGTCCACATTAGCATAATGTATGCGGAGAGCTGGAGCGGCCTCCGTGATTGGAGAGGAGCCTGGCGACTCCTCCCCCTGCGCGGAGCAACGTGGGCGTCCCCAAAGGCCACCTCCCGCGCCTGGGCCGGGGGCCGAAGTGGGGTTGGCGGTGGGGAAGGCGCGCATCTTGACTGGGCCCGGCGCCCCCTCTTTGTCCCAGTTCAATGTGGACAAACGGCCCCCAGAGGGAAGAAGTGGAGGAGCTTCCTGCTCTCGAAATTTTCACTCAAAAGCAAGTTACCCTCCTGCCCGGCTTCCCCACATGCCCGGAGGCCGAGCGTCCGGCTCGCCTGAGGCACAGCTCCCCACGCCCCGTCTCTTCCCAGCGCCGCGCCGCGCCGCGCGGCTCCCGCCGGGGAAGCTTCGCTCCCCTCCCCCAGTTTCCTTGTCTGGAGCGCTCGCTGGGCGCCCGGCTCGCTGCTCCTAGACTGTACCAGGGTGCTAATGCGTTTTCCTGATTCCCTGTTTTGTGGGATTTAAAGAGCGAGCGTTGAGGTACACACATTGCTTAGGATTTAGGAAAGGACTGAAGAATGAGGTCAGTCTTTCCTCTTACCTGACTCCTCCTGGATCGAATTACAATCTCTTCGGGGATTTTTGCGAGTTGGTAACAAGTAGCAGTCTACATCTAATTTACTTGGAAAAAAAAAAAATCCCACCTCTTATTCCAGAAAGTTCCTTCTTATCTCCTCCTCCCCACAGAAAAAGACTGTTTCCTATCCTTCCTAATCAAACCGACCTCAAATTGTGCTCATTGGTAGACAATCAACCAAAGATTTCACTTAGCTGATCTTTGAAAACTCAAAATGACTAGGGAGAAAGCAGAGTAGAGATGTTGCATCTGTGGATGGAGGGGACCTGAATGAAAAAAGATGAAGGGATGAAACAGACACAACAGCGAAGGAAAACGCAGAGTTTTGCTATAAAGTCAGAAGCATCAGCTCTTATGTTTGTGAGTCGCAGTAGTTCTCAAAGACGGTCCCAGACAGGCAACATTAACTGGGCATGTGTGCAGATTTCAGACACAGGGACTCCATCCCACATCGACTGAATCAAAAACCACTTCCCTTACTCAATCAGAACCAGCGTTTTAACCAGCCCTCCTCATGATTTTGCTGTCCACAAAAGTTTGAGAACCCCTAGTGTAACACTATAAAATATTTTCAAATGCATTTTTTCATTCAGATGTCATGACCTTGTGTGCAAATAAGGAATGGTCTTCTAGTTAAGGAAGCAATTTTCAAGTCATATTAAATGTGATTAAACGCGTTTCCAATAACAGCACCTGAGGAATGGGTACCAATTCTGTAATATGTCAACGCTCTAATTTTCCAGTTGCCTCTCTAACCATTTCTCAGGATCTTTTGCAGGCGTGTCCTCTGCCTGCCCCTGAGTAGTGGCGCTCCTGTGGTCAGTGTATTGGCCATCTTCTCCTCTAACCCTTTACACTGTCTCCAGCCGTGCTCTCAATACAACACTCACACCGAGGTGCCATCAATTCATGTTGAAGCCCACATGTCTCCCCTGAGCTTCAGACCCAAGAGCCAGTTGCTGTTTGCATCTCCATCTGAATGTTCTGGAGGCAGTTCTAACTTCACCTGCATTTACCTGCAAACCTTGCTTTTTTCCCCTTGGCTTCCCATCCCAGTAAATAGAGTTCCATCCATCCATCCATCATCTCCACGCTGTAATATCGGTTATAATCCCAGACTTCTTGCCCTCCTCATTTTCTTAAAGTCCCTCAACACTTTCTACTGACCTTAGGATGGAAAGGTACAAGGGAACACCTGGTGTCTGGCATCCCACCTTCCTCAATACTCTTGAACTTTCCAGGACAATCTCTCAATTGAAGGCTTGGAGACAAAGAAAATGAAGAACTTTTCTTTGGGGCAAGGTAAGTGTTGGTTTAAAAAAAGGCTGTTTTCTGTGCTGACAATACAACACACATTTAATTTGCATGATGCAATGTTCTTAGAACATGCTATGTGGAAGCTGGCCATGACGAGATACATTAACAACCCTTATGAGCTCTCTGAAATGTCAGATCTCAGTAGAGTTGATGGAGTTGGAATTTGGTGGATTGGGGCTCTTTATCCAGAGGATTAGCTTTGCTGCGTTTCTTTAGTGGGCACAGTATCTCAGAAATGCACCGGTCATTAGCACTAAGATTTCAAAGCCCAGTCAATTCTTGGTATCAAGCACAGAGAATGTGTGGACCAGGGGGATTTGACCCATGTTCCATGGATGAATCAGACCACAGTTGTTACTGGGGTTCCTGTGTGGAAAAGGATTTAAAAAAAAAAAAAAGTATAAATGGTACTGAACAAGGGACAGACCAGCTGACTCCAGTTTACTAAGACCTGATACCAATTTTAATAAAAGGCAAGTAGGAAGTTGTGCGTGACTGGAAGAATAATGGACCCCCTCCCCCCATCCCAGAGGTCCATGTTCTAATCTCCCAAACCTATACATGGAGAAAAATTAGCTTACATGACAAAATGGATTTGCAGATGTGATTCAGCTCAGCATCTTGAGATGGAGGATCCTCTTGATTACGTGGGTCCCCTCAAGTGTCAACCAGGGTGCTTAGAAGAGGGAAGCAGGGCCCAGAGCAAGGGGAGACTTGAGAGCAGATACAGAGCTCAGAGAGATGGGAGTCCTAGCTGTGACGATGGGAACCAACATGATAGGCTGTTTCTAGAAGCTGAAGAAAGTCAAGGAATGGCTTCTCCCCTAGAGCCCCGGAAGGCATGCAGCTTTGCCGACTTTTTGATGTGAGCCCTTTTGGCCAGCAGAGCTCTCCTTAACAGGCTGGTGCTGTGTGAGGCACCAAGCTTGTCATCGTGCATTATACAGCAGCAAAGGAAAATATCTCCGTCACAAGAAATCCGTCTTCATCTGCTGCAGCCTCCTAAGTGGTACTGAAACTACCATGATGCCCTACAACTCAACAGGCCCTCTAATAACAATCCTGTCTCTCGAATGTTTATGCATTCCTCTTTTACTGGCATGCCCTGGGGAAAGAACTGGAGAGCTCTGCCTTCTCCCCTGTCATATAAAATTAGGATGCCCTCTATGGAGGCCTATTAAACTAAATAAAATATGTTGTGTGTCTTTGATACCTCCCTTTGGTGCAACGCAGAAGCAGTGAACCAGCCACACTTGCAGCTACTCGCATCTCTCCTCCGCGCCATGGCAGCCCAGCCCGCATTCCGACCTGGCTCAACAGCACTGTTAGCACACGACTAACCTGTCTCAGGCACCTGATCTCCAGGTCTTGGACAGAGACATGGCAGGAAGGTCAGGTGAGAAAGAATAAAGGGTACGGAGGAAAAAAATGAAGAAAAGAGAAGAGAAGAGCTTTTGAAAAAGGTTGGAGTGTTCATTGGAAGAAAAAGGCATGTTCCAGTCCTGTGTGCCTCTAGGAGGTAGACGTCAGATGTCGCCTACAGGTGATGGAGCACATCCATGGGCTTGCTGGCCTGTGTGTGTTCTGAAAGATGAGCTGACCAGGTAGGTGGCTGAGATCATGACGTGTCAGTTTGGGTATTAACCATGTGACAAAAATTCTGTTTGGTTAACCAATAGCTTTTCACGCCATTCATTTTTTGAGGCTAATTTGTTTCTTTTCTAAAACCACAATCTGAGCCAAAATTCACCAACAAATGAAGCAAATGTAGGAGAGGATGTGTGTGTCCACTGAGTATCTTCCTTGAGAAAATGGCAGCGTAAATTGTGTGCTGTATTGAACGTGCAATTTCATAAACTTTCGAGGCAAATGCAGTCTCGTGGGAAGGGTGTACAAGAAAGGTTTTCCAAATAGAATGAACTAGGCAGTGAAGTGAACTTAAAAGGTGCAGTTCTCCCACTGTTGAGTAAATTTCAATAAATCACCAACAAATGATAAATATCTTTAGGAGCAAAAGAGCAGGAAAGAAGAACTTGGCTCTTAGTGACAGGCTGAAAAAATTCGCTTTCAGACGGATCAAGGAGCGGATCCCATTACACGAGCCTGGGTTAGCTTGGGGCTTACGACTGTCTGAATCCAATAATCTGTATAATACACGCCCTTCAAAATCCCATTCCTTTCCATAGAGTCGGTCTGATGTTTGTTTCTTGTTTTGTTTTATTTGAAGGGAGGAGGTAAATTTGTCCTCAAACCTTAAATAGCAAAATAATAACTCCACTTAATGGGTTTTGCCAAAAATTTTCCAATTATATTGTTAATTCTAACAAGTGGCATCATTTCATGGCACTTACCAAATTGGCCTTTTGTTGTAATGCTGTATAGACAGAACACGTTTGTAGCATTGATTCAGTTTCTGGTTAAGAGCACAGATTCCAAGGGTAGACTGCTCAGGTTTTGTCATATAATAGCTGTCTGACTTTGGGTAAATGGCTTAGCTTTTCTTTGCCTCAGTTTCTGATCTATTAAAACAAAGATAATGATATTTACCTACAAATCTTTTGTAGTGATTAAATGGGATGAGATGTATACAGCGTTACAAATCCTAGTAGATATTAAATAAAGTATATATTTTATCTCTTACTGTCATTATTACTTTATAAGTATCAATCTACTGGTCAATAGATGCTAAAAGATAATCACTATAGGTCACGCTATATCCCAATCGTGATTTTAGTCCTGTCTCAGTTTACAAGAATAGAATCAACACAGGCAACTTCCAGCTATTGTGTGCTTTTAATTCTCTACCCTAGGCAACCATTGACATGTTTTATCATTTTAGATTAGTCTTGCAGTTTTTTAACTGCATATAAACAGAATTTTCCAGTATGTATTCTTATGCGTTTGACTTCTTTGTTCAACATAAAGTTTAAAGATATATCCATAACACTTGTGGGTTTTTTTACGAGGAGCAATATTCCATTGGATAACTCTCCTTGCTTATGTATTAACTGGTTGGTGAGCATTGCATTATTTCCAGTTTTTTGCTGCAGGAATACAATTTCTTAGAGTATGACCATTTGCTATATAAAGTGAAAGAACCAACCTCAAACAGCAAAATTAAGTTAATTTATAAGTATTTTATTAAAACAAAATTAATAATATTTTTATGGCATTTAGAGATGACATTTGAGCTAAGACAGTTTTTATTAGGAACAAATGAAGGTGTGTCAGATACCAAAATATGTTATAAATGTGTGGTAATCAGCACAGTTTGGTATGGGTGCAAGGACAGAAATTAAACAAGAGGAACAGAATTAAGAGACTAGGAATGAACCCACACATACAGAGACATTAATATGGAAAGAAATGACACTTCAGAACAGTCAGGAAAAATTAGACTTCTCAGTCTATTGTATGGAAATAATTATCACACCCAAAAATGAAATTGAATTATTTCTTCATAGAATAAATACAAATTAAAAGGAGATGGTTCATGAACTTAAATATGAAAGATAATCATATAAAACACTTAGAAAATAATACAGGAGAATATCCTCACAAACTTACTAAAAGGCAGGGATTTTTAAATAAGATATATGAAATATTAACCTTAGAGAAAATGAGTGATACATTGGAATACGTTGAATTAAGAACTTCTGTATGTTAAAATAAGAAGAAAACATCCTCAAATGAGTGAAAACACAAGTCACAAAATGGGGAAAGATATCTGCAAATTATAAAATTGAAAAGAATTCTTTTTTAGAGTATCTGAGAACTCCTACACATCGATGAGGGAAAACCAGGTAACGCAATAGAAAACTGAGAAAATCTTGAATAATCACGTTTATAAAAGGAAAGCTAAAAAATAGCCAATAAACACTTTCAAATAGTGTTTGACCCCTTAAGTAATCAGAAAAAAACACACTGAAACCACTGCATTGTACCACTGCCCATCTACCTGAATAACTAAAAGGAAAGCGATGACAAAGGTGACATGATGGAGCGACTGCGACTCTCGCAGATGCTGATTGAGATAGATTATTGAGCAATCACTCTGGAAACTATTTGACACTGTCTATAAAATTGAACATAATATAAACACTTCACAGAGGGATTTTAAAGAGAATACTAAGTCTGAGAGCCTTAAAAAAAAACTCAGTAACTAACTAATGGATGAATAGGAGACTTCAGATGAGAGCTTACAGAAAGGTGAAGAATGTGTCACTGGAAACTAGGGAAGAGATTCTTACTATGAAGTGGCAGACACAGCACTAGTATCTGTGGTCACATAGAAAGTAGAAAAGTGTACTTAATGAGCTGGGCGACTTAGTTAAGAAGAGTCTATGCAGACCATCAAAGGTGCCAACAGGTTTCCTCCTCTTATATGTAGTGAAGTATTAATGGGCATCAATAAGTTTAAAAAAAATTTCTTAAAAGCAGCAATAAAAACCAGGAATTCTTGGAATTGAAAACTCGTAGTCTCTCTAGATGACAATTCAGCCTAAGATTAAATGGCTTTTAGATAAGATTAACTCCAGAGATTGTCAGAAAAACAGCTGAGAGTATGACTATAAAGTATTTTGTTAAGATCTCAGAAGTATCTGACTGGCACCTCAGGGAGCTGTTGAGTCAAACAGCAGCGGGTCTAGGAAACTTGATGCGTCTCTCGGTGTCTCAGCAGAAACCCGGAGTGTGTTTATCTCAGTGAAGTGAGCACAGCAGCACTTACAAGAGAACACACTTTTTAAGAAAATTATATTGACAAAAACAGCGATTTGAACTGAAAGATATGAAGATAGTATAGGTGGAGAAGAGAACTTTGGGCTCCAGAACATCCACAGGTGGGAGGTAAGTTTAGAAAACCCGTCATAAAGTTTAGAGATATATCCATAATGGTTTACATAACACAATTGTGGGTTTTTTTACGAGGAGTAATATTTCATTGGATAACGCTACTCGTTTATGTACTCACTGGTTGGTGAGCATTGCATTATTTCCAGTTTTTTGCTGCAGGAATACAGGACATCTTTCATGGAAAAAAAAAAATTTTTTAGTACCAGAACCAAGGAGCCAGAAGGCAGAGCCATGGAAAATCTTTCCCAGTCAAGAACTGGCCTCAGTCCTAATGAAAGAACTTCCAGCCTTTGCCCATCTGAATTTCAGAAGTCCTGTCGATGCATAACATCACATGATTATGTCCCCCTTTTTAACAAGAATGCCAATAACAGTTATCCTATGCCTGTCTCACCATCATATGTTGTTTCTTTTGTTCATAGGTCTTTATATAGCAACTGTACTTAAGAGGAATTTGAGGGTCTTAATCAAGGCAATATGCCTGAAGAGCCTTGTTCACACCTGGATCTGATTTAGATGTTGAGATCCTCGATTTCAAGTTGATGTGGTAAGGTGATAAGAATTTGAGAGCCCTGGGAGTGGATGGCTATGTTTTTACCTCCCTCTTGAACTGCTGATTCTGAGAAAAGCATGTCCTCATCACATGAAGACATTCAGCCAGCCTAAGAAGCCCGTGTAGGAAGGAACTGAAGTGTCTAGTCAGTAACTCGCCACACGAGACAATGAAGCAGTACCCACTGCTCCACTTTAGCCTCAGACGATGGCAGTGCCAGCCAGTGCTTTAAAAGAAACTTCATGAGACACCAAGAGAAAGAAGTACCCAAATAATCTGCTCCTGAATTCCTAACCCACAAAAACCATAAGATAATAAGCATGTGTTATGTTAAGCCACTTCGTTTGGGGGATAATTATGAAGCAATAGATAATGAACATACCACATTCTGAAAATGATAAGATTAATCTTTATATTTCTTTAATTTTGCTATATACACATATCAAAAGTGATGCATTTTTCAGTTTTCTATGCTTTTGAATTTTAAAAAAATGTTTTTGTATAAGTAATTCCTTTTTTTTCAAACATTATAGTGAGGGATCTATTCAAGTTGTAACTCTGCTCAGACATTTTTGCTGCTGCTGACTATGCACAGATATTTATCCATTACTCTGTTGATGGGTTTGGGGCTGTCTGTTTATTTTTCCTTTTTTTTCCCTACTTCAAGCACTGCTGCTATAAACATTCTTCTGTGCATCTGCTTTTGGCGCAATAATTTCTCCAGGCTATCATAGTACTTACCCTTTGCTATGCCACAAATTATCCCCAAGCCAAGCAGCTTAAAACAACACAATTTCTTTATTTCAGAGACTCCATAGAACAGGAATCTGAGTGATTTAGCTGGGTGACTTGTTTAAAGTCTCATGAAGTTGCTGTCACGATGTCAGCTGGTACTATTGTCATCTGAAGACTTGGCTGGGACTGGGAAAAGTTCCCGGGTGGTGCTGTCACATGACTTGACAAGAGGCTTTGGTTTCTTCATGTTTTCAAGAGACAACAGTCAGGAAAATTACACAACATGGGATATACAGCTGATGTTAAAAAATTAAATAGGATGTATGTATCATCAAATTTAGTAGGTGACTCCAAGTTACTCTCCAAAGCTATTGTACCAATGTATATACCCGCTATTAAACATAGTGTTTTGCCCTTTCTCTACATCCTCATCAAAATGGGCACTCCAGTAGGGTAGCTGGACTTTTCAAGGAGCATTGCCATTTCCACGGCATAATGGTTGAGGCTAGTCATGTGGGTAACACTATTTCAAGGGGAAGGGACCACATAAAAGCATAAACACTGGAGGCTTGTCTCGCTAGAGGCCACCTGTATAACAGACTGCTACATAAGGAAATATAGACACTTGGACTCTGAGGAACAATGAAAAGATGCAAAAATGAAAGGATTGTAGATCCCGGTGGATTATTTGTTGAAATTAGTCCACTCAAAGAAGTGAGATAGAAAATTAAGAGGTAGCAGTGGGAGAATGGAAAATTTTTGGTGATGGCATTGTCTGGGGAAGTATTTCTCAACTATGGTGACACATTAGAAATAATGATGCTCAGATTATATCCCAGGATATTTTGATTTAATTAGACTGGAGAATGACTGTCATTTATATTATTTAGAAACTTCTCAGCTAATTCTAATTCAGGTTGGCGACTACTGACTGGACTATGACAACCTTAGAGGCAAATAACTGAGTTAAGCAGGATGACAAAGTAATTTGGTTAAATAAGAAACTGAGACACCAGGGTATTGGAATAATCATCTGCATGGACATTGAAATCACACACGGACACACACACACATACATAGATATACATGCATACACACACGTACATACACATCTACTCCTGGACCCCGGTCTGAACCAAGAGATGCACATCCATTCGCAAGGTGTGCCCTTTGGAGGGTGGACCAAGGAAAGAGACTGTGAGGTCCTGGAAATAGGCTTGGGCACCATTTGGTAGAAAGCCCCACTGTTTGGTGCCCTGGGCATGTCTGGAGAACAGCAGTGGGATGGGCATGTGTGCTTGTCCTAAGACCCTTCACTCTCCTGGGAAGGGAGGAGCTGGGGCAGGATGAGGGCCCTCCAAGGGGAGGCCAGAGAATAAGAAAGAACAGCCTCGGCTCATCTTCAACATGCACGGTGTGGCTTTGACAGTTCCATTGACCCCGGGTTCAAGAACTGTTCACTAAGGACTAACCCTGTCAGAGTGCGCTGGAGGCAGCTGAATGGAGTCAAGTCAGCTATTCCCCAGGCTCAGTGGATGTCTTATAAGGTTTCTGAGCTTCTACGTTGGTCCTTCTAAAGCCCAAAGCACTGCTCAGCTGCTTCCCCAGAAAGGTCACATGTCTAATACTGGGTGCAGGGGAGACAAGGACGTGGAAGAGATGGGGACAGTCCTAGCCAAGGGACAGTGGGTGAGACGCCACTTGTTCTCCAGGCTTCCCCACTTACAGAGATCCTCCTCTGTCACCTCCAGTGGGTGGCAAATAGCCCTGGGAGCAAAGACCAGTGACCCCAGCATGAGTTCACTGATGTGTGCCCTCCCGCTCTCCCTGTTTTCTCCATGCAGCTGTCTTGTCAGGCCCTCACTGCTCCTAATATGTTTTTTCTATGTTTCATCCTCAGAGTTTGATCTGCAAGAAAGTTGGACTGGATGGTAGTAAACAATTACTGGAAGTAGGAATCCAAAAACAACTTTCAGATCATTGTTTTTTGGCAAATTGAGTCTAGGCAAATGGACCCAAGTAGAGCTTCAAATTTTCTTTGATGAGCTTTGAAAATCCGTTATATAAGGATCACTGGCCTAACCAGCACTCACTGTGTGGTGGTCTCTTGAAGCACAGGGAGAACGCAAAATTGAAAAACATGCAAGTTGTGTCGTCAAAAGACTATATACTCTAGAGGGGAAGTCAGATGTGTGTGAATAATAAAGAAGTGAAAGGAAGGTGACATGCAGGAAATGAGCTGAGTTTGGAAGTCACAGGCTTTGAGATTACAAATTGGAAGAGAAATGTCATGTTTTGTGAGGACGATAAATCACAGGGCTCAAAATGGTAGGCCACAGACTGAATTCAGCCCACAAACGTGTTTGGGTTGGCCCACACAGTGTTTTAAAAATAGGAGATTTCCCATTTTCAAAAATCTGGATTTCCATCTTCTGAAAACTCAGATCTGGCCACTGTCCTCTTTGCCAACTGGCAAGCGTCCTGTGGGGCTTAGCAGAAGCTGCCTCCTTGGGGAGGGCTCCATTTCTTCTCTCACCTCGTGTCCTATCCATCCTCCACACTTGGATGTCTCACTCTGTCAGCCTAATGAAAGCGATGTCTGGACCCTGCTCCCAGCCCCTCTCCTTGGAATCAGCAAATGTTAGGTCTTCAGATCCACATTCCGTACACACACACACTTTAACCTATTTTTCTACAAAGAAAATCTGGATGATAGGACATCACCACCATCACATTCAATCATTTAAATATTCTTTTTAAAAAATAATAATAATAACCAGATATCTTCACTCTGGTGGAATATAAAGCAACAAACAAATGAACAAACAAAATGCTCTGAGCCTCTGAAATCAAGACTGTGGCTACCAGAGAAGGGAGAAGAGGGAGGGAATATTCATTCCTACTTTTGTAATTATTTCTTGGTCTGAATATAGCACAAATTATTCATCTTGTGCTCTTGAGGACGTTTGGGTTGATCCAGTGTGTGGACTCACAGGTATGGTGGCTGTGACATTTGTTCGGGTCTTTTGGTGAATCGCTACCCATTTCTGTTGTCTGCACGCAGTGGGTGGCTGACTCTGGGGCATGCAAATGTTTGGCTTTAAGAGAGACCACACAAGGGTTTTCAAGGTGGTTACATCGGTTTGCCCTCTAGCTCTCTGCCCCACACCCTCCCCAGCACCAGCACGTGGAGGTGTCAGTCTCCTCAGCCACCTTTGTCTCTGGACACCCTGTCTGCATTCTGCATCATGGCTGAGGCAGCTTTCAGCTCCCATCCCCACACATCCCTGTACCCGAGCACGTTTCTGCAGCAGCACCAGCCTCATCACTTTTACAGTAAAGCAAAATTCTCCGTTCTGGTCCAGGCACTGCCTAATAAGTACTCTCAGGTCCAAAATGACACCTTCGACTTCCCATATTTACCTTCTCCCACCTCGGAGTGAATTCTTACTAACAGTCACAGATAATATATACACACCTCATGCTAGTTCTGTGAATGTGCAAATTTTCTACACTTTCTATTTCAGAAATATTGCTGTAATGTGCCCTGGGGGAGCAGAGGTTGGATCACATGTCTTTGAAGGAGCAAGTCACATAACCCTGGCTTCAAGTCTCAGGTCCAGGGGGAAGCTACCAGTATGAACAACTAAATAAATGTAAAACAAAAAAGCTTCTTCCTCCTCTCTCTTCCTGCTTCCCTGTCTACTTGCCTTCATTCCTGCCTGTGCCTTTCCTTAAAAAAAATGTTGCTGTATTGGAGCCTAAAATCTGAAATAGAACCCTTAAAATGAATGGGGAAGAGCTAGCAATATAGGACGCTTCTTGATAGCAGTAAGTATGACTTCAGTGCCATAATGTAGCAGAAATCGTTGAGTCAAAGATGGAAGTGGAAAGCAAGTGTATGCTATCAGGTGCCTCTAAGATCTACTTCTTATTAAACTCACCCCAAAGAGAATTCATGCACATTCTTCTCCCTGAATGTAGTGCCTTTTACTAAAAAGAGATCACATCAATTCTTAAGTATTCAGCATCCTTCTAAAGCATTTCTCAGTGCTAAATGCAACTTCCAAAAGCAGACGACAGAGGAGACACTTCAAAGAAAATACGTCAGGTAAGACTTTTTTTTTTTTTTCCCAAATGCACTTTCTGGTTTTGATTCCTTCTTAAACGTTTGAGCAGCTATTAAATACACATAGAATTGTGAGGGATAATGTGAAGAATTACAATACACCTGGTTTCAAATAACTTAGGGCTTGTAATAAATATGTCATAAATACTCATAAAGAAAACCTTTATTTGTAACCCCCAACTTTATCAAGAAAACATCCTTAGTTTTCTATCTCTTCTGAATAAAGAATTTTATTGTTTACTTGAACTATAACTATCTCAAATTATTCTTCCAGAAGCAATTTCTCTCTTGATTAAAAGATTTCCATCCATTTGTGTAACTATGCATTTTTCTTTAAAAATCTCACTCATTTATGTTTCCTTTTGTAAGCAGGGCTGGTTGTGGTTCTATTGTAAATCAGTCTCTCTGTCTCTCTTCTCTTTCTGTCTCTGTCTCTCTTTCTCTTCTCTTTCTGACTCTCTCTGTGTCTCTGTCTCTGTCTCTCTGTCTCTGTCTGTCTGTCTGTCTGTCTCTCTCTCTCTCTCCCCTTCCGACTCTCTCCCTTTCTCTTTCTGACTCTGTGAAGGCTAGGAAAAATGGGCAGTGGATTTGAATTCCTCATATAACTCAATATTCCAATTTGAATGCAAATTATAAATCTTTCACAAGGGGTCACTTTTACCATCTGGAGCACAAGATTATATCCCTTAACTTTAAGCAATGACTTGGAGAGCTAAAATTGGGCTTATTTTCCCTTTGCCATGTTTATAACTTTTGTCTATAGCGAAAGAAAAATGCATCATTCGATTGATTTGAATTAAATACCTCTCTTGTAGATATCTGGAAGTCTTTTAGACTACACTTCCATTTGTGGTTTTTAATTGACTTTTCCTCGACTTCATCTACCACACATATGCAAGTCAGTCTATTCTACCCTTGAGTCATGCATTTAGGTCCTATTAACACTGATGGAATTTATATGCAGGCTCGCAGAGGGAGAATAAGCCCCTTAAACACCTTTTTAATGGAACAGTTTTGTTTCATTCCATTCCTCTTCACAACTCTTCTGTTTGGGCTTTCTCTCAACAGTATGTACTTCCAAATAATGTCCTTCTGATGTCTTTTTCAGCTCCTATGCTTTTTTCTTTATTGAACTCTGGTGCCCAGAGGAGGACTTGACTTGCCCTCTTTTATTGATCTTTCCTGGAAAAAGCAACATGACTAACTCACTCCTACTGTATTAGATTTTCTGGTTTCATAGTGAAATTCAGATGGTGCTTTCATTCCAGTCCTGTAGTCTCCAGCATTTATTTAACCTACAGACTATTTTTTATCCTCCTGAAGCCTTGACCAGCCAGAAGTCAATTAAGATAATGAATATTTGCCCAGGAGGCTAATGATTTTTTCCACCTTAACATGAATATAAATAGGCGTGTTTTCCAATACTCCTCCTTTGTAGTGTTTTTATTTACTTGCACTGTATGGAGGTTGTGTGTGTGTGCGTGCCTGTTTGTGCATGTCTGTCTGTGTGTATGTATTTAGGTTTTTAAATACCTATGACATAGGACTTCAGCAATATGTTTAAATTTGGAATACAAACTGGGCCATAAACCCACAGGAAGTAAAGCCATACCTCCAAAGCATGTGCCAACAATCCTACTTTTGTTTTTCTCCCAGAGATGTATTATTCTTCATTGTTCTTTATATAATAGTTTTACACACTTTACAAGCCAACTTTGTTTTCCTCTCTGTTAAGTGAGAGGCTGGGGAAGACTGCTGTGGCAGTGTCCCCAGCAGAGAGCCAGGCGCACAGCATTCATCTGAATCACTCAAGATATTCTGATCCGTCAGAAACGGTTGCGTAAGTGTCAGGAAATATCTGCTGAATATGTCTGTTAAAGAATAAATGGATGAAGGAGTGAATGAAACGTTTTTCAAGTCAAGAATTTAATTTTTTATAGTTTTTTAAAATTAAATATAGATAGTAGTCTACCATATTAAAAATATGCTTTCAGCAATAGATTTTTTTCCATTTAATGGCATATAAGTCTAAGACTGATTAGACTCTTTGTTTTCTCTGTTTTTAGTAAAATGCCAGAGTGCAGCAAACCTGCTATTGATTCACTGCCACTCTGAAGGTAAGCTCAACCTTTATGTTATAGAGATGATATTCTGATATATTTGAGCCATGAGAAAATGAAATTTGCATCTGACAGATCTAATGGTGCATGTGGACAGAACTGAGGAAGAGTATGAGAAACTAAGTAAGTGAAATTTCATCAGATAGAATGCAGAAAGGAACCAAAATCATCGTCCAGAGAATCAATACCAGCAGGAAGAAGTCAAAATGTTGAAGGAGACTTTGTCTGAGGAGTGAAACTAGTGATGGAAAGGGCAAAGGGAGAATCACTTCTTTTAACTGTGAATTTTAGAACTATAGGGAGATCCCTCACAACACCTCCCCCCAGGAGAACATGAATTCCAGGATAACTAAATAAATTGGTGATAGGGTCTATGAAAACTTGGCCTAAGTGGCGCCATTTTTAAACGGAGCTGGTACAGCCATATGGGAGGAGTTGTCTTACATGAACTGGGCCAAACCACCAACACTTAAGACAGCAAGAATAAAAATATCCTGTTTGAAAGTTGACCCAAGTGAATTTTTATCAACTATTACCTTTGACCTTCTACCTGACCATTACCTTATCCATTACCTCATCCATCCTTTCCTTGATAAGAAAATCTTGACTTTTGTCCCTCCCCAAAAATGTGTTTTTGGTTTCTACCTACCTCTGTGTACCCAGAGTTGCAATTCCCAATTAAATGAATTTCGGTTTACTTGCCAACCTTGCTGCTCTCTTATTAAAAGTTAATCGTCCCTGTGCTTAGTGCTAGATGCAAACTATTCTGTTAGCTGTGCAATACTGAAGCCCCATATATTCAGTGGACGATTTTTGGAAAGTTTGGACTTGATTTGGAGTGTTAGATGGAATTTTAAGTCATTTTCATTTTCACTATATGCATGTGCTAACTTGATAAAAATAAAAATTAGAATGCCTTGGATTTAATATTGAACCTATCCAAATTTGACTCTTTTGACAACTCAACTCCCAAGTTGGAAGGAGAGAGATTATAATGAGAAAGGAGAACCCAGGCTCTCTTAGGGAACATTAATTAACCTCCCAATGTACCTTCCCTTCTCCATAGTTTCAACCACCTCTTCTCAGAGCTGCCTGGCAGGCTGAGTTGAGGCTCTGTGGGTGATATGACCAGAATGATTGGAATAAGAGAAAACACCAGATTCCTTAGGTTTCCTGCTATCAGCCTCAATGGAACCTCATCATTTTGACATTAAATTTTGCATTCAAGCAATCAAATAATTTTCATTATGTTGTGATATTAAAAGTGTGAGAGGGTAATAGAGTTCATGAAAGCAGTATCTTTGTATTCCTTGACTTTCATGGTTGCAAAGTTTAACTCTGCAATGTTACAGCTGCAGGTTCTTCATTAATATAGCCCCCATTATGTCTCTTTTCTTATGGAACTAAGTCTTAATTAGAATAAGACATTGGATCAAATCGTTTGGGGCACACTCTGGCGCTGGGATACCTGAGCCCTGCACACAAGGTGAGCTGATTCGTGAAATGTGATGTGTCATGCTTGATCAGGAAAGCTGTTCCATTCAACCGTGGAGTTGAACTGTCCCCATCCCAGCACTTCATGGCTTCACAGGGAAGCCCTGCACCCTTCCCTGCAGCCCGGGAAAGCCCCAGCCTCTCTGCTGGTCTCAGCTGTGTCTCAGACCTGCGCACGGGTCCTCAACTCCAGAAGACTCAGTGACGCCAAGCGGCTCCTCGAAGCCGTTCCCCCAGGGACCAGAGTGTGGCTGTATAGCCACACGGAACCATTTCTCTGCCCAGCTTCTGTGGCCTCTGTCACACAGTGTCCTGGAGGGACAGCCCGCTCCCAGCTGACACCTGGTCCTGACTGGGCACAGCTGTGTTGTTCTCAGTCTCTGGGACACAACCCAAACTGCCATGGGAGTGCCCCACCTTAGACTGTGTCACACGTGTGCTGAACAACTGCTCACCTCCAAGCCACTGCATCCCCTGGGGTCTTTAACTGCTGAATCCATCTTCTCCGTCCAGCTGTCTCCTCCGTGGAAGGATTTAATTCACGAGAATGTAAGTGTGCGTGCTTGCGGAGGGAGGGCTGGGCGTGTGGGAACATAAGGAGCAAGCTAAGTAAAGCCTGCAGGTCCGAGGCCAGCCCTCGCAATGGGGTGGGAGCCCATGAGAGCTGAGCTGGGTGGGACATGAGGGCCAGACCTCCCCCTGAGACTGTCTGACAGCAAGGGCGCCTCACCTGACTGAGCAGGAGTCTCTATTACGTGAAGTGGACCTTCCTACAAATGGCCCCGCAGTGGCCCACAGCCAGCCCTCACGTGTTCCTCAGGAAGAAACACTCATCTTTTCTAAAGCTACAGGGAAAACAGAAAATCTGCCTGTCAAAAATGAGCAAGCAGGAATGAGGTGACCAGCTCACCCTGCTTTGCTCAGAAGTTTGCAGGATTAGCACTAAAGGTCCCACGCCCTAGGAAGTCCCCAGTGCCTGGCAACCAAGGGGCTGGCACCCCACCAGCAGAGTGTGGGCACCAGGGAGCAGAGGTCCCTGGGTGAGTGGAGGCCATGTCCCACCTCCGGTGTCCTCCTCATCCTCACTCCTCCCAGTTCTCCTGCCGTTCTCAGTGCTTTGGCCTGGAGTGAGAGACCAAAAATAAGCCTTCACTGAGTCTTGATTTGAGCCAAAGAAATTGAATACCAGGTCACTGATATTTTATGCATGGCTCTTTAAAAGAGATTTCTAGAAATTTTCACTGCGTATTTCTCAGACTCTTTTGCACCACAAGGAGGAAAGGAAGTGAAGCACACAGAGCAAAGCGGTCTCCCCACAAGCCCACCGTAATGGCGCAGAATAATGGTCTTCCTGTTCTTGGCTGGACCCACAAACCGTCCTCCTTGCAGGAGGAGCAGTGGGTGAAGCGACAACTGGGAAGTCCTGCATGGAATGGGGGCTTCGTGTGGTGGGAAACCTCTGTCAGTGGCTCCACTGGCATCAGACGCCTCGGGTAACGCTTTAAGCCGGCATCGTGCTTGCCTGCGCAGGGATAACTCATTCCAGCTCTGACAGTGCAGGCTGCAGGCAGGGCCATCTCTGGAAGAGAGAAGGCAGGACTGTTTGAGTTGCATGTCAGGTCAGTTGAAGAAATGGGAAGCCCATTCCTCAGGATTCAAGCATGAGTCCCCTTGCTCACCAGTGTCAGCTTTGGCGTCAGCAGGACTAGGTTTGAAACCCAGTTTCCAGAGTTCCCAATATAGGGGTCCAAGGTGATCACTCAGCCTTACTTTCCTTGTCAGTAAAATCAGGAACCAACCTCGTGCTGTTGTTATGTTCAGTGACCTTGTTTCCATCATATTCCAGATCCCGCACTCCTGGCTCTATGTTTCTCTTCGCTGGAGAGAACCTCAGCCAGCAGGCCTACCAGCCCATGATTATCTCAGCAAACATCGCAACGGACTTTGAAAAGAATCTCAGCACTTGGTGAGTCTCATCTCCAGTACAATTGCCTTATTAATGGTCAATCCCGGCACCTCTTAATATCATGGGAATGTGGTGAGGGAGACAAAAAGTAATTTTTTAGATTTCTAATTATAGGCATTTGAAAACCAGCTCAAAATCCCTTCTTCTAGAGGACTCTGCCTGAAAGCCTACTTCTGTCCCTGAGGCCAAGGGGATCCATAGAGACTAAAGATCTCACACAAAATGAAGTGACACCCACTTGCTCATCCAGGTATTGCCTAGTGGGTGTTTGCCACGAGGGAAGGCGGTGCTGACTGTGAGCCACGCTGCTGGGAGCCTGCCCTTACACTCTTGGGAGGGGAGGAAGAGGAAAGCGTACATGGTGACCGACGCTGGGCCATTGTGTGCGTGCTGCTCACCCCAGAAGCAGCGACCCACTCAGCTGCGTTACAAGAAGGCAACCCGGGAGCCTATAGGCAAGTCCAGCATCTCTGTGGGAGGGAGGACCTGCCCCTCGGTGACGCTCCCACACATTCCCTCTCCTCGGTCCCTTTGTTTCTGCTGCTTCCCTGTTCTTCCCACATTCACTTCGCCACCACGTTATCCCAGTGGGAAGCCCTAAGCAGTGTGGGAAGACAGGTTCTTGGGGAAATGGCTTTGAAGCCAAGGACAGAGAAGGGGTTTGTGGAAGGTGGGCAGGAGATGCCATTGTGAGGGAGAGAGTAAGCGCCAGGGTGGTGGCGGCCAGAGAAAGTGGTCGCCTGGTCAAGGGGCCTGGCGTTGGCATTGGAGGGACTGAGAATGTGGTGGGAAGGGAGGGGCCGGGCGCCCAACACCACAGGAGCTACTCAAGAGCATTTGTTTTCCTGTGAGTTTTCTAGCATTTTGTAAGTCCGTGGGCTTTGTTTGTATTTCACATGAGTGAAAATGGCTGTGGCGATGAGCACTAGAACCCTGATGGCGCATTGTGTCTACACAGTGACTGGGGTTGACTCTGTTCTCCTGAAATGTATGTAGTATTGTATTACCAAAATGAAATGAAAAGTAAATTTAAAAGCAAATGCTACCAGCTATGAAAACATATCAAAAAAAATTTAAGAGTATTTACTTTATATTTATGAATATACATATTCTTTATATATTTTCAGATCAAATTTTATTAATATTTTTGGTAATACCATTTTTTAAAAGCTTCAGTCTTTAACTCTGAACCTCTCTCACTCACTATTAGAACATTCACCCAAGGTTTTTATTTTGGAATGAGCATAATCTGTACCCTTTCATATTTTTAATTCCTTTTTTTTAGGGGAAAACAACTGCATAGGGAAAATGACTATATCCTACGCCTACACACAGCATATCCCAGCTTAAGTAGCTGTAGACTGTGTGAGGAACCAGCTCAGATTGTTCCAGGGAGCATAGCATAATTATAATTCAAAATGTCGCTCTCCTAACTTTATTGTGAAACCCAGAACGGACTCCTGACAGGTTAGTTTTTCAACATTCAGATACACAAAATTTTACCTTCCTCTCTGCTGGTAACAAAGGTTCCTTTTCTCGGGGTTCACAGTGAGTGACTGTGTTCAGCAGGAAAGAAACCAGTCTCTCATACCATTCTTTTCCCACACACCTGATTGTTCAGTTTTAACAAGGTGGCTGGTTTCCACCATAACTCAGCTATTTTTCCACTTGGCTGCATCCCACTGGACCTGAAAGTAAAAGTCTTTGTAACAGTATACCTAACACGATGTGGGGGTTTCCCCTACCTCAGACCACTAACTTATGGGTGAGTCTGCAGATAATTCGACTAGGGATCTCTTCCGCTGCTCTGTCTGTTGGATGTGTGTTCCAGACACTGAGGGGCAGTGGGCTGTGGCTCTTTCTGGTTCTCTGTTCTATCTCACCCTGTATGTCACTGACTCCTAA
Organism: Solenodon paradoxus; assembly: GCA_004363575.1. Taxonomy (NCBI): domain Eukaryota; kingdom Metazoa; phylum Chordata; class Mammalia; order Eulipotyphla; family Solenodontidae; genus Solenodon; species Solenodon paradoxus. The sequence goes on from RJWH01000998.1 coordinate 428,360, forward strand.
GCACGGGTCTACTGGCTCCTTTGCTAGTTTATTGTGTGTTTGAAGTAACCATAAAGTGAAAGGCTTCCCCCAGCTCCCTTGTTTATAGGATTAGAATAATGGTTGCATTTTACCTTTAGAATAAAGTCCTGTCAAATATGACTAACTAGAAGGGGGCTGCTCCACAGTTGCAGCCGCCCTTCTGACCGCTCTGGAAACTCAGGGCAAGAACAGTCTCTGGTTGAACCACTGGGTTTCATATTTTATGTGTGGCGGTGAAGAATCGACCTGCTCTGCCCTGAAATCGCTCCTAGTTCAAGAGCAGACGGGCCACAGACATCAGGTCAAGGATGACTGGTTTGAACCATTAATTAAATGGACAGCTGAGAGTTAACCTCCAAGCCTTCTTTGTATTTGACCACAGAGGGAACCGTATATAAACTTGGAGGTTTGGAAGAAAAATATGGTCCCGAAACCCATGCAAAGGACTCTGTCCTGAGCCCCAGGCTGGTGGGCCTTCGTAGACCACTTTCGGAATTCTAGGACCATAGAGTGGTCCTCAGCCTGCATCCAGCCTTTCTAGGCCTAAGGGTGTCCAAAAGGCAGCTAGGGCAAGGGGGCGGGATGGAGCCTGAACATGTGAGTCAGGGGGTCCACCTGAGCGAAGGAGAAGAAGGGCACTGGCACCCCTTGGCCCCCATGCTCTGGCCAGAAAGTCCATGTTGGAGAGCAAGCTCCTTCTCTGCAGCCGCGCACTCGATTACAACAGAAATGTTTAGGTGTCCGACGTGTGGGCCTCTGCGCAGATTCTTGGCCAAACCTCAGACTGCGAACGGTGGGCCTCTACAAGATCTTGAGTTCAGAGAAACCCTTGGCTAACGATATGCTGAGAAACATTCTATTCTTCTTGAAACCTGTATCACTAGGACTGCTGTATAGAGATGTGAGGCGGGCCAGTTTCTGGAGCTGCCACTCTTGGATCAAACAGTAGCTTCCGTCTCTTAAGTTGGGCTCTTTGTTCATCAGCGCCGGGAGCCGACAGAACATTCTTCTCTGCCACAAGAATTCCATCTGCAGACCAGCTCCCCCGCAGCTGCTCCTGGCTCCCCTGTTGTAAGAATGCAGCTGAGGCTGAGAACTTGTCACCACGGTGGAGCCCATGCCCACCTGTCCCTCTTGTCAGTCTCTTTCTGTAAAGTCTTCCTGGGACTTAAAAACTTAGGCCACAAAAACGGGATTTGCCCCAACCCTCTTACCAGAACAGTCTTCACCCACCACACACGCCTGCCTCAGATGTCCCAGGAGGACGGCGTCTCTTTAAAATTGTGATATTTAAATAAAAGAACAGCTGTCATGACTTATAGTGCTAGGAGGTGTTTTCTTAGTCAAGTCATCTTGTACTTTTCAAGTAACCCTCCAAAAAATGACGATGATAGGAGAGAGATGTTCACGGCTATAACTGATACAAGCATTATCAGTCTTGAGTCTCTTTCTCATTTTAAAAAGTGAACATATGTAATTATATATGTTATGAATATAGGCTTTTTCCTTTCCTAATAAGAAAATGCTTTCCTAGAATGTGCATATCAACATGCCATTATTTTAATGCATTTGTATTGAATGCATATAGTTTGAAAATATATAAAATCTTAGTGGATGCTACTTCAATTTTAAAGTTATATTGAAAAACATATCTCTCTTTTCATCAAGACATTAATAGGAAGAAATGATTGTGACATATGTAAAAAAAAAAAAATAAGCAGTTTAACTCTTTGGAAGAAATTCAACTGGGGTTGCGGGGTGTCCAGGGGGAGCAGCTCCTTTGCACAGGCTAGAGTGCTTTCCTCGTCCCACAGCTGCCCCTGTTGCAAATTTGTGTGTCTGTGTGTGTGTGTCTGTGTGTGTGTGTGTGTGTGTAAACAGCTTTGCAGAACAGGTCTCTGTTCAAACCCTCTCACTCAAGAATTCAAGGATAGTTGGCGTCTGTATTTCCTGGCACCACATGGCTCTTATCTAGGAAAAGAGGGTTAAGGTCAGCTTAGGTGTTGCTGCTAGCTTTAGTAATGAGAGCACACACAAATAGATTCCCCCAAGGCATTTGTTTTACATCTCTTAACAACACCCCGGCGCACAATGGTAGCATACCATGCCAGTGGAATAATTCAAATACAAAAGAACAGTAAAAGATCATAGAAAGACAGGCTCTGATACAGAGCTGGTGTGACACAGACTTTGGGGAGCAGGTATTTGACAAAGAAGACTTAGACACGCTCTCCTTTATGTAGAAATCTTGAAAGATTAGGTTCAACTGACAGATTTTGATGGAGCTGAAGAGAATAACCAAAGAATGATATTTATCCAACTTGGATAGACATTGGTCTTTGGAGCTTTTTCTCATTCTCATTTAATTTTTTTAATCAACAAAGAGCAACAGGCAGGAATGAAGACAAACAAGCAAGAAGGGAGAGGAGGAAGAAGCATTTTGGGGGTTGTTTGTTCACTTTGGTTGGTCCTCCCACGTCCCACCTCCAGCCAGGGTCGCACACCCGGGTCAGTGGACTTTACAGGGTCAGCGCCCCAGCTGCCTGAGCCACCAGGATGCACCCTCTTTCTCATTTTTAAGAAAGGGAACCTATCTTTCTCTACTGGAAAAGTCAGAAGCGGGTGTGCCTTGGGGAAGACATTCGGTAGACTTCCAAAACCAATTGAGCTGGATCTTTTGATCTGCTGACACTGAGCTCAGAAAGTAATCAAAACAATTTCCTTCATTGACTCCTGGTAGCTTAGCTGGTCCCAAAACAGCTTATCAGTGAGAAACTGGCCAGAAAACTCACTTTTTAGTGGACAACATTTCAGTCACAGAAAGTAATGCAAATATCAGCAGACTGCGATTCTCCTAAGTCCCTGGTTTGTTTTCCCTGGGGCAGATCACCATTCCTTTGGGACAGGAAGTAGCAGCTGGAAGCCAGCAGCTGAAGGCACCTCCTTCTCTTGTCTACCCCTCCCTGCACACTCCCCACCTCCCTCGCCTTTAGTGCCAGGAGCCAGGCAGGGCTCTGGAGAAAAGTCTAGGCTTAGCAAAACCTAAACCTGCTCTCTCTCTTCCTGAATCACAACATGGGACCCACCTGACAATGAACCATATCTACTTTCAAATTATGCCCTGTACCCAGACCTGGGGGGAAAAGTCAGTACCACACTTGTGTATCAAATAGCAGTAACTTAAACATTTGCTGCCCATCACCTCTGTGTATGTTCACATAATTCGGGCTACTAAAATTTCACAACACGTATACTTTTCTGCCAACTCTACTGCACAGAATGCTCATTCAAATTTAAGTCTTAACTGCACTGGATCATGTTTGTTCATAAGATTATTTTTCAGTTTGGGTAGAGAGCCAATTTATACACTATCAATCACTTCAGTAAATAGATGGTACCCTTTCCTATCACAGTCTCCACTGTATGTCTGTTATCATCTATGGCAAGACTGCTGTATTAACCTCAACTATGTCACATGTATGTATATGTATGCTTTGATAACAACATGAATGCCGAAAGCTACCATTGGTTAAATGCTTCCTATATGCCAGGGAATGTGCTAATCATTTTACTCAGTCAATTCAGCAAATACATGTTGAACATCTCTGCTGCATCAGGAATGGGTCAGTTACTAGGTAAGTGGGAGCTGTATGTCCAGCACAGCCCTGATTCTCGTGGAGGTGAGACTAGTCGAGAAGACATGGGTTTAAGCAAAGAATCATAGGAAGGCATTAACCAGAGGGTCTGCCTCTAAGACAGACAGCATGTAAGCAGAGAGCTGAAGGAGAGTTCAAGGTGGGGGCGGGCCTTGGAGGGAAGGGTGTGTGAGAATGTGAAGTGAATCTGTGGAGGCAAAAAGAATCAAGGAGAATGAAGAGGGGATAGTGGTCATGCTGGAGGGCCAGAACAGAAAGGTCTGAAGGCACTGGGAGGGCCAGTGCACCACCACAATTGCACTTGCTAAGACGTCCCTTGCCTCCGTGTGCAGCATGGGTTAGAGACACAGATTAGTGAGCAGGCTTTGCAAGAACCAGGAGAGAAGCAAAGGGAATGGGCTCAAGACCTTGAGGAGGACGTGGAGATGGACTGAACTTTAGGGTATGGAGAGCAGGGGGACTCAGCTCTCAGCAAATTGCCAGATAGGAATATTTGTGGCAGAGTCATATCAGACTGTTGCACTCAGACGCAGCCAATGTATTCTTTAATGTCGTGTCTCTGTTCAGTTCGCGCTCCACTGGGGTGACAGATACTCTGCAGATACCTGCATGAGGAAGACTCCAAACGCTTTCCAATTAAATCTTCTTAAAGCAGATTGCTTTATTAAAATATGTTCTTCCCATTGCATGCGTCGAAAGAACATATTTTATAAAAAGGAATTCTCTTCCATCATCTGAACCCTTTGTGAGGAGTGTAATAGAGGTGAAGACACAACTTCAAAGTAAGTATGTTTTCAAACGTTGTACTACAGCGTCCCACTTGTCTTGTTTTGCTTCTTAGTCACTCTGGGTTCTGATGTGTGAATTTGAATTCCTGAATTCCCAGGAATCATAGAAATGTGTGATTTTTGAGGGTCCAAAGAGCAGATTCCTTCAAAGTATTTATTGCTGAGTGATCATGCACATTGATCATAAAAGCTCAAACTCATGAGAAACCTACAGAGCCTCTTTCCAAAGCCAACCCAAATCCTTTCCAATAACTTCTGTCTGCTCCTAAAACTCGAACCAGAGAGGACTGGTGTGAAGGCAAAGACTGAAATGCAGCACCAGTTGCTCTGAGTGAGTCTGTGGGTCAGATGTGTGAGGAGAGGGAATAATGGAAGAATGACAGCAACTCCGTGTTCTCAAGAAATACGAAGAGTCATGGTCAAGATGTCTTGGTGATGTCTGTGGTTTCTTCTAGTGATGTCGTGCTAGGAGTTCTTTTATTTGTGAGAGCCTTCCAGACTAGAGTTCAAATCCCGGCATTAGGTGATAAAGAAAATGTGCCCTCAGGGTGGCAGCATCCGGTGGATGCGTTTGCTTGTTCTCCAAATAACCCCCCACAGAGAGCAGTGCCAGTTCTTTAGTTATTAACTGAGCAAACAACAAGAAGAGTTGAAATTCAGGTCACACCATCCAAAGGGCACATACACAGGGAAGCGAAATCAAGCCAAGTAATCAGTGTCATTTCAAGAGGACACCCAACAAAAGTAGACTGTCTAAGAAACTGACTAAACGCACAGAGATGGATGCTGCTCACAGCTGGCCCTGGAGAAGAATGTGGAGTCCGCAGCTGAAATATCTCGCAGAAATGTACGCACAAATGACTACGTGCTGTCTCGGCCCCGGAACACCGCAGAATCCAATCTGGTCTTGTGTCACCTACTTTTGAACAAAAGTGTTTTAACATTTTGTGCGTACATTATCGTTTTACAGATGTGAAAAAGTATTAGTTATTCCTCACACCAACCTACAGAAGATTGTGCCTGGTGGTTAATTGAGCAGGTGTCGAGATAAGCAGCATCTCAAGAGCAGAGGTCACCATGCTGATCAGCAGAGGAGACGGTTCTCGGTTCTCACAGACCTGCCTCCCTCCAGGAAACTACAGAACCTCTTTCTCTTCCCCAAGAAATTGCTGTAGCGATCTCCTTTCCCAGGACAAGTACTGTAAGTCATAACCTATTGCAAACCAAGCTTCCAAAATATGTTTCACCATGATGAATGAATTCACGAAGGATTCAGTATAACTACAGTGTTAACAGAGAAGGTCCTTATGGAGACGGGTGGGGAGAGAGGGATGAGGAGAAAGGGTGAAAAGCAAATATCCACACAAGGGTAAATAAAGAGAGCAGGTAAATCATTTAAAGAGTCAATTGATTGGAGATGGATGGGAACTAGAACTTTTTTAAATTGAAGTAACTTTGATTTACAAAACAATATAGCAGCCAAGGAGCTACCCAGTAAAAGACAGGTAAATCACTAAATCTGCAGGTTGGAAAGGCACCTGCCACCTGGAGAGTGTACATTGGTGTAACCATGATGTAAAGCAGTATGGAGATTTCTCAAAAAAAAAGTATTTTAAGGAAAGGTGCAGACAGGAATGAAGGCCAGTAGGCAGGCAGGGAGAGGGAGGAGCAGGACGCACTTGCTTCTTTATCGGGTCCCTCTGTCTGTTCTCTGAGTCAGCGCTTCTACTTCCCACTCAGGTTTGCTAGCTCATCACTTGAGTGCGCCTGCCATTCACCATGACGTTTCCAGCATAGCTTCACATCTGGACTTTTCAGCTTTGCGTTCCCATGCTCATTTCTCACCTTTTTTCCCCACGTTCTGGAGAGAAAGAGTAGACTGTTCTGTGCTGTTTAGGTCACAGGTCAGCCTGTTGATTGGCCATGCCTGAGTCTGGTGCCCAGCAGACTAAGGGCAATTCAAGACTCATTCTGCATGATGCACATTTCAGAAAATATAACCTAATAAATGATGGCCGGGAAATTCCAGGCCTTGCGTCCCAATCCCAGTTTTTCTATTAACACAGTCTGTGACAGTTTGAAGATCTCTTTGTGCCTAACTTTATTCATCTATAAAAATAGGGGATGCATATCTATTACCTCCTGAGGCTGCAGAGAGGGACAGTAAAATTGATTTGCAAAGTGTTTTATTGCCATTAAGTGCTATGTCGAAAAGGGCCTGCATTGAAATAGCCCAGTGTGTTGCTGTATGTAATAAAGAGAGCTATTTAAAGAAGATTCCTTAAATAAATATATGTTGAAGGTAGGTTTCCTTGCTGATGCTGTTGTTAGGAAAGTAAGTCATTAAAATCAAGGAAGAGACGAGATGCCTGGTGAAGTCACATGAAATGTTTCCTTACACAAAATTAAAATTCGAATCCTGCGTCTGGAGTTCGCTCCCAGAGTTCATTCAGCAAACGTGGATGCACAGCTTTGTCCTGAGCGAGATGCTTCCTGTGTGGAGTGACAGTGGCCAGTGAGCCAGGCCTGACGCAAGGAACCTGCTATGATCAGCTCCCCCAGCTCCAGCGGCAGCGATATCATGTTGGTACGTGAATTGGCCCTGGTGGGAGTATTTACACCACAGAAATGAGAAAATCCTACCAATAGGACCTGTCCTTCTGCAGAGAGCTGGCTGTGAAATATTCACAGGCACTTAATGGAACGGATGTACCTCGAACCAACCTACATACACATCTTTGTTATGAATGACAGCAGCAAAAAGAGGCCTAATAAGGATCATACTGAAAGAGTGTCCTTAAAAAGGATAAACCATCTCTTCTTTTAAGAACTTTTCCATCGGAACACTTGGAATATTTGCTGTCAGTGGATCCAGATATAAAAGTCCTTCTTAAACACCAGCCTACTTTAGAATCACCCAAGGGTGAGTGACCCTTGACCTGTCAGGTCACAGGTCAGTCTATTGATAGGCCATCCTTAGATCTGGTGCCCTGTAGACCAAGACTGATTCAAGATGCATTTTTCATTATCCATGTTTCAGAAAATGTAACATCATTCATTAGGTTATATTTTCTGAAATGTGACCTAATGCACGTTAGAGACATAGATTTGGGACAGACCCCACAGTCTGTACTTCTAACCAGTCCCCAGATGACACTGGTGCTGTGGGCTAGCAAGTGGGGTCAGCATGAAACAAAGCAGAAGAGTGAGTGGAAGATTAGAGAATGACATTGATAAATATGGATCACACCCATGCAAATTTAATGAAACCTACAAAATTCAAATGAGCCTAATATGTTCAGAAACTCTACTGCAGGCCAGTTCAGGAGGCTGATGCCCAAGAGAGTCCCTTGTCTCTAGGCTTCCTTACGTGACAGAGCTAAAATGTGGTGAGATGCCTCGGAGTCTGCTCCTCACCAGAAAATCAGTTTGCCTCACTGGGCCTGGATTCTTTCTCTGTTAAAAGTGAGAATTTAAATCTGTGTTCTCATCTTCAAGCTAATCAGCTTTAGAATGGAAAATTATTCATTCATAAGTTTCTTTAGTGAATTCTTAATGTAAAATGATAATGATGATGAAGAGAACAAAATAATAATGATAATAATAATAATAATAATAATAATAATAATAATAATAGTAATAATGCATCAGGAAATAAGAAAACAGGATCTTAGATCCCAAAATATGGGTTAAAGGATCTACAGCAGAGCCAGTGTTCAGAAACCAAAAACTGTTGGGAGCTGTTCTTCCAAATCCATCACAGCTCTCATACCCCGATTCTAGAGTTCTAACACCACGATAACTTTGCCACTGGTCCCTGCTTGTCTGCCCCTCCCACCTCACCTGCAGTCTCTGCCTTGCTGAGTGATCAGTCCATCCTGTACCTCTCAGCTTTTACCACCATATCCTGCTTGCTGTCTATAAGCTTTGCACCCAGATCCCAATAAAGGATTCATTTAGATGGACAGTGTTTGCTGGCGTACTTCCAGTGGTGCCTGACACATTGTTAATTTTTAGTGAGCTGTATTGGAATGAATGAATGAACAATCGAATGAATGAATACAGCTCACCACCTGGCCCTCTCTGGGTGTGTGGGCTAGGCCCTCAGAACACGAATAGCATCTATGCACATGCGCCTGTGGACGAGGAAAGAAAATGGGTCAGTTGAGCAGGGCTGGGGGATGGTGACTGCTCACTCAGCCTCCCTTGCTCACAAGGACTGGTTTCCCAAGAGCCAATGCTAAGACAAAAGTTTCAAGTGCTGCGGTTTATGAGTGTGATCAACGAAGGGAACAGAGAGGTGAGAAGCAGCCAGTCAAGGTTTGTTTTGGGGCCGGTGACCGCTCTGGGCAACTGAGGTTTCACTGCTCCTTATAACTCACGAGTCAAGCCCCGGAGTTATCACTGGAGAGAGAAGGCACTGGATCTGTAGACCTACTCCTGCTAACCCTGGATGGGCTGTGGCAGGGGTGGGTGGTGTTAATTGTCCAGCATGTCCAGCCAGAGGAAACCTTCCAGCCATCAGGATTCAGCCTCAGCGTTTGCTTCGTGGCATGAGGCACAGAGGAAGTGCCTCCCACCTGACATTGTCACACATGCTTTCACCTGTGGTCAAGCCTGATCATTCTCCTGCCCCCCAAATTTCAGAAATAAGCACGATTCTGTTTTGCTCTTCATTGCTTGACCTTGAACACCTACACCCCAGTCATGGGCCCGTCACTCGCCATCCCCCTCCTCCAAAAGTTCTAGAAGCAATGCAGCTTCCAATCTCCCGCACCTGGCTCCCAAAACCAAGCATAGAAAAAAATGATCATAACAATTGCCAGACAGCAATGCCATTTTCTGCTTACTTGCCCTCTCTCCAAAACCCTACCCACACTCACACTACGCGCTCATGGAGAGAAAGGCCTCTTTGTTACTCGTGACCCATCATCTGGAAGAGGACTGGGCAGGGAGTAGGCACACGAATGTTTCTTGAGCGAATTCACTGAATTGCATCTGTGGAATCCAAGCCTTGCCTCGGAATCCCACACGTGTGATTCTGGCCTTTTGGTTCCAGAATAGACCAGGGTCACTGCATGGTTGAGACCAAATTCAAGCCTCATTTCTGATACCAGAGAACATCGCTGCTTTTCAGTCAAAGACAGTTTGCGCCCTTTCTGAAATAGGAACTGTGAGACTGTAATAATCCATTTACCACTCTTTGGACAAGAGAGAGAAAAATCCTAAAAAGACTTTTTTCCAGATAAGCCAGCAGTAGTGTGTGTTCGTTCCTGCCACAGGAAAAATGCTGCACCACCAAGGGCACCAGGATGCCTAGGGAACAGAGCTGGTTGGTTTGGCTATTAGATTTACAGGTATCTCTCCTGTATTTTCTCTGGTTTGCTCATTAAACATAAACTCCTCAAGCATTTACAATGTAATGTGTGTCTTCTGCGTCTCGTGGATGTCTCCAGAGTGAGCGGTAGAGTGCAGTGCTTGGCACACCCAGAGACATCAATAAACCATGACTGATGGATAGAATTGCCCAACAAAGTCAGAGGAGCAAATCTGAGCAAGCATTCATTGCAAGAATTTTTGAGTCCTAAAAGCAGTCAGTGTCGAAGGCCTGGGAATCAGACCATTCTGGCCGCTCTGGAGACCAGGAAAGACTCCTCGTTTCACTCCTGCAGACACGGAGTTTGTCTTTGGTAAAGTCATCTCCAGAAGCAAGTCAGCCTCAGTGGGCAACCCTGCTGGTTCATTCGTATGACCGCTGCTGTGTCACAGAGTGGCCTTGCAGTAGGCCCTGTGCTTATGGCAAATGCAGGAGACTCATGCCAAACAGAGGCACGAGACTCCAGCCGTCTGTTAGCATAAGTGAGGCTTGAGTAAAGCGTTTGCACTCAGACACCTGAAGTACGGATCTCTGCTTCTTCCCACTTCTTTTGGCTATGATGAGTCCAGTCAAAAGCAAATGTGTGGCGTGAAAGAGAAAGTAGTCACTCTAGTTGCATCACTCAGGAAGAAGGACTCCGGCCTTGTTGTGTGAGAGGGTCAGGAACTGGGAGGAAGGATTCAATTTTCAGCAGCCATCCTTGTGTGTGCGTGCATGCGTGTGGTGGACAGCTAGTCCCTCGGCTCACTCACTATCCTGGTGTAAATGAGGCGCCGCTGCCCAATGTGGGTGCTCGTCCTGTCTTTGCTGGAAGATTCGTCTTCTCAACAGGACCCATCATCAAAGGGGCCCCCAGGAGACAGATCGGAAAATCAGGCAGAAAAGAAAATTCCTGGCTACAAACATTTGCACCTAGACATGAAACTTCCCAGATGCCCCCCAAATTCTACTTTGTGTCATATTTGCTTCCATTTTCAACTGTTATAGGTTTCTCTTTACCTGCAGGCACCTTTTGAAAGAGACACGGCAGGGGAGGGAAGGCCAGGGACTCCTGATGGAGAGCTCCCTGCAGGATTACACCTAGGGACAGAGACGCTGTGGTGTCCACCTGTTCACTCTTTCTGCAATGTCCCGGTCTCATTAACAGACTCTGCAGTCTCGCCACCACACTTCTGTTTAATATTTTAAGTGTTCTGTACAAAGATCGTTTGAAGTGGTCTGCAGTAAAGCATGAATGTGTGTGTGCATTCTTTATGGACCTACGTTGGGGTGTGGATGCCGCTAGAAGAAAAACTAAAATGAATGCAATTAAAAGCAGAGGACATGCCATGTCATCTTGCAATTGCATAAAGATTTTTTAAAAGAGGCATTTACTTATTTTTATTTAGTTGTTCGCATTGGTTGTTCCTCCTGGCCCTGCACCATGAACCCGAGCCCTTGGGATATAGATGGACTGCACTCAGCCAGGGGCACCAGACAAAACCACTACTCCAGCAGTGCACACCAGGATTTTTTAAATCTAGTATTCTAGTTGATTTTATACTTTCTGTTTCTGGACAACAATGAGAAAAATGAAGTGGAAAGGATTGTGGCACTCCAAAGACAGAAGTGCACCTTTTTCTTCAAAATGATTGATTTTATCATGGATGACAAAGAGCCTGGTCGGCCATCCATTAGAGAGACCGCAGAGGGAATGCCCACTGCACCTGGAAGGTGGATGTGTGCCCCCACCTCCGGCCCCCATTTATTAATCCGTGGTCTTCACATGCTGGGAGCCTTAGTTTTTAAATGTTTTCCAAGAAAATTGTGGTCTCAAAAGCAGTCAATTCACACAGATAATGCTAAGACTCTTGCTGTCTTTTCTGCTCACAAAAGGAGATGGGGAGGGGCGGGTCACTGGGCCTCGACGGGAGAGCTCCTTCCAGGCGGTGCGGGACGTTTGCACTGTCATTACATGGATGAGTTGCAGTTTGCATTCTAGACCCCATTCTCAGACCTTTGTAACTCATGCCTAACTCGGCATTACTGACTTACCGGGGAAGAAATATTCCTGGGAAAGACTGTGAAATTTATTTTACCAATTTGCTTTGGAGATGAGAAAACTAATAGAGCAACTAAAAGCACAGAGTTGATTTACATGTTCAAGGAATCTCTTTACCATTCAAGCTTCATTAACGGGCTACAGAGACTGGGGTCATATTTTCAATGCACAAGGGAAGACGGAAATACAGCAGGGACCTCCCCAGGGGAGCACAGAGCAATCCTTCCTGTAAGCAGCCCTGTTCCCAAATAGTTTTAGGCCAGTGAAACCTGCTAAAAATTAAAATCTGGGGCAGCTTTGAAGAATGAAAGTCATTTTATTTTTGTGTTTGGGGTATTTTTTCATCACTTGTATTTTTTTTACATTGAAATATTTCGTAGTCTTTTATTTCTTTTGTTTACATTGCTGTGTGTTTTTCAGAATATTGAAATCGAACCTCAGTTTGAGTGCATCTCACACCAACCCCACAACCAGGGTTCTAGTACCTTCACACCATCTCGTTTCCTCTTTCTTCCTCTCAGATAGCCTCGGTGTTGCATCCTGAGAATTTTGTTATGTTTTATCTGTTCATTTGTTTTGTTTCTTTATACTCTACGTATCAGTGAAATCATCCCCTCTTCTCTTCTCCAGGTTGTTGCAAAGGACGCAATTTCATCTTTTTAAATAGGTGCATGGAATTCTGTTGCGTGTAGACACCGCAGCGTCTTTGTCCAGGTGTGTTTATTGTTAAATTCAATTAACCCACCGAAAAAGAGGGCTGGAGGAAGGCAGTGCAGTAGCTGACAGCTAACCCAAACCTGGGCAGAGAAGTTTAAAGGCTAACTGTACTGACTGTTCATGAGTCTCCAGTTATTTTTAGCACCAGCTGGTAGGATCAGCTTCCTCCCCTCTAACAATGTTCCTTAGTACCTACTTGAAGCATGGGGCTCGGGCTGTTATCCATTTGGAAATAATTGCCACCATCGATTGAGCACTTACTTGTCAAACCCTTTAAGATACATTTCTGTCTTTCTGAAGAGTAAGTACTTAGAGGATAAAGAGTCAAATAATTGATATGATTCCTCGCATTACAGAGACAAGAGCTCTGCCGCTCAGAAAGCTTGTTTAACTTGCCCGGCCCCCGACCCCCAGTATTGACGGAACCAGAACTGGACGAAAGCCCGCGGGCCCCCAGCACACACTGCCCCTCGGCAGCTCCTTCCTGTAGAAGGGAGGACTCAGTCTAAAGGGTTTTGTCATGAAAGAGAGGAGTGGCTTCTGCATTCTGTTGGAACGCATTGTTCTTGAATTGATACAAGTGGTGCAGACTCCTTTTCCCACTTAAAAACAATGACTGAAGCATAAAAGGTGTGACTTCAAAATCCTAACCATAGAGTGGCCCCCTTTTCCCTTTCTTCCAAAAGGAACATCTGGCTCTGTCTCTCTTGAGAGTGACTTTGCTTTGCTTTTCTTCTTCAATAAGACTTTTCTTACTCCTTAATAATAATAATATGAAATAATGAAAAAGTCCTAAAAATCTAAGCTAAGCATCACAAATTAGTGTGTAAAAGCGGTGTTAAGTCCGTGTCTGGGGATAGTCCACGTACAATCCAAGGCCCGGTTGGCGACCCTGAGCCGGGGAAGCAACTAACATGAACAACTAAGTAAATAAATATACTTCTTCGTCCTCACTCTTCATTTCTGCTTCCTGCCTGCCTGCCTTCCTCTTAAAAATTAAATAAATAATCAACAGTTATCCAGGCATGTCCTGGTGGAATAGGGACTGAGAACAGTCCACAGACATCCCAAGGTCCTGGGTTTGCATCCCAGAGCCGGCAGGAAGAGCCAAGATGAACAACTAAATAAAATCAATAAAGAACTTCTACCTCCTCCCTCTTCCTGCCTGTCTACTCACCTACATTCCTGCCTGCACCTTTCCTTTAAAAAAGAAAACAAAACAAAAACAGGAGTCCATTTAACTGTGGAAGCATTTCTGTTGGCAGAGTAAATGTTCTGAGGTATAAAGGAGCTGCTCATTCACACTTTTTAGGTAGGAACCTTTAAACAAGGCCTTTCCTGATAAAGCTTCACCTGTTTGGCTTAGAAATGCACCAATTCAAATAAATGAAAAATGAGATGACACCAAATCAGAAATGGAATTCAAGACAGCAGCTACAGCGAGCCTCTTGGTTCTGGTCCCTGGGGGCAGAACAGAGACCATCCCGGGACAGGGAGTCAGGAGGATGTGGGAACTGCTCTTGGCTTTCTGCTGACTACCAAAGTCAGATTTCCTAAGCTCAGTAAATCTGAAGTTCTTGTCCTGTAAAATGCCCTAAATAATATCTAGCTCAACTCAGCTATAAATTTCTATGATATATTCAACATACGTACTGGCTGTAGAGGTTTGGTTAGAGACCACCTTTGAACAGTATTATTTAAGAAATTAGAAAAAAAGAATGATTGGAAGAATTCATCACTGACGCTTTGATTGCATCCACATGTTCCAGCATGTTCCAATAACACTGCGTTGTCAACTTAAATCAATGAACACTCTCTCTCATGTTTCTGTCTCTCTCCAGAACTAGGTATAACAGAAGGTAAGATGGGGACCACTTCAGAGTTCACGAGTGACTCAGGGATCTCCATGGAGGTCTGCTCATGGCTGCCTCTCCTTCCACTTCCCACGTGCCCACCTCTTAACCGTGTATTTGTTTCTTCGTTGGAGGACATTCTGCAAAATACCTGTCTTATGCTCTTCCAACACACCAAGATCAAAGAAAGATTGAGGAAACTGTTGTAGGTTAAAGGGGAGTAAAGAGACACGACCACCAAGTGCAGTGTTTCTCCTGGATGGGATCTTGAACTAGGAAGATGAAAATGCTGATGGAGACTGTTGAAATAATTAATAGAATCTGAGTATGGACTATAGATTAGCTAACTGTATGAGGTCAATGATAAATTTCCTGATTTATGAGAGCACTTATATTATGTAAGAGACTTCCTTGTTGTTTAGCAAATCTATACTAAAGTTTTAGGGCCGAAGCACCTGAGACCTTGAGCATTCTCTCAAGTGGTTCATAGCAAAACTACCAGTACATATATATCTATAGAAAGAGTCTTACCTGTGTACATATGCAAACATATGTGAAGATGCACACGGAGATAGTCATAAAAACAATTCAAATGGGACAAAAATACAAATCATTGGTAAATCTGGGCAATAGGTATGTTAGTGTTCTTCGTGCTATTTTTATAAATTTTCTGTAAGTTGGAAATTTCTGTAAAACAAAGTCACCACAAACATTGGCTCAAACTTTTTGTAAAACTCGCTGCTAAGTTCCTGGTGGGGAAAGACCTTTGTTCATCTGTCCACTCAGTGCGCCGTTGCAACCGATAGCCTCTTTCTGTGTCATCACAAGTCTGAGTTGGGTGTCTGTCATGTACCACGTGAAGCCTGATTGTGAGGTTTGCTGTGAGATTTGTCATCTACCCTACACCCCTTCCCACAACTGTGAATATAGCAGAATGACAATTGTGACGGCCTCTGCTCTGTAACTCCTGTATTTGCCTCTGTTGTCGGGGATTATTTTACTTATTTTTAACAAGAGAACTTTTAAAATATTTCCTCAAGTTTTTTTTTATTTATCCACTGCTGCATATATCTTTATACATCCGAAACTCATCAGACTTAGTAAAACATTCTCCATCTACCATGAGGATAGTTTGGTGGGGGAAAAATACTCAACGATTTCTATCCCTAGACTTTCCACTTTTTGAATGACATATATTTGCTCAGTATAAATTTTACACCAACTGAAAGACTGTCTGGTGGTAAAAGAAGTCTAAAACAAATTGAAATACAATTTAGCTTAGAAACACAGCTCACATAATTTATTTGGGAGACAGGAAACAAAAACATATTTATTTCCTGATCCTGAGAATACAGCAGTGTTTTGAGACCGAGGGAAGATGGATGGTTTTAATGTGCAGCTAAGTTGAACAAAAAAAAATAATAATAATCAAGCGTATACACACACACACACACACACACACACACACACACACACACACACACACACAGCTTATAATCATTTAAAAACATTCCCCAGAGTACATTTTACATTTCTACATTTCTCATGAGATTTTGGAATTAATCATTGGAATTAATACTGCAAAACACATGTAAGAATACATACAAGTTAAGACATGGTCAAATCAGTTGTTCAGGAATTCAGGTCATTGAGACTCATCGTGACAAGCTAGTCCGCACTGGAGGGCTAATCCTGAGGAGTCTTTTCTGGGCTCATTTGTCTCCCAAGAGGAATCTTTCATACAGACGTATGTATGTACGTATATGTGTGGATGTACACATACATATTCACATATGAAAGTGATCTTAAAAGTAATACTTGCAGATAATAACAATTTAAATAAGAAGCACTGGTCCTAAGTTTTTCACAGTCTGTCATTCTCTTTCCTTTTTAATTTTCATCTTACCTGTCTCACTGTGACTGTTTCTACAGGAAATTGAGAGCTTGTTTAATCTTGAAAATATAAAATAGGCTTACTAGGTGACTCCTTTCAAAGCAACTATCTGAGGAATATTTTTTGAAAGACACCTCAGAAGTAGAATGCTTTCTTGAATCATCTGAATAGCTCTCAACTCTGTAATTCATTCTGTAAAAATAGAAATACCTTGAATATAGTTTTTCCTGAATTGTTCGCTGAATACAGTAAATGATAAAAATGAATGTCGCTTCATTGACAGGCAGTACAAATGTGATTTTCTCTTCTCGTCTGTGTTTTTCCTTCTCTGGTGTAGGACACTTCAGTGTCTGATTTGGAAAACAGTAGAGTCTGGTGTTAACATGGGAGATGTGCAATCACCATCACTTAGCGAGTTCGGTAACCTCTCGGCCTCAGTTTCCACATCTGAAAACTGGGCTCTTCATAGCATCTGATTTGTAAAATCGTGGTAAGGATCAAAGGCGAAATCTTGTAAAATACTTTGAAAGCAGAGTTTTGAAGAGTTGCTTATATGCTCACATTCACAGCCGCGTTATTCACAGTAGCCAGAGGCCCAAGCACCCCAGGGAAACCAAGGCGGTGTATTGCCCCACGTAGAACGGGGCTCTGTCTTTAAAAGGAAGGAAATTCTGACACTTGTAAAACATAGATGAACCCTGAGGACATTCTACTAAGTGAAATAAGCAGTCACAAAAGGCACTGTCTGATTTCCATTGTATGAGTGGTGGGAGGAGCCATCACATGGGTGGGTGCTGGGGCCTGGGGGCCGGAGGCGGCTGCTGGCATTTATCACTGGAAGGCCTGCGAGGTGAAAGGCTTCTGGAGCTGGAGGGCACCACAGTGTGCCTGTGCCTAACCCTCTTGAACTGTCCCCTTGAAAACGTTTAAAACGGTGAACAACGTCATGTGGATTTTGTCACTAGTTGTTTTAAAGAAAGATGCTGGCAGGAACGAAGACAAGCAGGCAGGCAGGAGGAGAGAGGAGAAAGAAGCACCTGCTTATTTTGTTTAGTTGTTCATCTTGGTGGCTCCCCACGCTGGGAAGTGAACGTGGACACGTGTGGGCTCCACCAGCCGGAGGCCATGGCCTTCACCGCTCAGCCACCAGGGTGCTCCTTTATCACGAATTTTTAAATAGAAAAGAAACAATGAAAAGGAATTTTTTAGATAAAATATTTTATTTTACCTTCAAAACAAACAGAGAGCAAGGTATAGAGCTCGTCAATAGAAACGGGCTATCGGTCTTCCTCATTTTTAAAAATACCTGGTTTGAGGCCAGTTCTTGAATGTACTGTGATCGCGGACCGCTTTTCACCAGGCCAGGAACAGTCCCCTGGGCTCCGGTGGACACAAGCGATTGTGCAGGGCCCTGGGTGGGCCGAGCCTGTGAGGGAGGAAGGGCCTGGAGTCAGATCTCCACTTGGGATCAGAAGCGCCAGTGGCGTGCTCCCTGGGGCGGCAGGGTCGCTGCCACCACAGACGGGGTGCAGGCCCCCCAGTGGGTCACCTTAAACGTCTACAGCCATCAAAGGAGGCTAGGCGGTGACCAATTCAAGCATGACAAGAATAAATAAAATCCAGCAGCCCTCAGACACTCAAAGCTCCTGCTGGCCCTACAGAGACGCTGGGAGAGACAACACAGTGACTGGAGAACCGTAAAGGCATCTCATCATGGGGGAAGCGGCTGTAAACGCCCAGTACCTTGGAGTAAAGTTAACAAGAAATATGCGCCGATGTAAAGGAAGAGGCAGGATCTTTCTGGGTAGATCAAAGGGGCCCTAAAGAAATGGAGCCAAATACCTTGTTCTCAGATGAGAGGAAGTAGTGTAAGGTTTCCCAGCTCCCAGATCTCACGTAGACATTGGATGTTGTGCCTCTAAAGTTCCAGTTCTGCAATGATGTACCCAAGAATAAAGAAGGGAATGAAAACTCAAGCGAAAACATCTAGCTAATGCGGTTCCGACGAACGACACGGTGCAGGTCAGTGAGCAGATTCTCCCTCCTGTCACACATCCAGGAATCTTCAAGAAGCAGAATCAGTGACGCACATTGGTGATCAATACAGAAGGAGCAGGTTCTGAACAGTATGTGCCTTCAGCAATGGGACAACTCTATGGATAATATCTTATGGGACCTGTGGCTCAGGAATGGCTTTATGGGGTAGATTATATCTAAGGTGAGTCTTAAAGAATGAGCAGTGGTCACACAGGTGAAGAAGAGGGAAAGCGTTCAAGGAAAAAACATCACCATTTACAAAGGACAAAGGATTAGTCATCATGGTGTGTTTCGAACACAGCATAGGAGTGCACACTGGCTGGGTCAACTGCCTAAGACCTAAGCACAGGCCATGTACATTCCAAGGACCTGGGTTCATGTCCCAGGCTGGGGAGCACAACCAAGATAAACAACTAAATAAAATAAGGTGCTTCGTCCTCCTCTCTCTTCCTGCCTGCACCTTTCCTTTAAAAAAAACAACAGCACAGAACTGAGGACAAGAAACTGCAGTGGGTAAGTGCTGGCATTCATTCAATCACTTGGCTTATCCATGGGCTTGGCATATCTTAGACCGGAGGCCAGAGAAAAAACCAGAAAGAATTTTGCAGCTGTCTGTCATCCAAGTGTTTGGTTAATCATGAAACAGCAGTCAGGAAACTATTCCGAAAGAGGTATTTAAGATCTGGAAAATTTACGAAAGAACCAAGATGATAAGTTCCTTAGCATCTGAAATGCTTCTCCTAGCATTTAAGTCTTAGAAGTAGTCTGGTTGATGGCAGTTCTTAAATTATTTGTGAGCTATGCTTGAATGTAGACATGCTGATATTTTATTTGTTTCGCTCAGCAGTTAGCTTTATTTATTCATTTGCTAGTTCATTCTATAATCATGCACAGGCACCTATTTGTATAGACACTGTTTATATGAAACAGCTCTTGGAGTGCTTATCGTCCAGTGAGAGAGGCAGATGCTGATATACTTGTAACTTTCAGTGCATATTTGAAACAAAGGCCGGGAGCAGGGTGGGGGGACTAATTTGGTCTTTTTATCTGTTCATTTTTTTAATGAAAACACAATTCATCTACTCCTGTGGAACTCTAAATTTTGATTGCCGATGAGCCTAGGTCTATGGAACATTAGTAAAATGATAGAATGTTACTACAGGAAAAGCACACGAACATAGAGATTCCTTTTCTTATAAGTTTGAAAAGGAAGGCGTCATTGACTCAACTAGAGCTTCTGTTTGGTGAAATTAATGGGCCATCAAAACCAAAGGCCTGTAAGTCACAATTTAACCAAAAACCAGAAGGGTAAAAATAGCCAAGACTAAACATATAATATCCTTCTTTCTTCGCTGTTGCTTCTGGAAGGTGTGTCTTTCCTGAACTATGAATCACTGCCCAGACCTTGCAAATTTGTTCCATAAGAGAAGGTACCCAAACAGCAGTCATGTTCTCCTCGCTGCTCCAAAAAAAGGAAACTGACGTTAAAGGAAAAATATTCCACCTTGTTTCGAACTTGCCTTTCATAGTGGCAGCAGCAACTGCCTCCTGACCTTCAGGTATTATCACAACAGTATCACAGAACTTTCAGCATTTTATTCCTGAAAGGTAAATCAAAGCACGGTTTATAAAATTTACAGTCTTTGCCTAATAGTTTGGCAACTATCGCTACTCTATCAGCCTGGAAATAAAATGAAGAGGACTTGAATTTTGAATCAGAATCAAAAGTAAGGTTTTTTTTTTTCTTTCAAGACTTAGATTCATGCCTATGGAATTTTCCCAAATTCCCAGATTAAAAATTGTTATATTCACCGAAAGGCTTTTCAATATACTTCCAGGTAGAGCATTGTCTAAAGTCTGTGTATATATATATATTAGCTCTGATTTTTTTGCATTCCCTAAAATTTCTATTTTTATGTCTTCCTTTTGGTGGTTTTATTTAAAAAAAATAAAAATTGATGCTGATTTTTTAACTTTTCTAGGACATTTTTCTTTCCATATTTGAAACCAAGTTGCAGATGACAGCATTCAAAATCATATTGAAATAAGGTATGCCCCATTATTTTCTTACTTGTCTTTCCAATAATAATTGCTTAAACAATTATGATAATGAATTTGCAGATGGAATTATTATAGTTCTTGAGCCTCTTGAACTAATTTACTGTACAGCAGCGACACTTAGTGGACTTTTTTTGTACTGCACAGAAAGACTGGCCTGAGATTGATTAAAAGAAGGCAATTTGTATTGATACTACCTCTGATTTATCTATTGCTATTGCTGTCATGCGCAAACTGTGAGCTTATAGAATTTGCCTATTATAAATAGTAATGGAGTTACAGTTATTAAACACTGAAAGATAAAACAGAGGCTCACCCTTCTGGCTCAGGCAGCTGGCATGCTGTTGTGTGGACCATGTAAAGCCCAAGGACCCAGGTTCACCACGCAGAGCCAAAGTGAAAAAAACAAAAATAAAAAACCAAATCAATAAAGATGTTTCCTCCTCCTCTTCCTTCCTTCCTCCCTCCCTTCCTTCCTTCCTTCCATGCTTCCTCCTCTCCCCTCCTCTCCCCGGAGCTGATACGTAATACAACTGACTAGGAATAAAGCTACGCTAATACCAATGTTCTCATTTTCTTCTCCCTCAGTGAGGTTGAATTTTTCGGACATTAAGTGCAACCATTTTAAGAAGGATTTTACACATTTGTGTAGAAACAAATAGATGTGACTGAATCACAGCCATAGAACATTGATGTTTTGATACTCAGCACAGGAATCTGGAAACACAGCTGGGTGGGAGGGGTGACGCCCCACCCCCACGCCCTCCCTGCTTGGAGCTTCATCCAGCTCACTCCTCCGAGCAGACTTGTTGGGGATGGTGAAGGGGACAGGGAGCAGAGCAGTCAGTTGCGAAAGTGCGAAGAGAACAGAGTCCCTCCCTACAGAGCCTAGTCAGGCAGTCCCTCCCTGGAGTCCCTCCATGAAGTCCCTCCCTGAAGGCATCAGACACACTTCTCCCTGAAATCCGCACCCACCCAGCACTGATCAGTCACCATGGGCTCTACAACAGGGTCACAGAACACAGCCAGTGCTGACCTGTTTTCGTGCAGTCCAGGGGTGAATTTTGCATTTTCAATTTTTTTTTTTTTTTTTTTTTTAAAGGAGGACATTTAAAATATATATGTGTGTGTGTGTGTGTGTGTGTGTGTGTGTGTGTGTGTGTGTGTGTGTGTGTCTCCTTAACTCTCACTCTACTACCTCACTCAAACACTCTGACACCAGCTGGATGTCTTACAATTTGATTCAATTCTGATGCCACTTACCTGGAGAATGTGTCAGGTTCCACAGGTGAGAACTCAGTCCTGTGAGATGCCCCGCACTTCAGAGCCAATTGTGAGTGGAAGGTCCTGGGTGCGGGGGGGCATGTTCTCCTTCTACCCATCTAGGTTGTTTTGGTCACTGCATTGATTAGAGTGACATGAGACAGCTTAACAGGAGAAAAACAGGTGTAATCACACACATATAGGAGCTCAAAGACAGAGGCTCAAGGGTGAATAATCGGGCAAATTGAAGCTTACGTGCCATCCTGAGCTAAGGAAGGGGCAGGGCCGGTACTCAAAGGGGAGGAGGGGGCATCACGGGACAGTGAGAAGTAAGATGCTTGGCAGTTAGATGTTTGCCCTGCCTTCAGGTAGGTCATTCAGATGGAAACCATGTGTGTAATAGCTCTTTGTGTAATAGCCCCCGATCCGAATTACTTAGGTAACTGGGTAAAGTTTCTCTTGACCCTGCGGGTCTTGGTGGCCTTCAGCTCAATCAATCCACATGCCCGTGCCCTCCTGGGCGGCCTGTTCTGAACCCTTTCACCTACAGGCTCCACGTGTGACACGTTCGCTGCCCGGAAGCTCTCCAGACCCCATGCTATTGGAGTTGTCTGTGGTCGTCCTTTTGTGACGCGATCGATTATAAATCCCGTTTGTAAGCACTCACCGCTCTGGAGGATGGGGTGACGGGGCTAAAATGTCCCAATTTCTAATCATGGCTTGGTCTTTCTGGTGACCAGCTGTCATCCAGGATACAGAATCACCTCATTAGAACAAAAGACACTCCTGTGAGATGCACAAGGGTTACCCATGTCAGGAAATGGGGTCAAAGACTAAATATTAGAACAAAGGAGCTCCTCGTGTTGTCATGTGGAAAATGACCAGGATGTCAGGAACTCTGTTCCAGGAGCTGAGACCAGAGACCAGTCTATACAGTCTTCTATTCTTTCCAGTACGTGACAGCTGTAGGTTGACTGTCTGTCTTTTCCGGAAGGTCTGCTGATGCCTACCCCACAGAGATCGCCCTCAGCGATGTAGAGTCTAGAAAGAAAGTGGAAATCATAGCAATAATAATAAATACAGTGACAATGTTTTGACCTTTTGCTATGTCAAGCACTGAGTTAAGCAGAGATGTTCATCATCTCAGTCCATCTTCACCATAAACCCTGTGAGGTCATTACAACTATTATCAATTTACCAATGAAAAACCCAGGACTTGAAAAGATTAGTAACGAAGAGCACAAAACGGTTCAGGCCTGGGGTTAAAACCCGGGTGGTCCCGCGCAGAGCTCTTAACCAGTGGGCTGAGCTTCCCCAGGAGAACATGGCACCATCTCCAGAAACTGGCAGCGGTGTTCAGGGAAGAGCTTATGCCCAAGGCAGCTTTTAAACTGGGCCCTGAAAGACGGGAACGATTTAGCAGCAGAAGGCTTGGGGCACTGGGGGCCAGCGAACCCTGTTAATGGCAAAGAATGTGCTTGAAGGACCGGAGGGCAGCAGGAAACCCAGTCGAGGGGAGAGATGGACAGCGCACCCTGATATCTCCATCACGTCTTCCAAAGTCACAAAGCAGCACACCGGGAAGGGGTGTGTGGCCTGGCACCCCTCTTGCATCCACAGGCTTCTGGGGCTGAATGATGTCTTGTCATGACATTGTTGCTCTGATCATTCTCCAACCTGATGCCACCATAGCCTGGTGCCTGTGTGCACATACACACACACATGTGCGCACACGCACGCACACACATACACACGCAAACACATGCACATACACACACACTCTGCTTTACTGGCTACCCCCAATGGGCCTTCTAGAGATTACAAGCACTTAAAGTGTTTTACTATTGCGTTGTATCTGCTGCAGTTACTTGTCGACCCAAGGCGGGTAGTGTTTCCGGCCCAGATCCAGAGTTTAATACGTCCGATGTGTAAGGCAATGAGATTTCTATGTCTATGAGATTTCTGTAAAGCTTTTGGGGGGTTGGCCTGTATGCTGTCAGCTTTCATTTTCCAATAATATGTACTTATTATTTACGTATTATTATTTTATAATAGGCTTCCTGTGCCTGCTTCCCATGGCTGGCAACGTCGGCCCTGAGTCAGTTATAAATGCCCGTCACACGCTCAAAACGTTTCTGCCTTGCAGCCTCCTGGCCTTCATTCTTTCGCCTTCCCTCTCAGGATGGTTGGGAACCCCATGATGATAAGACTTCCAGAGGCTCCTGGAGGTTGTGGTAGGAGAGAGCTGGTGGGGAGGCAGGAGGGTTGGGGAGTGGAGAAATAGGAATGGTTTCTGGCAAAAGGGTTTTACATGGCTGTGGGCAGGCCTGTTAGAAGAAGAGCTGGCCCCTGGGAGGACGGTGGCTCCTTCAGACTGGCAGACAGAGTTGATTCTGCCCTTCCAAATGCTGTCCAGAATCTTCTTTGCTGAAGCATGCAGCCTGGGGCCACAGAGGGGCCTGAGCAGATTCACAGGCCTCCAGATGCAAGCAGAGGAAAAGGGCTTCGTCTTCCCTGTAGCTCAGAGACCTGCTTCTAGTGCAGATGGCTAGCAACCAGCTGTGTGGTCAGGTAAGATCACTGAGCCTCCAAGAGCTCCATTAACATTCTATGAATAAAGAAGGAGCTGAATAAAGAAGCCCCCTGGCCCTACTGTTCCCAGGGCCCACCATCTCTGCCTGCATCTGGTAGCCTGATAAATGTGAAAGTCTGCTGCAAGTGTGTCTTGTCTCATGGCTTCTCTGTTCTGTCCACATCCTGTAGCTGGTGGGTTAACATGAGACGCCCAATAATTGTGTGTTGTCGGAAACAAAGAGTTTGGAAAAGACATTTCCCCCCAACTAAATTAAATATCACTGCTCAAAAATAATAAAAGGCTACGAAAAGAAAACATCAACGCCGCCACAAATCAGCATCTGAGGAATTGCTCTCAAAAACATCTGGAAAAGAGCAGGAAGTTAAACAAACCGCTGGATAGAATGTTTGATTTCCCAGCCCCCGATGCTCCTCACAGCAAACGCAGTTACGAGGTCTTATGAGGAATAATATCTTGGCACCGGATGAGCAGCAAGCAATCCAGCTGTTTGCACTTGCTGCTTGACAAGCACCAGTGTGCGCACTGTGCCCTCCCCGATCTGCCGAGTGGGACAGCCAGCCGCCCTGCGACAGGACATTCAGTCAGGCAGGAGCCATCCGGCTACTGGGACTAAATAACAGCAAATGCCTCTTTTGAGCACAACAGCTCATTTCCAGGACAACTTCCTGGTGAAATGTTGGTTCTATGTATTCATTTGTGTGCTTTGACTAGAAATGTGTGTCATGGGCTGGGAAGGACGTCTCTTCTCAGGCAAAGGTTTCTCTAAACCGTAACAGATGTTGGAAAAGCTATGAAACCGAAAGAGAAAAAGAGGAGGGATTTCAGCCAGGACTCTCTCAGTGACGGAAAGGAAGCCCTCCTCCCCCAGGTGAGTGGACAAGAAAACAGGTAAACTGATGAGCACATGGAAGGTGAATCCACTGAACTCTTCACCTCAAAGGACCAGAGGCTTAGCCCCATCTCAACGCTGAGATTTTGGAAGACAATATGTCTAGATGCAGTGTTACTTAGGTGCTCATTAAAATCAGCAATTCTTTAAGGAAAAAATCTGATCAACTTTGCTATCATTTATTCCATGATTAATTATTGAGCCCATTCACACACATCAGGAAAGCTTAGGTGAGGGGGGAGAATAACAGCTAATAGAACCAACATGGTGCAATCAGAAGACATGGTATTCAATCTCATGAGTAAAAGACCAATTACCACTTCAAAGAAGCATTGCACAAACAGAAATAATACGTAGAAAAGAAGTTTCTTCTTTCTCCTTTATTTGTATACTAAAAGACAGATAGTAATCAAAGAACCACCTAAAGAAATGTAAAAATGCAAGGGTTTTGTTAAGTGCTACAAAGGAGAGGCTGTAGAACAAATGATGACTAGGAGATTTGAACTGGTCAGAGATGGCTTCCTGGAGGAAGAAATATTTGAACTTTAATCTGGAGGATGAATGCAGTTTAATTAGAGGAAATAGGGGCTGGGATGGAGATGAGAAAGAATTCTCTAGGAAGAGGTTCAAAGGAAAGGTGAATCGAAGAGCCACAGGCCTGGTGTTCAGGAGTGAAGAGCTCTCCTGTGGAGCCTGCTGCACCTGAAGCTGGGGAAATGTCAGAGCAAATTGGCAAAAGCCAAGGGTCATACTTGTCTTTTTTCTCAAAGCATTAGAGGTTTTCTTGATAATGTGATCAGATTTGGTGTTGAGATCACCCTGCGTGCAGACAGGATCCCAGGGGGAAAACAGATGCACAGAGTCTAGTCAGTCGATTATCTCAGTTTTCCAAGTGACAGAAGAGGGTAGCTTGCACCAGGGTGGCAGTGACTGGAAGAGACGGAGGTCCAGCAAAACTCCAAGCCAGTGTAAAGGGTCAATCAGAATAAAGAGGAAAACTGAAGCCAGCTCAAATGACCAGAAATTGAATTTACTGGGAAATTGCAGAGGAATTGCAATTTGGGAAATGCATGCTGCATCAAGTTAGGTGGTTCCTTGAGGGTGAGGGGCAAGGAGAGTAGAGAGGGGACGTCCAGACTGCAAGCTCACTGGCTTAAGGATGGGGAACGGGAAGGGTGGGGCACATCAATCAGGAGATCAGTCTCGTCTTCTGTGATTTCCGTATGTACAGGAATTGTTTCTCCGGTCTTTAGTGCCGGTCTGAGGGAACAGATGAGAGGCTCTCCTTGTTTTACATCCTCCAGTTCCCTCTTAGATTGAAATAGTCTCACAAAGGCGAGCATGTTAGGTCTGTGACTGGGTGAGTGGAGCTGCCAGCAGCGCCAAGAAGCCACAATGTCCATCCAAACAAGAATTTGAATGCAGAACGCAGAAGGGAGGGAGAGAGGACGCTTCATGTCATGCCTGCAGGTCATCACCGCTTCCCAGCCTGCTGTCAGCGTTTCACATTGACCAATAGCTAGTGTTTCCTTTTTAAAAATCAGAATGAATGGCTCTCTTCTCTGCCCAAATCACTTTACTTTACTTTTGTCATGGAGCGTATTACCTAACATTCCTGTATGTTGTTTTCTCTCCCAAACTTTTCAGTCTTCCTAGTCTTTGCGTCCCCGTGATTGACAAACATCGCA
The DNA here is from genome assembly GCA_004363575.1 of Solenodon paradoxus. Taxonomy (NCBI): domain Eukaryota; kingdom Metazoa; phylum Chordata; class Mammalia; order Eulipotyphla; family Solenodontidae; genus Solenodon; species Solenodon paradoxus. The sequence goes on from RJWH01000998.1 coordinate 455,238, forward strand.
CTGTCCTGAGTAGTCTCTGAATATTTGCACTATTGTATGTCGCTGAACTTACAGAGGTGATTATAATGCAGTAAAACTGATACTGTGGTTGGTCTGTGAACCAGTTGTGAAGACAAAGGATGCTATCGCCGTGGGCGGAGACTCCTTCAGGCCTCCTCTTGCTCAGCAGAGGCTGAGCACGGGTGAAGGCTGGTCGGCGGGAAGATGCCGGGGCTGGGACATGTGGAACGCACCATGTCAGCTGTGTGCACCGGCAGCATATCCTGGGCCTAACCAAACACTCTGAAAGGCAGCGTTTATTGGTGTAGCTAAATATGTTCTGGAAAGACTGAAACAAGTCATTTATCTTTGATCACATCTCCTAGCATTTGTCAGAGCTTCACGCTAGGTGTAGATGACGTTGAGCCCGCTCTATGCTGAATGCCTCCTTTATTTCGCTAATAGAAAAATGTTTTATAAATGGAAAAATGACAGGAGATTAAACAAAAATATTCAATCATCTGATAAACTGCTGCTTATTGTCAACTGCTTTTCTATAATGTGGACTTTTTAGCTCATAACTCATGGACCCGAAGCTGGTCCATATCAAGCCAACCACCCAGCGTGGTCCAGCGGGAGCCGAGCTCTGGGCCTTCAGCGAGCAGCGCTGCGGTTACTCTGCACGCACATTCCCCAGCTTCTGCTCGGTTCTCACCCCGTAACCACATGTCATGCCCATAAAGACTACCTGCATTTTAAAATGGAAACAAATAGGACAGTCTTGTCCGAGAGGAGTTGATTCCTAAATTGCGTTGTTGGTGTAGGAGACGTGGGATAATAGAGATACAGTGGATGTCGATGCAGAAGTCTCTGCCCCTTCCACTGAGATGCTGAATAAACATTTTTACGGACTTGGTCATGGCCCTGGAATTCTGTGTGCCGAATGTGGGTGGAGAGGATCTAGCAGAATTAAAGACTATTTTAATTACCTTGGTTCTCTATCACCCTCGTTTATGAGCCACCCCTTTAAAATGGTACCCCTTTTCTAATTACGAAAGAAAACGATTTTTAAAATCCGTTTCTTTTGTCTATTCTCTGGCATTCCTTGCAGAATAAACTGGCTCCTATCCCTCTTCCTGCCCCGGAGTCCAGTCCGAGCACCTGCACGCACTGTCCACTAGATGGCGATGGAAGCCCACCGACAATTTACATCACTAGGGAGCCCCCCGCAGGGAAGTAGGAGGAGCCTTCTGGTTTGTTTCCAAACCTAACTGTTTAATGAAAAAAAGGTTGAGTTTCAGAACCTCAAGGATTAGAATTTTTTAATAAAACTACTTAAAATAAAACTCAAATTGCTCAAATATGGTAGCAATTATTTATCTCCACCTTTTACCTTACTTTGAGAGTACGTGATTTATTAATTATCATAATTGACACAATTCTTAACAATGCGTCCTCATGATCACGCAGCAAAACTCTGACTGTGCCTATTGTATGCAGATGTGCAGATCCAGTCTCAAGTGTTCTCTGCTTTGTGTCTCCCAAGAGCTCACACATTTGCAGCGGTTGCAATTTGTGGCTGCTTTAGCCTGGCTGACCGATGACAACAAACACACGTCACAGAGAAGCAGCATTACATAAACCCGTGTGTCTTAAAGCCCACACTTTCCGGACTTCACCCGAGGGGAAAATGCATAGCAGAATCGCTGACTTTAGTTATGAGAAAGTATGTGGATTACATGACCTGGCTTCAGCTGTGCAAGTTAGAGCACCATTGCAGCTTCATGGAAAACAGAGTCAGACTCTTTGTTCTGGAAACTAAATAGCAGCCGCCACTTCACTCCTGCACTGCAAGCCTCCCAGATGCAGAAAAAGCAGCAAGATCTAGAGATGCCTTTTGGATCAGAGTTCACAACTACAGCTGGGCACCATGTGACCTGGGCTCTGTGAGGCATCTTGTTTCAAGACGAAGAGGCTCATTTTGACAAACAGCAGAGATCTTTACTGTGTTTCTCACAGGATGGCAGGAAGTGAACCTTCCGACACCAGCTCTACCTCCCTCTCCTCTCCTGAGGTCCCTTCTCACAACGGCTGAAATGTGTGGAGTGAGGAGCCCTGGATTCTTGAGCCCCTGCCCACCAGCCACTCAGAAGCCAGCGAGAGGCCCTGCTCTTCTCTCCTCAGAGGCCTGTGAGCCCTGGAAGGCAGACGTCTCTCTTCCTAAGGGTTTTTCTCAAGAGAAATGTTCTCCTAAAGAATTCCTGAGGAAAAGCATTCCCCACTTTATATTTAAAAGAGAAAATCTCATGAGAGAAATTCCTGTTTTAAGTAGTCCTCTCCCAGACCACGCTCCCTGCAGCGAGCCCTGTATCACCATCGGTTTACTACAGGTGTGAGGCCTTGTTCAGTCCAGGACAAAGCAGCTCTGTACAGGAAGTCTCCTGGATTTCTACTTTTGTATCAGTGAGGAAGAAAGGAGTTATAAGAAAAAACCCTTTTTGAAAGAGACTGTGAACCCAGAATGTAGCAACAAATCTACTTAAATCCTTGAACATAATACAGAGAAAAGGGAAGGACCCTAAGGAAGAACATATTTGTGAGGGCTGCCAAAATAAAACGCCATTGACTGGGGGCTTCAACAGCAGAAAATTATTTTCTCATCATTCTGGAGACCTGCAGAGTAAGCTCAAGGTTTCAGCTGGTTTTGTTTCTTCTGAGGCCTCTGTCCTTGGCTTGCAAGAAGTACCTTCTCCCGTGTCCTCATAGGGTCTTTCCTCTGAGCATGTCATGTCCTCATCTCCTCGTGTACGTGGACATCAGACATACTGGAGCAGTGACCCCCCCACCCACCTTGAATCACAAGTTATTTCAGCTACCCTTTTAAAGGTTCTATCTTCCAATACAGTTGAATTCTAAAGTATCAGGGATGAGGACTTCAAATAGGAACTATCAGGGGAAACAATTCAGGCCATCATAGATACTGAAATTATAGCTGGGTGTGCTTTTAAAATCCTTATGGATATTATGTGCACCCCCAAATTTACTGCAGCATTATTTACCATAGCCAAGACTTGGAAATTACCTAAGAGCCCATCATCAGATGACCGAATAAAGAAGATATGGTATATACACAATGGAATATTACACAGCCCTAAAAAGATGGAATCCTGTCATTTATGACATGAATGGAACTAGAGGGGATGATGCTTCATGAAATGTCAAAAGGAGAAATAAAAATACTCATATGTGGAATATAAAGAAAGTAAGTAAAGGAACAGATTAAACAAGGCCAACCCTTGGATACTACAGTAGAACTGAGGTGACCAGTAGGAAAGAGGGTGAGGGGCAGAAGCAAGGCGTGGTGGGTCCAATGGACAGGGGTGGAAGGCTTTGGTAACTTGGTCGCCGGCAGGGTGTGTTGTCAAAAACTTAATGAATGGTTGACTATGTGGGTTAGTATTTTAAACAAGTTACCTCCATCAGTATTTTTCAATAAAAATAAATATTTTTAAAATTCTGGATATTTCTAGAAATTCTTTTAATTAATATCAATCTAACTAAAATCCACCTGACAAACAGAAGGACAGTTCATGGAATCTGAGCGTGGGCAGGAGCACAGAGAACACATAGTTGAACTCCTGACCCCAGGTGCAGTGAAGATACTTTGTCAAGGACCCCATCTCTTGCTGGGACAGATACCTGTATTCAGAATTAATTCACTTATTCTTGCTCTGAGCTGCTGCTATCAGAGCACAGCTCCCAAATGTTTTAGGAAGTTCCTCGTTTTTGTATAGCTTTTTATCTTTAGTCCATGTCCCCCAGTTCTTTAGCACTTTTTGGTATGGTAAGCCTTTTAAGTATCGTGTCATCATAGTGGGTGTTTGTTTTTTTTTTGCTTAAATGAAGATGCAGGCAGGAAGGACTGCAAGTAGGCAGGCAGGCAGAAGAGACAGGAGGACGAAACATCTATTTGTTTCATTTTGATTTTTGACCTTGGTTATTTCCCACAAGCCCCAGGACAAACCCAGATCCTTGCTTGTTCAGAGGTGGAAGGCCTAACGGCTAAACCACCAAGGCACCCCATAGTGATTTTTAAAAACCATATCCTCTCTGAATTAGTATGCCCAACACCTTTTTAAAAACTTGGCAATTTTTGAAGACAGCTGTTTCACACATTGACTTTTCATGTAATTAAAACTTATTCTTAACTAGTAAAGAAAACTGACCAACTTCTCTGTATTACAGAAGTGCCCTTATTACGATATTTTAACTTACATAGTTTCGTAAATAAAAGTTTCATAAAAATAAATCCTCCTTAGGGAGCAGTAGCAGAGCAACGATACCTACTTCCAGCAGGTGGCGCCCAAGAGCAGGCTTAGTCAGTCCTGGGCAGCGCTTTCCGACCCCTTCTGGTCCCCGCCTTTAGAAAATAAGACTGCTTTTGTGGGGAAAATAAACAAGGGTGTTGCTGCCAAATGAGGCTAGCCTGGGGGCCACCCGAAGCCTCATCAGCCACCCCAGTGTCTGAGGAGAAATGATATTTTGGCACATTATTTAACGCATTGCTGCCCACAAAGAGCTCTAGTTCACTGGGAAATTCTCATTTAGGTCATTTTGTTATTAGTTTGGAACACAGAATGAACTGACATTTTAAAGATGTAGTTTATGAATATTAACCCCGACACTTAAGTCAATGAGAGAGCAGTGAGGATTCTGAGGGGTTTTGAATAAGAAGAATCTGAAGGCGCTGATTCTACATATACGATGCCCGAAAGAGTTCCAGTCATAGGTGCTCCTTGAGAATCCCAGCTTGGATGGCAGAGACGTGTGGTCTGTCTGTCGCGTTCCTGGTGGGACATACTGGGTTGTTCAATTTAACTAACTGCTTCAGGCTACTGTGCGTTTCCAGTTCTTTCATTTTCCGTCTTCTTGTCGTTTCTGTACTTACTCTGTCAACTGGTATTAACTGTCGCTCTCCAAGTCTCAGTGTGGGTCATCTGCCGTGGGCTGCATCGGTGACTGAATGCGGACAGCACGCAATTTCTAAAATAATAGCCAGGTAATCTCAGTGAGAACTTGAAAGAATCCCAGTAGGTACATGCACTTTCGTGCATAGGTTGACTACATAGTAATTATATGTCTAATCTCTTTTTTTTTTTTTTTTTTGCTTTTTTCTTTTAGGATCTTAGCTGTATCTTAGACAATTAAGACTTTGATAATTAAGTGACATCAACATAAGTCGTCAAAGCTAAATGTCAGTGAAATGATGTCTCTTTATCACATGAGCATGGGAACTCAAAGTAGAATGCCATAAGGAATAGAAACAATAACAAGGAACAGAAGGGAAAAAAAAGCAGTGTGTAAGAAAAAAGTCAAGAAATCCATAGATAAGAAAACCAGTAGAAATAGGTGAAATTCCTGCACAGAAACTTTGGGGACTAATTCTGTTTTCTCTTTGTAACACCTGGCTTACTAAAATGGAATAAATGTATAAACAGATCAGAGAAAGAAGAAATTGTTTCTTCATGTAGGAAGATATTTAGCAGGGAAGGTCACTAAATAAGAAAAGGGATTCTACAAAGATCAAATGTGATTTAGAAACTGGAGAATAAAAAACCTGGCTGAGGGAGATGGGAAGGCGGGCCATAACAGAGAATGAACTGGACTTTTGAGATGCAGATGGTATGTGTTAGGTTCCCCTTAAGATTTGGGGAATTGGGGGGTTCGGTTTGGGAGTATGATAAGGAGTGACCCAGAGAAATGCTTCAAATAGCCAAAAGAGTTCATTTTGGACCTTCAGAAGCAGGCTGACTCAGAAAAGGTTAAGCCACCGCTTGGGGCAAGGATCCAGGCTATTTACCTGGGTGGGGGTAGCTGCTGCGGATTCTCAGGAGGGCAGTGCTGAGAGTCTGGAGGTAAACAGTCTGTTCATTAAGATGTGAATACACACATTAGTCAAAACAAGGAGGCTCCTTATCAGAAGAGACTGCGAAGAGTGCCTGGGACCTGCCTCTGCAGCCACAAGGAAACACTGAGACAAAGGCCAGTGGAGAGTCCCACGGAAATGTCACACACACAGCTCTTACCACCAAGCGGCATCACCAGGGCCTTTCTGGGTATGTCTGTGTGGTGGGGGTGTTGTCCTCTCAGTAATCAGTGGTCCCAGGATCTCACAAGTTCTTGTACAGAGAATAAGAGCTCTAATTTTGGGGTACATGTGTCAGAACTGGACATGCAGCAAAAATTCCCCTTTTGCTCCTGAGGCAGGGCTGAATTTCCATTATAGCAATCCCAAGACTGTCATCACATTGACAAACTATCACTGTTAATGACTGACAGAGGACAGGAGGGCCGTCCTAAAAAAGGACCATCCTCTCCCAATGTGAGAAAATGAGTTAATTTCCTTGAATTTTGCTGTTCAAAAGCAGTGGTTCTCCACCTGCTGAGTTCACTGGTCCGGGGTGGGACCTGAGAATTTACATTTCAAACGCGGGGCGAGACCCACCATTCTAAATACTGTAACAAATACCAAATATGTAAAACCGAACATCCTTTGACTAGTAAAGTAGTTAGTACTGTCATACTTAGCATAGCTTTATGGAGAAAATGGAAATTAACCTAGTATCATCTGTAGTGAATAGAGCAAAGATTGTGGCTCTAAATAGAACCGGGTTTGATCTGCTATTACAGACCCATGAATTTTACGAATAAGATGACTTGAACTCTATAATCCCTTAGTTTCCTCACTGATAAAATGGGGATAAGAAAAACGATACCAGACTTACTGTTTCTTCTAATTAGGAAAATATATCTAAAGTAAGTAGCACAGGGTCTAATCTTGCTAAGTATTTAATTCTTCATCCTTTTCTTCTTTTTCTTCACTGATAGAAGGTCCTGGATCTTAAAGCAATAAAGTGAAAGAACATTTGCATCAAGATTGTAGGATCTGTCATGCCAAAGATTCTTACACACATCCTAGAAAAATATTGTGGAGATTAGTGGATTAGGGCAAGCAGTGTAGGTGGTAAGGGTTTTATTTAACAAATACAGATTTGTTGAAGCATAGGGTCCCATCCTTTTCTTTAGACGTCCACTCCCAAAGAGGGTTCATCTTCATTCCATGTCCTGATTAAAATAGGTTTCTTACACCCAGAGGCAGAAAGCCAATCGCCTAGTTACTCTCTTACCTCCAAAGTCGCAGCCCTTAACCAGAGCTTTTTTTTTTTTTTTTGCCTTCAGAGCCATTTTGCAAAGTACTTCTGGGAAGTGTCGGAACCTAACATTGTGTCATCTCCTCGCTGAAGCAGAGTGTGACCTTTTGCTCCTGCGGGGCTGAGGTTTCTGTGGAGAAGCTGGAAACGCTGTAGACAAGAGTTTGCTCCTTGTGTGTTTATGGAGCATGAAGCAGTGTTGAAAACCCTACAACTCACAACTCGAATGAACAAACCAACCACTGAATTCCTACTCCGAGCTCAGTCGGTGCATTTCAGCCCCAAGAATCATTCAGTCGCGGCAACAACTGAAGGAAACTGCATTCTTGTTAGGACGCCACACTGCACGCTTCCCCTGCTCATCGGGTGCATTAGGCGGCTCGCTCCATAAACACTAGAAAGCGAGGATTCCGAGCAGTTTCGTATGTCACGCAGGAAGTGGCGCACACTCGGGATTCCAGGATGGCAAAGCCACTGGGCTCCTGCAGCCCCGGGCTGGCTCGCCCGAGAGCACGGGGACCGGCCCGAGATGGAGCGTCCCTGTCCGCCGCGCAGGCCGCTCTCCAGCGGATGCTCGGTTCCCACCGCGGTCGGGACGAGCCGCAGGGGCGACAGCCTGAGCAAGAGGTGTGTCTTCCAGTTTCCCCACGCCGTCGACCCCTGCGCGACATCTGTCGTGGGGGGAATTTTTTTAATTTAAAATGACTTCGTTTACATTGTTCGAGGCGCTTTAGGCTGCTGCGTGGGCACCCGGGCGGCCCCTCGCACCGCACCCCCCGCGGGGCCCAGCGCCCGCCGCCCCTCGCAAGCCCCGGAGCATCCCGCCCGGGCGTCCGCGACGAGATCTCGCGTGGATGCGGGGACGCGGAGACGCGCGCCCCTCGCGGAGCTGAGGCGCACGTGCGCGGCGGCCGGCGCAGGGGGATGCGAGGCGGGGGCGAGCAGGGGCCGGGGCGGGCGCGCGCGGGCCGGGGGCGCGCGGGCCGGGGCGCGCGAGGCCGCCGGGCGGGAAGCGCAGGCCCGCGCGCCGGTGACTCGCCGGTGACGCGGCGCGTCTTCCTCTTCCTCTCGCGCCGGCCCCGCCCTCCCTTCCCTCCGCCCACCTCGCGGGAGCGGAGCAGCCGCCGCCAGCCCCGTCATGTCTGCCCCCGCCGGGTCCCCTCATCCGGCCCCCAGCTCCCGGGTGCCGCCCAAGCTCCGAGCCGCCGCCTCCGGAGCCGCGGCGCCCGCGGGCCCGGGCCCGGCGCCGCCCCAGCAGAACGGTGAGCGGCGGCGCGGGGCCTAGTGCGGCGGGCGGCCTGCCTGCGCGGCCATCGGGGCGTGGGGCGGTGCGGGCGGGCCCGGCGTCCGTTGGGGGCGCGGGGGGCGGCGGCCGGGGAGCGGAGCGCGGCGCGGCGCTGGGGCTCGTGGGACTGGGGTCCCGGGCGTGCCGTCGGGCCGGGGTCGGACTCGGGTGGGGCGGGGGCCGGGCGCTGTGCGGAGCGACCCCGGCCCGAGCGGAGGAGCGTCCTGGCGCCCAGGGGAGCCGCGGCCGGCGCGGGCGTTTCGCCGAGACTGCGGGGCGCTGCGGACGCCGGTCCCCGTCCGGCTGAGTCGCGCCCCCCGCCCTCCCGCCCGGGAAGGCGCCCTGACTCCGGGCCCGGCGAGCGCGGCGCCGCCCGGGAGGGAGCCGAAGTTAGTGCCCAAGTTTGCAGACAAAAGGGGGTAAATATGCAACATAAGTGTAACTATAACCCCAGTCTCTTCGGATCTGGAGAGCTGTCAGGACAGAGGCCCCCGAGGGGCGTTCGCGGTTTGCTCGTCGTGTTGGAAAGCGTGGTGGAGCGGATATCAACGGATACCTTTAGATGTGGGTCTTTGAGCTTGTGTGTGTGTGTGTTCAGCTTCACTTTCAGAAACGCAAACAACATGTCGAGTTGTCCCAGCTTCAGGCCTGGCCCTGGGCCAGCAGCAGCCCCTGCCTCTGGAAAGCTGCTCTGCTTTCATGCTGCGGCTCTGGCCTTGCAGTAGGCAGGAGTTTGGTGGAAAATCATCGTCTCTAGGATATACATTCCTGAATCTGGGAATCTGGGGTGTTCGTGACAGGGGCCGGAGAGAGGAACTCTGCTTTGTAAACTGGTTATTTCCAAGAATAAACCCTCAAAAGTCATTGACTAAATAGAGAAATGTCTGCCGGGCGTTGGTTAAGCGAGTCCCTCCACTACTTTCCAAGGGGATTTCGGACTGACATAATTTATCCCGTTTGTTAAGGAACATTTCCTGGGCTGTACAAATCAGTTCCACCAACATCTGATTCTGACAAGGGCTGCCCTTTCAAACATGAAATTTTAATCGCCTTTCAGGACGTCTTTCAGGTTGAATTTTTTTCATAAGTCAAAAATTATGGTTTAGCCTTTATGCCCTTTGGGTCAGGTGTATTTGACAATAATAGTACATTACTTGTTTCCCAGCGTCCCACTGTTTACTAGAAAGGGCTTTGAATGTGAATACTATGGCGTTTTTGCACTCCTGTTCTGAAGATGAAAATATGATAGCAATTTTTGTTCGTGTAAACATAAAAACTTTGGTTTGGTTTTTAAACAGTTTTGTATGTGAAAGAAGTAGAACACGATAATTTAGGAAGCGAGCCTAAGGTTTTTAGGGCATTGTAAACCCATGTTTAGTAGTGAGCCAGGGATTGTGTCTTCTCTTGATTTTCTATATATGCGTTATTTGGAAGCCAAATGAAGATAGATGCTTGATTCTGCTGTTTATCATCATTACTTTCCTTCAGTATAACTCATTGAACATTTGTGGCATCTGGGTCAATTGGGACCTCCAGATTAGCCTGGTGTATAAGATCTTGCCCTGTCTTCCTCCCAAATAATCAGTATTTTGTTGACATTCTACTTGGTTCTGATCACGGGGGGGTGGGGGGGGCGGGGTGTTGTTGTTAATGGTTAGGAAAAAGCTATGTCCAGAGGTTATAACATGAACAAAAATCTGGAAGTGTGAGCTACAAGGTATATTGAGAAAATAGATGCTGAGGAGTGTGCTGGATGTAGGGAAAGCCAAGGTGTTAAATAAAAGGGGCAAGGCCGTACCAGGACCTTCAGTGTCATGCTAAAGAATTTGGGAACTAGACCAGTGTGTGCGGGGGGATGGGGAGTAATGTAAGAGAAATACCAAAATCAAATCTATTCTTTGTTGTCTGTTAATCATAGAAAAATGTTTGCTACTTGGTATTGACATCTAATGATAAAGATTAAACAGCTTTTGGGTTTAGGATTTATTCTTTAGTCCTATATAAATGACTGCCGTTTAGTGTGTCTCGGAGAATTCTAGATCTGGTGGAAAATAGGCCAGAAGTCTGAGTACGAAACATCACAGAAGACAGTTAAAAGCTGGACTGGGACTTAAGCAGTTGTCTCACGTTTTTAAGCACGGATTTATTTTTCTGAAGGAAACTGTGTGTGACCCCGATAGAGGATCAGGAATGAGCAGAGCTGCTGTGGCTGAACTGGAGGTGGAAGGCCACGTGTTTTGGAAGACAGTCTGAAATCACCGCGGGCGTTCGTTGGTCGGGTCACTGGGGAGCTCAGTGCTGTCTCCAGTCCTGTGTCCACCGTGGGAGCGTAGCATTTGTGTCTCTTTTTTTCCCCGACCGTCTGTTCAGATCCGTTAAACATTTGTTCAGTGAAGTCCTGTTCAATCTCTAGATTTTTTTTCCATTAGCGGACTCTAAGACAACTCTTTTTAGAAAGTTTTATGTTTGAAAAGGGTAGTGAATGGAGAGCCAGGAAACAGATTTCTTCAGCACTTCTGACTTGGTTTCTGAATTGGACTGATGACGTGTGAGCCCACTTATTTGAAGATCCGATTTCTTTAAGTCTATGGAGTGTTTCTATTAAACTTCCTTCCTTGGGCTTCCTGTTCTATCCCTCAGTTTTTCATTGAGCACTGTTGGCTTTTAGAATTCCTTGTATTTCCATCTAAGTATTTGTTGAGTTTTTTCAACTTTCACTCTGCCTTTTGGAGAGTCCTTCCAGAGTTGAATTCTCAAACATAGTGAAAAATTCCTTGATTTTCCTTCCAGTTGACTTGAAGGGCGTATTTGCAAAATGTGTGTGGTGGGTTGGGGAGACAATCAGATTTAAATTTAACATCAATAAGCCACTGCTTTCTGGTTTTACTTTTAGGAAGCAAATGCGGCAGTTTTATCCTCCTCACCACCCCCCCAACCCCACCCCCTTCCTTAAAGGAAAGGTACTGGCAGGCAGGAAGAGAGGAGGGGGAAGCATTTTATTTTTATTTAGTTTTTAGTGCTGGTTGCTTCCTCCCCATCCCCCACCTGGGACTCAAACCTAGGGATATGTGACTTGCTCCTTCTGAGGCAATTGACCTAACTGCTGCTCTACTAGGGTGCACCAGTTTTATCCTATTAGTTGTCAATAATACACGACAGATGACAATGGGGATTATTAAAATTCATTATGGACATATAAATAAATGTAGCTATTCACTCAGCAGTACTATCTGATCAGTTATCGAAACCCCTTCAACTTTGAGAGCACATGCAAAATTTAAAATGATCTCCTGAGTGTGTCTGAAGTAAGTTCTTTTGATCAGAGCAGCATCTCTGTCTCAGGTTGCTATCTCCCTGTATAGCTAACCTGAGGCATTGGTCCTCTGAAGATACTGCCCTGGTGAATGTAGCTATCTGGATACATCATTTCCTTTTAAGGTAATTACTAGAAATCTCTGTAAATGTTAAAAAATGTTCAATCCCATGGTCTTTTATGTGGGTTTCATTTGTATTTTTTATTGCTGGATGTATTGCTTCAAGTATTGCAGTGTCTTTTCATTCCCACCTACTCCCTCCTGCTCAGGTTTCTGAGAGTCTGTGGTAATTTTGTAAATCACACTCATCACTGATCCTAGTACTTCAGCCAGCTCCTCCTTTCCGCTGCATCTGTAAGCCCCAAAGTATGTGACATTGAAAGAGAGCACACGTCCCTAGAAATGAGAACATCTTCATTCAGGGTTGCCCAGCAGAGCGCCTCCTGTTGTCTCCCTCCTGGGGGCTCCCAGCATGGTCCGAAGCTCGGAGTCAGCTCAGAGTCAGCCCAGGGTTTGGGAAGAAAGTTCCTTCACTGAGCAACTAGGATAAGAATGTCTTTCTTGTGGTGGTGTTGAGAGGGTCACTGTCAGTGAGGTACTATTTTTAAAGTACCTGCTGCTTAGCAAGTCAGAGTCCCCTTTATTCTGCTTTCGAGTGTCAGCTCGTTCGCAGAAGAGCACGCAGTCGTCCAGTTGAGTGGGTGAGCTGGCCCTCGTGTCCATTATTGATTTCGAAGACTGGCCACTGAAGGAGTCTGTGTGGCCCGCTCTCCCCGCGCCCTCTTGAGTTTAAACTCACTTTCCATCTTATGATTTCCTGACACTGTCCAGCCCTCCTCCCGCCTGCAGATCCACTCCTGGAAGTTTCCTCTAGGAGACCAACTACTTCAGCCCCTGGCTGGGCCTAATGCCTGTCGGTTTTCTAAGATTCCCTGTGAAAGCCACTTGCCAAGGGCACTGAAGCAGCAGCAGCAGCAGCAGCGAGAGGAAGCCTGCAGAGGGCGACGACACTGCCTTCCTAGCCCGTGTTCAAGTCCTGACTTGCCGCTGCATTCTGGCGTTTCTGAAAAGCAGGTGTTGGCTCTTTGAATCTGTGTCAGTCACTCGCGTCTCACATCCCTGTGTCTGTACTAGTTCTCCATGCACCCCTGCAGGCCGGGTGCGCCGGGCTGTCTGCAGTGAGCTCTGTCCGGAGGCTCAGAGGCTCTAGGTGTCTGCCGCTTGGCTGGGACAGGTGCCTTTGTGGCTGTGAACCTTCCACTGGAAAGACCAGTGCGGGGCATCCAGGCGTAATGGGGACTCTTCCCGTTTTTACATCACTGGAGTTTTACATGCAGATTTCTTTGGGGACATACGTGTGTACAGATATTTTTATGTTCATAAAATATCTGTATTTAAGGAATGTTAGTGATACTTTGTTGGCAGTGTAGTCTATTCAGTACTGTGTGCACTGACCATTGAGCGACTCCATCCTGGGCTGGAGCAGGACCTGTTACCTTGTATGTGGTGGGTGTTGGTCCTTCCATTGCTGGCTTGTGAGGGTGTGGGGGTGTGGGGCGAGGGGTCCCCATGGTGGGCTGCAGCTGGGAAGCAGGTCAGGGCCTTAACTGTGAGCCATTTGGTTCAGATGTTTTTTAATATCTTAACAAGCATGATTGTAAAACTCTACCGGCTAATATTGGCCTACTTCTTGGTAGTTCAGTGATGAAATGATTACAGCTTAGATCGATTTCCGCCTCTCCAAGCAATTATGAATATCTCAGTAGGTGAAGGAGCTTATGCTTTGCTGACCTTGATGTTCTTTCTAAGATAATGAAACTTTTTATCTGACTTTCACGTACTGAAATTTCAGTTGAAGAAAAACTAATGAAACATCTTCTTTACCTGTCAGTCTTCTATGCCGGGGGATGGGTAGGAAATTCATTCATTTATTTATTTATTTAATTATTACTAATTTGTGATTAATTTTTGTATAGCGAGTAGATATTCCATAAAATACTTGCTTTGTAAGTTTTGATTTTCTGCTTAAAGCAGGAATAGAATCAATCTTCCTTTGGTGGGCATCTAGGCTGGAGGGAGCGTCTTTCACTGGGCAGGTGTATCCTTTGCATAGATTTTGTAATACCTCAGTCTGGCTAAGGAGGGGTATACCTGCTTATAGAAAATCAAAGAATACGTCATGCTAGTTTGTGCTCGTTTGTGATGCTATCAGTTAGACTGACCAGCTAAGCAACTCCATTGAAAAGGAATGTAGGCTGTTGGTTAAAAATCTGTTGGTTATTGGCAAGCTCCGGTAGAGCAGCGGTTGAGTCCACCACCTCCAGTGAGCACAGTTCACGTGCATCCCAAGGACTAGGGTTCACATCCCAGGCTCGGGATAATAACCAATATGAACAACTAAATAAAAATTTAAAAATAAAATGCTTGTTCCTCCTCCCCCCTTCTGCCTGCCTGCCTACTCACCTTCATTCCTGCCTTTACCTTTCATTTAAAACAAAAAATCTTTTGTTTTCTTCTCAAGTCATCTTGGTATCAATGAGTGGATAATGTGTTAGAATAAGCTATTTTTTTTATACAGACATAAAGTTTTTTGGCTTAAAGGTAAGAATATGAAGTTCTCTGAGATTGTTGAGGCGTTTTTGTGAGGCACTGTGAGACTGATTGATGGATGCAGTAATTAAATTGCTTTATTGATTCTAAGACATTTCTTTCCCCACTTTTACCTTTGAAATTGTGGTGCATGTGGTGTATCTTAGAATGGTGGAGTTTTAAAATTGGCTTTACTAAAGAGGAGTCACGTTATCAGTACTTGCGTCATGAGGTGGTAAGCTGAATAGTGCTGGGGTCTCCATCCTGACCTCTGAGACCTTTGCAGCTGTGATTAGTGAGGCTCTCGAGATTGGGAGGTGGCCTGCATCTGGATGGACCCGATAATAAATACCAGAACTGGCAGAGAAAGTGCAGCGGCCACAGAAGCAGAGGTTGAGCTGTGTACTCTGAAGACCGAGGGCCTGCAGGCACAGGGGTGTGGGGCCTCTGGAGGCTGGAAGAGGCGAGGAAGTAAATTCTCTCCTACTTCCTCAGAAAACCAAGTCTGCACATGGCATCCTAATGTTTGCGCACAGAAGCCAAAGAAATGGTGCTGTAGTCAGCACCAGGCTTGTGGTGGTGTTAGAGCAGCAGTGGAAAGCTAGCATACTGATGGAGCAAAGTGCCGGTCCCAAAGCACCTTAGATGTCATGGAACATGGTAGGCTTTTACTTTTGTTTTGAATGCTGTTTGTACTAGAACTACTGAGTAAACGGTGAATGCAGGAGTTAAGAGTCAGACCTGCTCATTTGTTCTTGCACTAGTTTAAATTACATAGTGGAAGCTCTTAAACTTTTTGTCCTTCGTTTTTTTGTTTTGTTTTGTTTTTTAAAGGAAAGGTGCAGGTAAGAATGCAGGAGACAGGCAGGCAGGAAGAGAGGAGGAGGAAACATTTATTTTCAGTTGTTCATCTTGGTGGTTCCCCCAAGATGCAAACCCATGTCCTTGGATGTATGTGAACTGCAATTAGGCCAGAGGCAGCTGACCAAGCTGGCACTGTGCCCAGGCACGCCCCACTTTTGCATTCGTTGTCATGCTAACTTGCTGATACTCAGTGATGAGGTAAATAAATGCCTGATACAGAACTATTTGATGGTTTTCACTAAACTTTTTTTTTTTTTCCAAGTATAGAAAGGGTGTCCTTGTGCCAGACACTCTGCTAAGGCTTCAGGGTATGCTAGAGCTGAGGCCACTAAGAGCACGTGTGTCAGCTGCAGACTTTGCTACTGGACACCCGAAGCTCTGCATGGAAGTGGTGTTCTGGCTGTTCCAGGTGCCATCGAAGCATCTGGAAGCCTTCACTGGTAGGACTCAAGAACCGCTTGAGATCTGAAGAATAAGAGCAGTACAGAGGAAGGGGAACGGGGAGCTTCTGAAGGCTCCAGGTAGAGGGAAGAGCCGTGCGAAGGGCAGCGGCAGAGAGCAGGGCTTGAGAAAGTGAGTGTGACAAGTTTTCCGTCCTTGGGGCTCCTTTAATGCTAAGATGTGGGCGCCTTTACAGGCTCTCGATGGCCTCCTGAGGCAGACCCCGCCATTACAGCTTTTTACTCTGTGGCAGCTCTGCGTGCTTCACTGTGACAGCAAGCATCCTCGGTGGTGGCAGAATTTGCGGCCCAGACGTTGGCATCATGTGTGCCGTTACCTTGAGATGCCTGGTGAGGATCAAGTGAAGGGAGGTGAGCGGAGTCGCACCAGTGGTTTTCTCTTTGCTGCTGTGACATACACAAACTGGGGTTTCAGACAACGTGAACTCGTCCTCCGTACGTCAGAAGCATACCAGGCCAAAGTCAGGTGTCCTTAGGGCGGCGTTGCTCTTGGCGGCTTTAGGAGCAGGCGCTTCTCCGCTTCTGAAGCTGCCCCACTTCCTGGCATGTGCTCCAGGCTTCCCCCAAACCAGGACGCGGCATCCGAGGAGCTGGTGGTCTGACTCTTCTGCCTCTCTCGCCGCTTTTGAGGAATTCTGTGACTGTAGTGAGCTCACTTGGATAAGTTGAAACTAATCTATTTTAAGGTCATCTGACTAACGTGAATTTTTATTGATTGCAGGAGAGCTATTAGGAGACTTTAAACAAGGAAGTACTATAATCAGATTTGCTTTTTAGGAAAATCACTGTTTGCTCTAATTATTTGTCTTAAAAATTGTTTCATAAAATCAGTTGAGAAGGTCATTTCCAGTATGTTTTTTCATCGATGGTTTAAAAACTTGTAATTTCGTAATAATTTGAGATTTCCAGAAGTGATGCAAACGTAGAGCAGAGAACTCAGCTTCCTCTAAAGCCTTACATTTTCCTCTCACATCTTACCATCTCACAAAGCTGGGGCGCATTTATTAAAACTGGGAAATTAACAGTGACATCCAACTGACTAAAACAACAGGTTTTATTTATAATTTACTGGTGTTTGCACTGACTTCAGCCTGGGACACTGATGCACTGAGCGGAACTGTCTCCTGGGTCTCCTGTCTTTGCTCCTGGCCTTGACAGTACTGGTTTGTTCTCCGTGGACAGCCCTCTATTTGGGTCTGCTGGTGCTTACTTTTTGTTTTTTTAAAAGAAAGGGTGAAGGCAGGAAGAGAGAGGAGGAAGAAGCACCTTACTTGTTCTTCATTTAGTTGTTCACGCTGGTTTCCCCTGGGCTGGGACTGAAACCCAGAGGCATTGGCCTGCGCCCTCTGGAGGCGACTGACCCTGACCCACCACTGCTCCACCAAGGCGTTCCATTGGTGCTTTCTTATGATTAGACTGGGTTGTGGATTTTTATGAAGACCACAGAGGTAGAGTGTGCTTCTTACATCGCCGCAGAGGTTAAACGAGACCGACGTGTTTTTTACTGGTCGTGTTAACCTTAGGCATTTGATAAGTGGGGTGTCAGACGCTCAGGCTACTGGGACAAAACCCCGTAGACTGGGGAGCTGAAGCCAAAGACACTTTCTTGGTTGGAGGCTCAGAGATCAAGGTGTCTGCAGGGTTGGTCATGCATTTGTAGTGTAGCTAGATTGATTGACAGTTGGCATTCCATCCTAGATAGTCTCCATGTTGCTTGAGGTTTTAGAAACATTTGCATATAGGAAACGTGCGTTGATTCTTGGTGTAGTGTGGAACTCCACCGGATTTTGACAAATGCGTGCAGCCAAGTATCCACCACCACAATCCCAAATGAAACAGTCCCCCCACCATAAAGGTGTCCCCTTGTGGTCAGCACCTGTCCCTCAAACAGCACTCTTCTCCGTTCCTGTCTGTCTGCTTTTTCTCCAGTGCCATGTAAGCGGAGCCATGAAATATGTAGTCTTTTAGGTCTGGCTTCTTGCACTTCACAGGATCAGCCATGCTGTTGCTGACTCAGCGGTCTGTTTCTTTTTGTTACTGTGCAGTGTTTGTTACATTGTGTGTGTGACAGTCTTGTTTATCCACTTCTCTGCTGTTGAACATTCTGGTTGTTTACTGTGGATAAAGCTGCTATAAACATTCATGCACTGATTTTTGTGAGCATGTTTTCAGCTCCCTTAGGTAAATCCGTAGGAGTAGGGCTGCTGATCAAATTGTAAGTGTATATTTAATTTTACAAGAAGCTGCCAAGCTGTTTTTAAAGTAGCTGTACTATTTTGCATTCCCTTCAACAAGGAGAGTTTCCGTTGTACCACTTCTTTACCAACATTTGATATTTTCTTGTGTTTTTGTTTTAGTCATTTTAATGAATGGGTTGAGATAATCTCATTGTGGCTTTAATTTTCATTTTCCTAATGAATAATAAAGCGCATACTTGCATATGTTTATTTGTTATCCTTGTGTCTTTAATAATGATCTTTCTAGATTTTTCACCAATTTTTGTCTGGGTTGTCTGTTTTCTTGTTGTGGAGTTTTAAGAGTTCTTAATATATTCTGGATACAAGAACTTTATTGGGCTTGTGACGTGCAAATATTTTTTCCTAGTCTGGCTTGTCTTTGTGTGTGTCTGTGTGTTATTATAGCAAGTATTCTACACATTAAAATAATTTCCTGTGTATAGGTTACCCATTTGTTAGATATATTCCAGCTCGCCATGCCCTCCACCACATCATCAAGTGTTCTTCCCCAATGTCCAGTGGGCTCTGTATGGCTTGTCTTAATTATTTTAGTACTTTTTGCAGAGCAAAACATTTCAATTTGACAAAGTTCACTTAATCAGTATTTGCAAGTACTAATCATGTTTTTTGTGCCATAAGGTAAGAACTTATCACGAGTCCTCATTCACCAATGTATTCTTCTGTGTTTTCTCCTAGAAATTTTTTTATTTTACATTTAGATCACATTTTGGTCTAATTGTTGTTTAAGATATGTGAAAAGATACATGTTGAGGTTCATTTTTTCTAGCATAGAGATTGTTCCAGCACCATTTGTTAAAAAGGCTCTCTTTCTTCCATTGATTTGTCTTGGCCAAGCCATTTTTAAAACTCAGCTGACTGTATTTTTGTGGGTCTACTTCTAGATGCTGTTACTTTCTGTGTGTCTATTCTTTTCATCAGTACTGCACTTCCCTTCTTATAGCATATAAACTAAGTTGTAGTTGGGTAATGTGAGTCTTCCAAGGGTTTTTCTTTTCAAGTACTTTTCCTATTTTAGTAATTTTGCTTTTCTACAGGCATTTTAGAATTAGCTTGTTATATGTTTAAAAAGTCACTGGTATTTTTTTAGGATTACATTGAATTTAATGATCAACATTGAGATCATTTACATCTCAATGTCAAGTCTTCAAATCCACAAATGAACGTGGGATTTCATTCCATTTATTTAAGTCCTTGATATTTTTTTCATCAGTGTTTTATTGTTTTCTGCCTATAGATCCTTCACATAGTTGATTAGACTTATATTTTAATTATTTTCTTTTTTTTGCACTATTGTAAATAGGTTTTTGTTGTTTTAGAAATCATTTGTTTATTCCTGGCCTTTGGAAATGCAGCTAATACTGGTATATTGACTTTGATAAACAATAATTCCAGGCTTGTGTGTGTGTGTAGATTCTTGGTATTTCCTATACAATCACTATCATTCTATAAATAAATGGTTTTATTTCTGTCCAGTCTTTATGCCATTTTTCTTTTTCTTACCCTGTTGAAATAGCACACCTGAACACTGCTGGATACAGCCGTGAGCGAGGACTTCCCGGGCCTATCCTGATCTTGGAAAGTAGTTTGTCTCTTCCCACTATGAGATGTTAAGTGTGAAATTTGCTATGAGTTTTTAGCTACTCCTTGATAGATTAAGGAAGTCTCTTTCTATTCTTATTGAGGATTTTTATGATAAAGAGATATTGATTTTTGTCTAATGCATTTTCTCTGTCCATTCACATGATCGTGATTTTTCTTCATTAGTCTATTAGTATGGTGGATTACATTCAATGTGTTTCAAAGATTGAGCCAGCCTTGCATTCCTGATATAAAACCCCATATGGTCATGATATACTTTTACTATTTTGCTGGATTCTATTTGCTAATATTTCATTCATGTCATACGGCTTCACGGGAAAGCTCTCCAACAAGTGCTTTCCCTTGAAATAATCTTTGTGCTCAGTATGCAATAAAGGTGCTTTATTTTCTTCCCATTTTTATCATGGGATGTTAAGAAATTCTGTTCTTCTGGGGTGAGATTTCATAAAAATAGTCTTTACTGGTTGACTTGGACATCATCCCTAAATGACACTGGCTTTTCCAATGTGGGTGTGCGGTGTGATGAGTCTGGTCATGCTGCGTGGCTTGGTGTGCTGCTGCTTCAGCCTGTCCCCTAGAGCAGCATGTTACCCATCGCTGCTGTGTGCCTTTAGGACCAGTGTCAACGCAGGGTAAAGACAAATGCCATTTCAGTGCTGTTGTGAAAATGGGTTTTACTCACGAATCCCCCAGAGCCTCTGGTTCTGCCAGGATCTACGTGTCGCACTTTGAGAAGTGCAGTTAATGGCCTTATTATATCAGCGCCTTGAGGTTGCTAGAACCAACTCACAGATGGGTGGCTTGAAACAACAGACGTGTTCTCCCCCGCACTTCTGAAGACCGGAAGTCTGAAATCAGGTGTCGGCAGGGCCAGCTGGCTGTGGGGACTCAGGGAGAAGCGATCCCCTCCAGCCTGGGCGAGAGCTGACAGTCCCCGTGGTCCGTGGTCTGGAGGCACATGCTGCGCTTCCCGGTCTCCGCCTTCTCTGCTGCGCCCTGCAGACTGAGGGCCCTCCGGTACCCCAGAAGCGCCTCTTAAGAGCCTTCACTTGGCACCCCCTGGTGGTTTGGTGGTTAGCGTTGCCACCTTCAGCTGCCTTGCACAGTCCACATACATCGCAAAGACTGGGGTTCACATCCCAGGGGTGGCTGGGTGGGCCTGCATAGGGTGGGAGTGGGGTAGAGTAGGGGGAACAGCCAAGATGAGCAACTAAATCAATAAGTAAATGCTTCCTCCTCTTGTCTCTCCCTGCCTGTCTCTGCTCACCTTCTTTCCTGCCTGAACCTTTTTTTTTCTAGAAGAAAAAACCCTTAATGCCATCTTTTGTCATAGTATTCATTCTTTCCTTATAAGACCATTGTCATAAGTTCTGGAGATTACCATTTAATGAATTAAATTACCCACAATGATTACATATATGTTGGAGTGCTTTATACCATCCCTCTCTTAAATATCTGTCTTTTTCTCTCTAGCTTTGAATTGGGTCATTTTATTAATCCATTTTAAGCTTCATTGATTCTTCTGCCTTGCTGTTGAGATCATTTAGCATATTTCCATTTTTAAAGCGTTTTCTTTTTCAGATGAAAGCAGGACAGGTAAGAGTGAAGGCAGGCACACAGGCAGGAAGAGAAAGAAGAAAGAAGCACTTTAAATTTATTTGTTCATTTGGTTGTGAACCCTGGTCCCTGGCTTTATGTGGTGTACACCTCAGATGCTTACTTAATGCCTAAGCCACCAGGGCACACCAAATAGTTTTCATTTCTATATTGATAATTAGCAATCTAATATCAGGTCATCTACTTTTTAAAAAAAAAAATTCTTGGAATACATTTTCTCTTTTTCATCGGAACATATTTATAATAGATATTTTGAAGTCTTTGCCAAATTAGCTGGTGGGCCCACTCAATTGTGACCTCTGCTGCAGCACCCTGGTGTCCCTCCTGTGCCTGCAGTGAAGATGTCACCTAGGGGCTGAGCCCCAAAGTATAACGTAAGAGAAAACTGCTTTTATAAAAGTGAAGTGGTATCCACGTCATGCTAAATAATGAAATTATGTACAGTATAGCCTCACTTCAGCTAAATTATGCAGATTTATAGGAGGACAGTATTGAGTTGGTATACATCAGAATGTTAACAGTAGTTATCTTACTGAGATTATGGATGGCTTTTATTTGATCATTTTCCACAACTCTTTGCAATGACTACATATCACATTTGTAATAAAATTTCTTCTAGAGTTATTTTTCAAAAATTTGACTACTTTCAGAAGTATTACAGAATTAGCACTCTTTTTATATATGCTGCAGAATCATTTTGAGTCCAAACAGCTACATCTCAGTGATACCAGAAAGCCAATTCTTTTTCATTTTTTTTTAGAAATCAATAGCTTGAATGCAATCTTCAGTACCTTAAAATGCTTTTATAATTAATGTTTCAGCTAATGTCTAGTTGAAATATTTGAGACCTAGGTTGAAAGTATCCCATGTACATTGTCATTAATTTCCCTCTTGTTTTTATGTTTGTGTCATAGCAGCATTCAATAGGGATTTTTTTTTTAAAGGAGAAGTGCAGGCAGGAATGAAGGCGAGCAGAGGCAGGAAGAGAGAGAAGAAGCACTTTAATTTTATTTACTTGCTTATCTAGGTTGTTCCCCAACCTCAGGACATGAACCTGGGTCCCTTGGAGGTATGTGGACTGCGCATGGCCAGGGGCAGCAGGCTAAACCACTGCTCTACCAGGACACACCTCAACAGAGATTTGCTGCAAGTTGCATATGCAATTTTTACTTATCTAGAAGTTACCCTATAATATTAAAAAACAAGTAAAATCAGTTTTCCTTTATTCAATTATCCCAATATATACACAGCATTTTATTTTAACATCTATTCATTGCTTTAAAATTACTGAGAGTTTCTACTCTTTTTTTTCAGACCATTTCTTCTCAATCAGTTGTGTATTTCATTCTTCTAGCACTTGTCAGTTCAGAGTAATCCTGTCCGACCGCTTGTAGACTGTGGCAGCTGGTGGCGTCCACACTGACGAGCGCAGGTCTGCAGCACATGACTGATCCCTAGTGTGCTGCCTATCGCGATAGATCCGGTCTTCAGCTCTACTTCTCTTTTCCTTTCGTCCTTTTCTGGTGGCCTGCTTCCATTTTCCGTGTATTTCACTTAAGCCATGAAGCTCTCAGATGTGCTCCGGGAAGGAGCTGCTGTTCTAATAGACCAGGACAGCTTGTACATACACGGCACTGGTGCATGTGTTTAACACGAGCATTTTCCTTTACAAGAATTTCTGAAGCTAATGTCTAGACTTTTAAGAATATAATGCTTTTTTTTTTTTTTTTTTTTTTGAGGAAAGGTGCAGGTGGGCAGGAAGAGAGAAGAAACGTTTTACTTTTATTTAGCTGCTCACACTGGTTGTGTGTCCCACTATCCCAACTCTGGGTATGTGGCCTGCGTGCCTTCAGAGGTGATTGACATAACTGCTACTCCTCCAGGTCAGCACCAATAATGCATTTTTATGTTAAATAAAGATGAATATATTTAATGAGATGCTGTTCCAGTTGTTATTCTATATGGCTATGTAACAGATTACACCAAAACTTAATAAGTAGATTTTTCTTTATTATACTCACAGATTCTATTGATCAGAACTTTGGATAAGACACAGTAAGGGATGGCTTTTCTCTGCTCTGTGACTTCCAAGCTCTCAGCTAGGAAAGCTCAAAGATTATTCAGTGGCTGCAGGTTGTAATGACCTGGGAAAGCTCATGTGTTCACATGTCTGACACCTGGTCTAGAATGACTCAAAGACTGATTTCAAACCAGAGTACCTACAAATGACCCCTCTGTGGGCCTTGACTTCCTCAGACCAAGGAAGCCGTTGAGTAATTGAACTTCGGTAGCTGCGCAGGGATCCACATGCAAATTCCATCAAACAGCAGAGTTGAATTGTCCATGACCAAGCCTGGGAAGTCAGCAGCTTCACTTCTGCCGTTGCTTATTGGTGGAAGCTCTTATATAAAGCCCGCTCAAGTTCAAGGGAAGCTGACAGACCCATCCTTTAATCAGTAGTGTCAAAGAATTTGGGGACCTGCCACAGTTACTGAAAATTATAGGAAATATAGGCATTTATAGGAAAATGAAGATGCTAATGAAAATAAGATTTTAATGATTTACTGTACAGCCCATGTAAAGAGCATAGGTATGTCTGAACTATTGTAATATTTGCCAGGCTCAGTTTTTAGTATACGCAGGACAGAGCTTTAATATTAGTTTAGGTATTATACCCTAAGAGAGAAAGGTAAGAGAGTTATCGAACACATTATAAAATTGAAGAAAAGAGGTGCATCCTGGTGGCATAACAGTTAGGTCTGCTGCCTTTCAGTGACCGTAGATTCTCCACATACAGCCTGAGGATCCAGGTTTGTTTTCCTGGGCCAGGAGGAGCAGCCAAGGTGAACAACTAAAAAATAAATAATTTTTTTCTGATAAATTTCAGCAGAACCAACATCGGTTATTTTTAGAAGTGTGATGTTTGAGTAGTTTGGCTGCGATGATGATTTTCCTGTTTTCAGATTATTAGAATGGCTGTGCTGATTCAGTTATTAAATGGGCAGATAATTAAACAGTTATGAACTCTGACTTGGCTCTCCTCTTTATTGATAAGTTTGTGCCGGTGTAGAGTTTTCTAAAACTGTAGTAAAGAGTAGCAAATTGATCTTTTTGTGTTTTAGTGTAAGGGAGAGAAGGAGAACATTTCACTTTTTTTTCTTTTTTGATGTATTAATGAAAGATTACTATTAGATTTTTTTTCTTTTTAAGTAAATAGTTTCAGGTGAACTCTGACCATGTGAAAACACATTATATACCTAGTAAAACAGTTATCTGAGTTTTGGCTCTCTGTATGCTTCTTGGAATAATAGAAATGTGGATGCTATTTTTTCTTACAGCTTGATTGTGTAAGTTATCTTGGTCTCCACCATAGAATATTTATCTGATCAAAGATACATTATTTAATTGAAGTTGAGAAAACAATAAGGAAATGTAGCTTTAATCATATTATGTATTAATTTTCATATTATGGCAA
The DNA here is from genome assembly GCA_004363575.1 of Solenodon paradoxus. Lineage (NCBI taxonomy): Eukaryota > Metazoa > Chordata > Mammalia > Eulipotyphla > Solenodontidae > Solenodon > Solenodon paradoxus. The sequence continues at coordinate 479,890 of RJWH01000998.1, forward strand.
GGAACGCAGTGATGCTTGATATCAGTCAACATGAAACACCTTGTGGAGATTATATATATATATATATATATATATATATATATATTATATAAGAATCTAATGCATTTTGTTATCCTTTGAGGTGTGGCACAGATATCTCTTTCCGTAGGAAAATTAGATTCTAGTATTACATTTGCCCATGGTTAGAACCAAGACTGGATTTTTATTGTTTGAGACAATTGCCTGTTTGCTGGGCTAATGCAAATCAGCCGGATTTGAGTGCAGCTGAGGGTCAGAGGATCACTGTTTGTAAACACAGGCTTGAGCCAGATGACTTGATTCAGATCCAGCCCTATTGCTTCCTAAGTATGTGACTGTATTAAATGACTTAACTTCTGCATCTCATTTATCTTACTTGAAAAGTGAGTATAATTTTCCATTTACTTCAATAAGTAAGGAGGGTTAAAGGAGTTAAAGTGTTCATACTAATGAGTAACATATATAACATATATGTTTAATAATATACTCTTTGTTATGATTAACTTTAATGCTATTGAAAAATATATTCTATATGATCTAAAAATAATTATATAAAGATGGAAATATTTAAAGCACTAGAGAAAAGCATGAGTATATAGTTTTATAATATTGCAGTGGGAAAGGCTCTTCTAATTAAAAATTTAAAACTTACTATGCATGATGGGATGGTATTACAGCATAATAATCAGGAAACTACAGCAAAAGACACTGAACAAAGTCAAAAGACAAACAGGACCCTGAAGGAAAATATATGCAGCCGATCAGAACAACGTGGTTACATTTCTGAATATGCACAAACATTTATAAATCATCAGGAGAGTACAGCCCTGTGGAAAAGGGCAGATAGCACAAGACGCCCAAATCACTTAAGAGTTGCTTAAAAAGATTCTCAGCATCTCTCAGAGTTAAGGACTGCAGACTAAACTGTGTTTCTCAGACCAGACTGGCAGTTTAAAGTGACTCGGTGTTGAGGAGACAAGACTTTGCATTGTTGACGGGAGGTGTGCATCGATAGACCTTTCTGGACAGATGGAGCTGTAATGGTCTGTTTGAAAAACAGAAAAATGTGAACTTTCTGTTTCACTTCTTGGGACTTGTCCTGTGCATTTATTACAGAAGTTGACCTTATTAAGTATCAGTTACTTCACTTCCTGAAACAAATATTTACTGCAAATATTCACTTAGCAGAAGGAGATTTTTATATGCTAACCAGATGGAGATTCAGGATCTATTAAATTAAAAATTCTCAGAACTTTACTTGGGGGGGGGGTGTATCTATACATATGCATATGTATGTATATGCACATATGTGTATATGCGTATCAATACATTACATACGTGTGTAAGTATACAAAGCCTGCACAAGAAACCATTAACTATAGCTGAGAGGAGGGAAGTCAGCTTCCAGGGAGGGAAGGAATCTTGTACTTTGCACTTTTTTTTCCCAATGAGTATATCGTTCCTTTTATAATGAAAAAAACCTAAAAAACAAATAATGTACCGTAGTGACTCAGACCAGTCACTTGAGCTGGTGCCTGAGGCTTAGTCCACATAGAACACGGGCTTAGGGAAAGCTGGAATGAACAACTAACTAAATAAAATGCGTCTTCCTCCTCTCTTCCTGCCTGACTTCTTTCCTGGCTGCTTCCTTCCTCTTAAAAATAAGTAAGTAAGTAAGTAAGTAAGTAAGTAAATAAATAAAAAATAAATAAATAAGACGCCCCCTGGTGGAGTTGTAGTTCGGTCAGTCGCCTCTGAAAGAGCAAACCATATATCCCTGAGTTCGAGTCCCAGACCCAGGGGGAAACAGCCAGTGTGAACAGCTAAATAAAAATAAAATAAAGATTCTTCTTCCTCATCTCTCTTTCTGCCTGCTTGCCTAGTCACCTTCCTTTCAAAAACAAAAAAGCTAATAAAAATAGTTTCAACTTTCATGTTGAGTATATTCGCATAACAAAATATCCCAATACTTAACAACTTAGAACAACAGATGTTTCGCCTCATAGTATCTGCGGGACAAGAACTTGGGAGCGGTCTCGCCGAGTGGTTCTGGCTTTGGGTTTAACGATGTTGCAGCCAGGCTGTGGCGGGGCCGTGGTTATCTCCAGACCGGTGGGAACGAAGGGTTGGGCCCCAAGCTCACTTGTGCTGTCAGCAGGCCTGTTTCTCCGCGGCCCGAGAGCCCCCTTCTCCGTGGGCTGCAGCACGCTGCTCCGCTCTGAGCGATGCAAGGCCGCTCCCAGGGCTGGACCGATCTTACACGCACGCGTGGTTCCCGCTGCTGTGCGCAGGTGACTCAGACTCGTCCTGCGCCTGCTGGGCGGGGCCCTTGGGGCTCTAAGGGCAGACGCGTTTGTGGCACTTCGGGATCGTGGAGACGGTAATTAGGGAGGCATTTGTGCTGAAACATTAGTCCTCTCCTTCCCAGTCCCTCCAGACATTTGCTCTTCTGTTTCAGGTCCAGCTGGGTATGGACTGCATCCTCCGAGCTATGTCGGCCCCTCAGGACACTACTCTCAGGGACCCGGGCAAGCGACCTCGTTGCCGCTGGGTGGCCAGCGTGGCGAGTACCACTCCGGGCTGTACGCAGCGCCAGCGCAGAGCGTGCTGGCTCCCGGCACAGCACCGCAGCAGCGGGGGGCGCCGCTGCTGTATGGGGGGGCGCCGCCCGCCGCGCACGGCGCGGGCTCCACTCCCGGGCCCTTCCAGGGTGCCGCAGCATCAGCCCACCTGCACACGAGTGCCTCGCAGCCATACTCCTTCGCGGATCTCTACCACAGCCCAGCCATGTACTCTGCCAGCTCTTCTGCCGCGTCTCAGGGATTTCCCCCGACTTGTGGTCACTCTTCAGTGTCCGCCATTTCCAGGGCTGCGCACCCCGGCGTTTCCTATCCCCCTCTGCCTGCTGGAGACCCATACGGGCAACATGTGTTTACCTCACAGAGTGCTCCGGCCGTCAGGCCGCCTAGAGATCCTTCGTATCCCGGGCAAAATTCGGCTCTCAGCCACCCAACCCCGCCTCCGCCTCCGCCTCCGCCTGCAGCTGCAGCTGCAGCTGCACCACCTCAGCAGTTCCACCAGCAGCAGAACCTTTCAGGATACAGCACTCTCTCCTGGGCAGGCCAAGACGGCCACCTCCGAATCCACACTGGCTCCCTGGCGGCAGCCAGCAGCCCAGCAGATGCCGGTAGGTTGACTGAAGAGTTCACCCAAGCATGGTGGACATCACTGCATTTCCAATTGGGTTTTTCACATGAAGTTTAAAAAGGATATTGCCTAATAGAAAAATTAGAAATGCGCTCACCATTGCAATTTATTTATTTATTGTGCTATTTTGCAGCATCTCCCTGAACTGAACCCTTGCACTCCACCCCACCTGGTTGCAATTAGCCACCCAGACATCTGCCTTGTACAGTATGGGTCCTCGCCCTGATTGACATCTCAGTCAATATTGATCGACATGCTAGCCGCCTCTGCAGTCGTTGTCTTTAGTGTGAGTTAGGTGTAGGGTAAAATGCTCGAGTCCATCAGGAATGCGCTTTGTAAGCTGCTACTTTCTGTATATGAATTGAGCGTTGGGGCAGCTTCCAAGAAGCAGTTTCCAGCCAGAGCCCCACTCCTGTGGAGAAGACGATGACCTGCAGTGCTACACTGGCTCCTCTGAGTGAGCGCCTACTCATGACTTCACACAGGCTATTTCCTACACGTTAAAGCTAGAGTTTTCTCATTCCCAGACTGGCAGTGTTTCCTTCCCAAAATAAGATGCAGGATGGGGAAGAAAGATGCATGGAGAATACCCTGCAATTAGTCTTTCTGACCTTCGCAAACCAAGATGCAGCTACATTTATTAGTTTATTCAGCTTTGTTGCCTCCATGGTGGAGTCAGGCAAGAAAGAAAGGGATGAGCGTTGGCTGGGTCCCGGATGAGTCAGCTCCCGTGTCCTGACGTCTCAGGTCTGGCTGGTACCAGCGTCACTCCACAGACTCTGACCTTCCCACCCCACGGTGCCAAACTAGATCTCCAGTGAAGCCTCTGGAATCTGCTTCTGACTTGATCTCAAGTGACGCCTAGTAATGGATTCAAATCCCACTGTAATAGTCCTTTTGTTTTACAAAGAGGAAACTACCCTCCTTGGGTTACCAGTGATCAGGAAGTGAGAAAAACTGTTACTGCCGACTCACAGGCTACCCTTCTCAGCGCAGGCTTTCTACCCCATTTTTTCTCTCTTCTTTCAGCAGTCTTTAGATAGATACGAGCTTCTCCTAAGGTCCCTCTGACTTAAAGCTTTTGTGTCTTTCATGACAAAAATAGAATACAGGTAATTCCTATCTTATTTCTGAGATGGGAATGGGACTCTGGATGAAATCAATTTATAGTGAGATTTAGGGCCAAGGAACTATGGGACTGTTTGACTAACGAACAGAATACCTAAGTGAGAAAGGCATCATTGGGGGGAGGGGGAACCCAACTAAATAAAGAGTAATAATTTCAAAATTACCTTCCATTTGATTAACTAATTGGTCCTTTAGGCACAAAATGGATCATATTTCCCATTCTTTCAGCCCTAGTACTATCCCGTGAAAGCCATCATATGATTCTAAAGTTAATTCATGTTAAGTGGGTATTTTATTTTTTCGTTTTTGCTTCTACGTTGGTAAAGTACTTTTTAATTGTAGTTCAGAGGTTGACAGGTAAATATATCAACTTACATATGATTTATAACTTCAAAAGAAATAGTTTGTTCTGAAATTAAATATTATAGTTTCTGAACTTTCTCAGTTGATGTATTTCAGTTGTTTTTCACAGTCACCCAAGCAGCTTGGTCCTAATAATTCATAAGGTGTTGGACAGATGTCAGTCACTGTTTTTCTTAAAAATCGAAAATATCCCTGGGAACTTTTCTGTGAGTTTGCAAGGGTTACCTGTGCGTCTGGCTTCAAGATTTGAAAACTATGCCACTTTTGATTCAAATTTTCTATAAAAACAAGCAGCTTAATTGCTTAGACACTTATCACATCAAATTGAGGTTTTTTTGTGTTCCCTTTTTTAGGAAAGGTGCAGGCAGGAATGAAGGCGACTAGGCAAGGAGGCAAGAAGAGAGGAGGAAGAAGCATCTTTATTTAATTTTATTTAGTTGTTCACACTGGCTGCTTCCGTCTGGGCCAGAATGCAAACCTAGGGGTATGTGACTTGCTCCTTTGGAGGCAACTGACCTAACCACTGCTCCACCCGGGCACATGAGGGAGGGATTTCTTAGGGACAACAAGTAATGCTGGCCATTAAGAATAAGCGTGATAAATTGACTTATTTCCGGCACACCCTGTGGCTCAGGCGCCTGAGACACTGCATTGTGAACCACCGCGGCACAGGGACTTGGATTCAAGACCTGGAGCCGGATGAGAAACCCTCACTTGATGCTTCTTCCTCCTTTCCCTTTCTCTTGAAGAAAATGGACTAATTTCTAATTAAAAACTTTTCTTCATTGAAATACAATAGAACGAGAGCAAAAAATCCATTAACAGGGAGAAAAGAATATTTGCAGTGTGTGAATATATAAATAATGCATACAAATTAATAAGGAAAAGACCAACTATAAAAAATATATATACGAGCAGGCATTTCACGGAAGATGAAATATCAGCATACTAACCTCATTAATAATCAGTGGAGCAAATTAAAATTTGAATGGGATAACTTCTCCTACCCCACAGTAGAAGGGTGAAGTTTGAAAATCTGGCCATACCAAGGAATTGCAGGGATGAGGAGTGGCAGGAAACGCTTAGACACAGTAAGAGTATTTTAGGAAATTTTGACATTCATGGAATTGAAGATAAGCATATCCTGAAGTGTAGCTGTCCCTCTGTACCAAAGAAGTGCTTCGCACACTTGTGCCTGCGAGTCACCCGGATCTTTTAAAAAGGGAGGTTCTGCGTCACCAGGTCCAGTATGGCCGGGCCTAGGATTCTGCCTGAGGTAGTGCTGACCCAGAGACAACACTTTGGATAGGAGGGCCCTTCCCGAAACGTCTGCTAGCACCTGTAGGATAGGAGGTGTGTTTCGGAGGCAGTACTCAAGGGAGCTGCCTGCTCTCCGGGCCAAAGCCCTTGCCTCTCACAGCCTGCCAGAGCCGGTATCCCCTCCTGCCCCCTGCCCCCTGCGCCCAGCCCAGCAGTGCGCGCAGAGCTCTGCCCCAGGGAAACTTCCACATCTGCCCGGGATGTGCCATGAATGTCCATAGCCACAGTTTGTCACATGATTTTATTTTGGAAACTCAGAAATCCATTTATAGTAAAACGGATAGTGACCACCTTTCCAATGGACAGCTGAGCATTGGTGAAAAGGATGACATAGATGGCACTCGTTGGCACGAGGGGCCCCAGGAATGCCTCCTCGGAAGTCACGGAGCGAACACACTGGTGCTTGCTTTATGAAGTTTGAAACAAGCAGAAGCAATGTTGAGGGATGCCTGTGGCAAACTCTAAAAGCAAAAGCAAGGAGTAACAAACACACGTATCGGGAGGGAGACAAGGAGGGAGTCTTCTGTAAGGAATGCACGGAGTGCGTCCATGTATTGAAAATGCTTTCACAGTTGGATGCTGAGTTCGTTGGTGTCTCTTTGGTCATCTTGTCTGTGCAGGTGCCCCAGAAGATGTGGTTCATTTGCAGACCACTGCAGTTTCAGATGGTGCTTTACTTGTTACTTTGTGCGGTTAAATGTACCTTTGTTACATTCACAGTTTTGATGGCTATTTCAGTTATCTGATTCAAACAAAAATGCTAATTATGTCTCATGACTCCGAGGGTTGGTTGGGCAGTTCCTTGGCTGGATTCCTGTGACTCCTGTGTCGGGAGGGTGGGGCCAGGAGAGCCCGCCCTTAACCCTCATGTCCGGTGGTTGGTGTAGATGGGTCATAACGGTTCCTGGGTTTTTCTGTTTTACATGGTGGTTGCAGGGTAGCCTTTCAGGGATAGAAATGGATGCGCCCTGGTGACCTAGCGGTCTAGCACACCTGGGAGCAGTCCCACATACATCCCAGGGTCCCGGGTTCAAGGCCTGGGCTTGGGAGGAGCAGTCCTTGTGAACAGCTAAATAAAAATAAAGTACTTCTTTCTCTTCTTTCTTCCTGCCTGCCTTCCTCCCTGTCTACTTGCCTTCATTCCTGCTTTCACTTAAAAAAAAAATAGAGTAGAAAGGACCCTTGAGCCCCGAACATTGAGACTTATACACCATTGCTTCTGCCATGTGGTGTTGATTAAAGCCTGTCAAGTCCAGCTCCCACTCGGGAAGTGAGAAGATAAACCCCGCTTCTTAGTGAGAGGAACTGCAAACCACGTGACCATGATGTTTTCAAAACTGGTGCTGAAGTCAGTGTATTTACACTACCTTCCACCTCCCTTTCCCACTGCCCATAGTTAGGTCATTTGTACACTATTGGGGCATATGAGACATTTTGGTCTGTCACCATATTCCTACATTTTTTTCAGCCTGAGGTCCAAATTATTTATATATGTATATACATGTGCATATATAAAAACATCATATATACACATGCATGATGTCTATCTATATGTATATACATTTGTGTGTATATGTTCAGTATATACTGCTCGCTACTGTTCTTTTTTTTTTTTTTTAAAGGAAAGGTGTAGACAGGAATAAAAGTGAGTAGACAGGCAGACAGGAAGAGAGAAGAGAAAGAAGTATTTTTATTTAGTTGTTCGCATTGGATGCCCCCCAACCCCCAATCCTGGACTGGAACCCAGGGATAAGTGACTTGGGCTTGTTTGGAGGCAAGTGACCTGACCGCTACTCCATCAGGGCAAGCCAGCTGCTATTCTTTTGCCATGTTTTTACCCCCCAATGGTATTGAGCTATATAACACTGTATAAGTTTAAGATAGATAACATGATGATTTGATACTCATATATATTGCAAAATTATTACCACAATAGGGCTAGTCAATGCATCCATTACCTCAGATAATCGCCTTTGTGTGTGACTCTCTCAGCAACTTTCAAGTATATAAGGCAGTATTATTCCTTTGTGTGTGAAGCGGGGCAGGCGGGCAAGGTGTGAGAGCACTTTACTCTCTCAGCAACTTTCAAGTATATAAGGCAGTATTATTACTGTAGTCACCGTGCTGGATAGCACTCAGAATTCATTCATCTTATAACTGAAAGTTTAGCCAACACTCCGTATCCCCGCCCCCAGTCCCTAGCAACCAGCATTCTCATCTTTTCTATGATTTCAGCTTTCTTAGATTCCACACAAGTTAGTTTATATACTATTTGTCTTTCTCTGACTTATCTCATTTAGCATAATATTAATCCATGTTGTTCTGTATGTACGTACCACATTTTCTTTATCCATACACCCATCATCTGCATACCCATAAACATGTTTACACATGTATGTGATATAAACTATGTACATGTTTGCACATACATCTCCTTTATCCATCCTTTCATTAATGTGCACCTGGATTGTTGCCGTATGTTTTCAGTTATCTCTTAGTTGGCTAAAGATTATCCTCTTACTGTCAGAGGCCCACTGTGATCACAGTTCTTTATTCCAGAAGTCCACCTTCAGTTGTAGTTGGGCCCTTACTTGTTACATTTAACAAGTCGTCTGTGATTAGAGACGCTAATGAAGTGTCATAATAACAATCTGTAGTGGAGTCTGAGCTGACACTCGAAGTGTGTGTGGACTCCATGAAGCCCATTTCTACAGGAATAAATAACCTCTGTTCGTTCCCCACTCGTGTGGTACAACGATTAGTATTGATAATAGTGATCCTTAGTAAAGAAAAACTGTTCTGAGTTATTTTAAGAAGGTAAGGAAGCTTCTGAAATGTTTTAGGAAAATTACAATTACAAAACATTTGGTGGATAACTTCAGTTTTAAAAAAGTCATTTCTTTAGGCCTCATTTTTTTAGATGTAGATACTAGTTAAATATGATGTTACTGAAGTTTCAGTAACTCCACATTAACTATATTCTGCTGGAATTTTCATGTATTTCAAGTTTATTACTGTAGGTGAAATAGTTTTTTGTCTTCAGTTGCAGATTCTTTATCCTGTCCTGTTACACAAAATGTTCATCAGCCTCCCAGGTCCAGCCCATTAGTACACACTGCTTTGTCAGGAGCCTCCTCAGCAAGAGTGCCCCCTGCTGCTCATCGCCCCACTGAGCCTGTGACCTCAGTGACACAGCCGTCAGAGCTGTCACAGCAGACAGGTATTTGAGAAATGGGGTATCTGATATGGAGTGCGGAAACCCGCGCACACACGTCACACTTAATAGCTGATTCTAAAAGCAAACTTCAGAGCCATAGTTTGTGAAAAAAGTAACTTATTATTTCAATCAAGCAACTATTTCCTTGTTTTATACATTAACTTCTGTTTATGAGTCTGTATTTTCCACAATTGCAGTCATAATTTACATACCATTTTGTGTTTTGCTCTTATATTTATTATACCTTGGTCTTCTATATCTATATAGTTTTTATAGTGATTTTCACAGCTAATCATTCTGTCGTCATTGTATTATAAATTACAAATTTCTTCCCTCTATTATGAAATACTTACTCCCTATTTTTTGAAAGGTTACTACAGTTGCTTTAAGATGAAGCACTCACGGTGTCCGTAGGTGTGTCTCTGTATCGCTATTCGGTGCTTTCTGTGCTTGTCCTCATCATTGATGGAAAGTAACTTTTCACCCAGTTGTGAGGGTTGAAAATGAAATTATAAGCCATACTCTTGCAGTCTGCACAAACAGTGCAGTGTTTGCACGATTCTTATCCTCCATGTGTTAATTGACAGGTGACTGAAATGTGATGTTTTGACCCTGTTTCTTCTGGCAGAATTGTTATTGTCTGTCTAGCTAAAATTACATGTCTCTTGGTGTTCCAGGTTACTGTTTTGTTGTTTTCTTTTAATGAGATAACTGACTGTTTTTAGGAGCATAGAGTTTGTGTTTGTGGAGCAACCGTTAGTGGTGTGTCTGGGACTCTGCTGCCTCTGATCACATGACACCTCAGGTGAGAAGAACTCATGGCTCCCATGCGAAAAAGCATCATAAATCCTTAGGCTGCTCTCACTGCTTAGTCTGCGGAGCGTTAAAGTCAGCAGAGACCTTTCTGCTGTTGGATCAGATCACATGTTAACTTATTTTCCTAGTTCGTTTTATAGGAAAACCAGTTGCAGCCCAACAAGCATCCTCTGATTCCACACAAGCCAGTGGTGTATTGGGAGTAGACTCTGGTTAGATAAGTGTTAGCCATCAAAGTGGAGGGCTGGTAGGAATAGTATGGTTATTATGAATAGAAAAATCTTTTTAAGGGTGGGCTGAAGTCCTAAGTAAGTGAACGGTGTCTTCCTTTTTGTGAAAATCGTGCTTGCGCTCAGCCTTTCCATTGCTCTGCTTTCCACTATGCAATCACAGTTGTTTCCCTTTGTTCTTCCTAAAAGGACAGATTTGAAAAGGAGCTGTTCACTGAGCGCTTGAAATGTTCCAGAGACTTCATTATCTCGCTGGACCATCACAAATCCCTACAAGGTCGCTAGTAGCCCATCTCACAGATGAGAAAAGCGAGCTTCACAGCCTTAGATAACTTGTCCAGTATGACAAGTTAATAAGTAGTAAAGTTAAAGATTTTTAACTCAGATCTGTCTATCTCTGCATAAAATGAGATCGAAATCTTTCTGTTGGGTATTAATTCTCAGTTGACAGAAATTTATAAGCTCCTTGACTAAGTAACAGAAAAGTGAACCCTGGAGACATTTGAACAATAGCTTTGTTGTTCCTTTTCTTAAATAGGTCAGCGACTTCTCGGTGGCCTCTTTCCTTTGATAGATGGGGGTGCCGAAGCTCGGTGTGACTCGGCCACCGTGCACGCATGTGCGGCTGCTGCAGGGTGCTGTCTGGACTCCTGGCCGCTGCTCTGCCGCGGCGGCGGCTGCTGCGCGGACCTGAAAGTAGCGGCCCTCTCGACTCCCAGCTTCAGCGGCGCCTTTTTCCCTGGCGTCTCTGGGACTCAGCAGTGTTTGCTAGTTTTTAGAGAAATTTCAAGTTTTTACATGCATATCCCCTTCAAATTAGAGTGATAATCTTTAAAATCTTTAAAATTTCAGTAAAATTTTGAATAGTTAAAATTATATAATTTTCAACACATTACATATGTTGACTTTTGAAAGTGTTGTATTATTCTTTGTATCTGGTAGAATGATACTGACATTCTTTAAAAAATTCCCAAATGACCTCAGCTTTACCATTTGGGCAGTTTACCTTTTTCTCTTTTCCTTAAAGCCATACCCTTTCTCCTGAATGTAATAGTAATAATAAGGTAGTATGTTCTTAAACTCAAAACTCTTGTATCATTCATTCTATCATATTTTTCTGCCACAACAATATTACAGAAATTTTAATTTTAAAATTGATTTCATTGTCTTAAGACCATAAATGTCTCCTTTAAGGACTATTTCTGGATTAAGCTATCAATATAATTTTTATTCGTATCTAATTGGTTTGAGCAACATAAACATCACGAATTTTGGTATGTTTTTAATAGAAAGTGCACTTTTATTGGAAATACATCTTTTAGCACCATTGGTGGGGTTTTCCCCTCCTACCTGATCCATGGTTAAAGTAAGATAAGCTTCATATATTTTGAATTTCACTCCTAGTTTTTACATATAATTTCTGAGAAACTTTGTTCACATAAAGTAGGCGGGACTGGTATTGGAAGGCTTTTTATTGCAGAAGTAATTTTTTTTTTAAGTCTTTTCAACCTTTAAGTTTACACATTATATATTCTTATTGTTAGATTTTAATTTCTAGGTTATAGATCATTGATAAGATTGTTACTACTTTCATCAGGCAGTTTACAGTTTGAAAGCATCTTTTATTTACACCTTACTTCGTCATCATGAGAAGCAGGCATATCACATTTCATCTTTCATAGACCAGGAAATTAGATCTATGGTGCACCCTAGTGGCCTAGCAGCCTAGGACACCCGGGAGCTATTCCACATACATCCCAAGGTCCCTGGTTCAAGACCTGGGGCTGGAGACAACAACCATTATGAACAGCTAAATAGAGATAAAGTGTTCTTTCTTTCTCTCTCTTCCTGCCTGCCTACACACCTGAATTCCTGCCTGAACCTTTCCTTAAAAAAAAAAAGAAAAAGAAAGAAAGAAATTAGGTCTAAAAAGAGGGCACATTTTTATCTAAGACATGTAACTCATCGGGAGATGAGAGACCAAGACCCAGCGCAGTCTGTCTTTGAACCCAGGGCATGCTTGCCTGGGTCACCACTTATTCAGAATAGTGTGAACTTCCTGTGCCACTGCCAATGTAATGTCTTATAATAGCCTTTCAACATGTTTTTATCAAAAACTTCAAGCTGCGGTGTAGGTCATTTGTTTAATGGATGGTGTTTCCTGATTGACAAAGGCAGTCCACATTTTCAAGCCAGAAGACAAATTTTATTCTTTGTTAGAAAGTCTGCTTTAATTTTTTTCATCCAGGAAAATGTATTCTTGGAGTTTCAAGGAGTATCATAAACTCCACTGAGAAGTGGGTTGGTTGCAGTATATTATCTTCCAGTCAAATGTAAATGTCAGAAATTTAATGTGATTAATGTATCATTTTTATAGTAGGTTATAATAATTAGGCAATGAGTCAGTATGCTGTTTCTCATCAGGTTTGAAATAAATCAGTGTAATATGTACCTAATATCACAGTATTTATGATGGGAGGATTATCTTGAAAAGTAATATATTCCTGTGGCAAATATATGCACTGTGTTATATCAAACTCTGGTAGTATTTGACTTTTAAATATTTAAATAGGAATCAAGCATAAAGCTCAGAGGTAATTAAGTTCGTCAGACAGCATGATAAAATTGTGTCCCATGTATTTAGTAACAGAAAAAACATACTACCAAGTACTCACCCATTTACCTGTTACTAATTTTTTTTGTTAAAAGGAGGTACAAAGATTAAATATTGTACAAAATGTAGAAGTGAGAAATGATTATAATTTCTATAAGTATTTTATGATAAAAGAGATTTTACCATACTTGGTTGAACATCTGATAGAGTGTCTGGAGGAGATTGTGTATCTGTTTTTTTAATGGGAAATTACAAGGAGGAATGAGAGAGGAGGAAGAAGCACTCTATTTATTCCATTTAGTTGATCATGTTGGTTGTTCCCACTGGTCCTAGGACACGTCGAACCTGGAACCTTGGGATGGGTATGGACTGCACCCAACCCCTGCTCCACCAGGGTGCCCCAGATTGTATATATTTTTTATCTACGAGTTTTATCCAGTGTATCGTGAAAAAAATTAGTCATGTTTGAAAATTTTCTACCTTTTTACAAAAGAATTAGCGTTACTGAAAGATGACTCAGGTTAATGGAAAATTCTTTTTTTCTAATTGAGGACTTACCCTAGGGATAAGTATTAAGAATAAACTAAAAATAATTTTTAATCACATATACACAAATCATTTTAATTCAATATATACATGTTAACAAATTCAATATAATAATAATAGTTAATACTTGTATAGTATTTATTATATTTCAGGCACTCTTCTAAGCTTTGAAATACATTAAATTCATTTAATCCCTACAATACCCACCTGAGTACTTATCCCTATTCACAGACGATCTAAAGAAAGAACGGAGAGTAGGGACTGGCCAAGGACCCCCTCGTCATCGGTGGAACCCAAGTTGAAGCAGAGTCCCCTCTTGTTCCCGCAAAGTCATCTTGCTCCTCTGCGCAGTATTTCTTTCTGTTTTTCTCTTTCTTCTCAGCGGACTCTCAACAGCCGTGGGTTCCTGAACAGTAGTGACTGGGGACTGCATGCACACAGAACGTTAAATTTATCATTTCTCCTACCACTCTACTTCTCGGTGTTGATGAATTAATCAGTCTTATTCATACTCACGTGCTTCATCTTTAAGTGGAACACATATTGCAAAGTATGAAAGAACATCTCTTGATTTAGGGGATCTTGACAAATCATCAAGGAGGGAAGTTTTCCCCTTTGTGCCTTAGAGTGTTGCCCCGTGGTCATTGTGTAAGACCACAGCTAAGTTAAGGGTATGTCTTTCCTTTGTAAAGTGAAAGACTTGTTAACACACATTCTTGTGTGAGTAAATCTTAACGAAGAGAGAACTGTGGAAATTGATTCCCTTAAAACCAGTCCTTGGAAAGGCTTCGATTTATATGTCCCTAGTTTGAAGACAGCTTAGGTAACTATTTGCTCAAGTCTGAACTCTTGAATTTAAAAAAGCTAACCTTCTTAAGGGACTCACTTATTTATTCCCAATGTGGCTGTATCTAGGGAACAGTGAAGATGCCTTTTATTAAGTAGCCCCAAGGATATGGTCTCCTGGAGATTTTGCCTGAAGGTACTTTAATGAAGGTCGTTTAAGCCTAATTTCCTTTTTAAAATATGGGGGCTCTGCTAATAACAGAGCTCTTTACTTCTTCCAATTCTATATAAAGTGTTTCCTGCCTCGTGGTTTCTGAGATTCATGTTCTGGAGGCTTGGACAAGGCAGAATAAGTGAGGATCCAGCATTCCCTCCTGGCATGCCAGTTGGGTAAGGAGGCCCTCTCTGTACAGTGGGTTTCAGACTGAGCTCTGGAAGCAGATGGCATATTCCACGACCTCCCCAGTGCAGCCTGTGCACTTTGATCGGGTCTCTGGCTCCCACAGAGAGTCTGGAAAAAGGGCCCAGGCAGCACTTAGAGTCCATGACATGGCTGTCCACCCGCTCTGGGCACAGCTCCTATTTGTGACAATTTGTCCATACTGACTATTCTGGAGCGGGGCACTTGGATGCCGATTGATTATTACTCTGGAGCTGACTTGCCTCTGTGGGTTAACTCACGTGGTATATTCTTGTGCTGTTCCTCTTCCCAAGCTTTTAGCTAAGTTGTGCTTGAATGAGCAAAGGAAGGCTACCTTCTGAGCATGTTAAGAGCTGCAGACGGGGAAGGGCTTAAATCCTGACACCTCTCAAAAGGGATCGCGTCTTTTTCAGGAAAGTGAACGTTGATGACCATGTGCGACATTGTGTAATGCATCCATAGTATAATCTGAAGTGATGTTACAAAAGTAATCTTAGTCTGTTCTTTCTTATTCAGAGGTGTGTTTAGTGCATGAAGTAGTTGCTCTAAGTTTTTAAATAATTGGATAACCTCTTCATTTGTTTCCATTATAGTCTTAGGTACTTTTCTAATAAAAGCAAAATCTGTTTTTAGTCAGTAAATCTGGAGAAAGAGGAGGATAATTATCTTATACATATTGGTTTTCTGGCTGATTTGATTAGAGTCAGCTACTGCATACTCAGCTAGGAGACGCTAGATCTCTTCTGATTTTTCTGCTTTTTGGCCTCTCAACACTGTAAATGGCATTTTTTCTCGCTTCTTTTCTTGTTTCTTCTTATATGCATACACATATATACTTTTTAAAGTGCAGTGCTAATTCTATTTTGAGAAAATACTAAAATTTTTAAAGAAGTTCTTAAATTGACAAATGTCTCTTCTATAAAATCTTATTACTGTTAACTCAGGTTTAATTGTAAACTTCTTAGTATATTTAACCTAAGGTTTGATATTAGTCACATTTTCATTTTAATCAGGCTTTTTTAGAGAAACATGCCACTCTGGGTCTGTACTTTCCAAGTTGTCCCATTTAACCTGGACTTATGTACACTGATGTTTACATTTTCATGAATTTGTCATCCCACTATTTTGTATATTTTTGGAAGCTGTTTCAGCAAAGCTACTGGATTTTTCCATGACTTCCTTGGTTATAGTGGGAATATCAAAGCTTCACTTGTCCATAGTTGAACCTTTGCTCTCCTCTGAGCTCAGCTTTTACTCTTTAAAAGCTTTGTCCTTGCTGTCTTGTGAGTTATATTTGCCTGCACTGATGGAAAGGAAAGCCAGGAAGACAATCGGGAGACACTGTGTGGTTTTGGAGAGGCAGGCCGGACGTTCTTCAAGGTCCGCACTGAGTGTCTGGGCTTTTTTTCCAATTGAGCTAGAAGTTTCCTTACAAGTATGTTTATTCTTACTTATGAAGCATTTATTTTTCATTAAGATGATTTTGTTTTCCCTCTTAGAAATTTTGTGAATGTTAATTTTTAAAGTCTTGCTTTTACCAGATGAATTAAATAGTAAAAATGCCCATCAGCTTCCTAGAAGGGCAGTTTACACAGTTCATGGTTGTTGTGCCTTCCCCACAGACTTGCCCTCTGCTATGGCTCAGAGGGGCCAGCCTCGTTCACCTGCCTCAGATGCACATGGGGCAGAGGGTGGACTCAGTGGGCTGGGTTCCCAGAAAATTCACCTTTCTCTTACTGTCACACTTGAAGAGCCACAGATCGTACACTTTTTTTTTCTGAAGTCTCTCCTATAAGCAGAGAACTATGCTGAATACCGTTCTTTTCTTTAACTGTCATTCTTTTTCCGTTATGGGACTGACTGACCATCCAGGTGGCATTGGCAGAAGGAAGGTGCCATGTGTCTGTGTGTGTGTTGTGTAGATCCATTTCCATAGACATGGCTCCTCGCCA
Organism: Solenodon paradoxus; assembly: GCA_004363575.1. Classification (NCBI taxonomy): domain Eukaryota; kingdom Metazoa; phylum Chordata; class Mammalia; order Eulipotyphla; family Solenodontidae; genus Solenodon; species Solenodon paradoxus. The sequence goes on from RJWH01000998.1 coordinate 496,508, forward strand.
AGGGTGCACAGTCCCAAAGGAAGTGTGCCACCAGGGTCCTAAGATCAGAGAAGGTAAACATGCGCAGAGCTCTGAGACCTTCAGAGCACATCATCGTAGTTGCCTAAGTGTGATCTGTGTGACACACAGACCTTTTCACACTTAAACCACTTAGTTGCTATTAAAGTACTTAGTTCATATTAAGGTGGCTTTACTAAACTGCTTTGCAAAAATTTTCTAACGGTTCCAGTGTTGATAATAAATTTGCTAATATTAATATGCATGCTGGGATATTCTTTGGAATATTAGAGTTCTTTTCTCACTTTGAATGCAATGTCAGAATTTTATTTCTCATCTTTCCTGTTGGTTTGACTCTCGTGTTTGTGCTTTCCACTTTACAGGCATGCAGTATGGTGACTATGTTAATAATCAAGCTAGCTCCGCGCCAGCTCCCTTGTCATCAGCTTCCGATGATGAGGAAGAGGAGGAGGATGAGGAGGAAGCAGGTCTGCCTTAGCTCTACAGCAGCTCTCATCTTTTCCTGTTCACGTCTCCTTTACATGTCCACAGTCCTGTGTAGCCTTTAAAAACCGTGTCTGCAGATTTTGCTCAATGAGCTTGCTTGATTTGGTTTATAGAAGGTTGTCTCACTTGAAATAAGGTATTTTATTCGTTTTGTATCTCCTCTTTTGGACATCTTTACTATCTCGTAAGTAATGATAACGTCTTTCATGATCGTAGAGTGCTAACTTCTTCTAAAAATGCATTTCCTCTCATATCACATGCAGAAGAATGAGTCCTGGCTGAAGCTTTTGGCTGAGGATTGCTCCCACGCCCTCTTAAGAATAATGTTTCATTTTCTGCTTTGCATGCAATGTTAGTCTAATCAAAATGTACCACATGGATTTTGCAGTAGTGATAGAGAAATGGGACAGTGTTTCCTTGAGGTCCTTTTGGACCTTGTCATTCACTTAGAAGGCCCCACCCAAATGTATAGTTATTTTCCTGCTTCAAGAAGTAGTTCTCATCCTTACTAGTTGAAGTTATGCATGTGATCATGTTTCAGTGTTTCCTTCATTAATTCTAATGGTTGAGACTGAACCAGTTAATGACGCTTATCATTTTGTCATATTGTCCAGTTATTATATGTGACCACGACTCTCCTGCCAGTTTGTTATTGACTTACCAAGTAGCTCTAGAAACAGTCCTATGAGCTAAAATTTCTATTCTCTGGGTCTTTTTTTTTTTTTTTTTTTTTTTTTTTT